>FR989938.1:1620067-2220067 GCA_905404155.3 Plebejus argus | reverse complement strand
TAATGAAGACGCATTCGGATATATAAAATATCCAACAATAATTAATCATATTATAACAATTGGTAGGTACGGTAGGCCACACGTCAGGTGTAAGTTGTAACAGAAGCACTTCAAAACTCGCTCTTATTACGTGCGCGGTAAGGGCGGTCCAAATGTCATAATGTTACACTTGATGTGTGGCCCTGTGTACTTAGCTAGGTAGGTACTAATTAGTATGTAACAGGGTATTTGACAGTTTTTTTTATTTTTATTCTATATTGTTTCTCTCCTTGTTACACTTCTTACAACGTAAACAATAAAACAGAGATGCAAATTGCAAATAAATTCCACCAAGGCCAACACAATATTAGTGTGAACTGTGAGTCGATATTATATTTTATGACAATTTAAATCCTTTTTGTTTTTTGAATCAGATTTACATATTCTGTACACTAAACACTTATTATATCCCATTGTTTATAAGATAAGTTATCGTTTTACAACACAAAATTCGTAGACAACGCGCCAACGTCACACCTGCGCGCGAATTCGTACAAACTCCGCGAGTTTGACGGCGCGGGCCCGCGCCGCCCGCTTCCCCGCGGATACCCCTCCGTTGCTCTGCGCAAGTACATTCGTTTCACTACTGTAGGGATTATATTGCTATACTGTGCTGTACACATTGGGCCAACGCATTGACTATTGAGCCAGAACATTGGGCCTACGTGTAGAGCAATGTTCCGCAAAACGTGTGCCGCGGCACTTTGGTGTACCGTGGCCAGTAGTGTGTGCGGTGTGCCACAAAAATTACATTTTACCTACACATTCCTAGTTTATAAGAACTGGGAACGGAGCACCCCCGTAAACGCTTATTAGTTTGTGGTGGTCGTGGTGTGATAAACTTATGGCCAAGTAGGCATCTAGACGTTGGCCCAATGCGCCGCGCGCCGGCTCAATGTATACAGGCTTAACAGAGTGCGCTATAGGTCATAATATGCGCGTAGCTTAAGAGCAATTAGCGGCAGAACATAAATAAAGTAGCCCGGACATTAAAACATAAATTCCAAGGTCGTGCAACACCCAATCACACCCAATATACTCCATTTCACCCAAACGTCCAATAATTATTGGGGCATTGGCCTCAAAAGGTTAGCCGGTTGTGTAAATATAGGTGTTTACACGCTAAGTGAAAGAAAGTATATAGGTATGTGTAATGTGTGTTAAAATTTCCTTTTACTGGCGATGTCCTTCAGTTATTTCGGAGCATTGGTTAACTTTTTTATTTTCTAATCACGCTTGCATACTCGTACATACGAGTAGTGTGTTTGTCTGATAACCCTTCAAACTGAAACCGCTGAAATTATAGAAACAAATGTGGTTGGAGATAATGTGGAATTCAGAAAAAAAGCGGCCAAGTGCGAGTTGGACTCGCCCATGAAGGGTTCCGCAGCAGCAATAAGGTTTATTTTTATGAAATTAAAATGTTTTTGATTTATTTTTATATTTCAGTCGATTTAATGAAATTTAGATTAAGGTTTACCATTTATGACCTTATACATTTATGACCATTTATATACCATTTATGATGTCGGAGAAAAGTGGCTGTGACATACGGACGGACGGACAGACAGACAAACAGACAGACAGACAGACAGACAGACAGACAGACAGACAGACAGACATGACGAATCTATAAGGGTTCCGTTTTTTGCCATTTTGGCTACGGAACCCTAAAAAGGCATAGGATAGTTCTTGTCCCGGAAAAGTGGTTAATTTTCGTGCGATAAACGAATTTTGTCGTAACAAAGTTAGCTAACATAGTACTCAATAAAAAGTTTTCAACCTGAAGGAGTCATTAAAGCGATATCCAACCAATGTTTGCGAGATGTTTATCATAGGATCAGTTGTGTAACTCGGTAGAAACCTAGAACCCATAGCTTAGTGGAAGTTACTATTTTTCGATTTCTCCTTAATAGCGTAATACATTGCATTACAAGTTCGGAACGTTGTTAGTGTATGATAAACTGAGATGTTAACTATGAGTTATCTAAAGGTAAACATGGGTAGGGCTGGTCTGGTCGATCAGACTAGTTTTGTAGGACATTTGAGCGCAAATTCCAGCTGCAAGGACCTGATAACTCAAGACACTTGTACAATCCATAATAATTATGATCAATAACGAAGGAAGACATAGCACATCATCGTTATTAAAAAAATAATGTTTTAGTTCTGAATAAATTTGACTGCCACCGGTTCGATAACTAACCTATCGAGAAGAACCGGCCTGAAACTCGCGAGTGAAAAAGGCGATCCAAATCTTATCTGTAAAATTCTACTTACCTTCTACTTGATTACCTAGATCTTTTCTATTAATTATTTTATTTAAAAGAGGCTTAGCAACTAAACAATTTAAAATTTGTCTTCCGCCTTTAACCGGCCGTCTACCAAGTGCCAACCCTGAGCACGGCAGATCGGTACGGTAGACGTATTTACGGTCGAATTATACGTGAGCGGTTGTTTGGAGTTCCCATGGCAAGTCAAACAACACGGTGTATGCTCATTAATGGAAGATATTACCGTTCCTAGCGGGTACACTATAGGAAGTCTTAATGGCGGAGACTGTTTGAGATGTTTTTCATGTAATTGATTCTTCATTACCCTTTACATTAAGAAATAGGTAATGTAGAGGTAGTAAATACAAAATAGAGATCACCCAAAATATGCCTTAGCAATGTAATTTCTTTCTACTGAAAAGTTCTTGGATTTATGAATTTTTAAATGTTCCAATTAGGACGTGTCTTTCCACGTAGTTCAATGACTAACCAATACAAGCGATTGTGAACGTGTAGAGATATTCATCTATGATTGGCATCATCTTGGCAATAATAATTTATCAATCATAGCTCATAGACCATAGTCCATAGTGAAGAGTGGCTTTAAGTCTTAAAAATTTTCGAAGTCAGAAATATTACAGTTAGTTGGTACGACTTACGAGCTTTAAGTACTTTTAATGCGTGCAGCATTGTGCAATTTCCATATCTATTAATCAACGATTGGGTCACTGAATAACGGTCCCTCGCCTACCTCAAGTGTGAGATGAATTCTATTAGCCGATTGTGAATCCATTACCAGTGTGAGGTATCAATATTCTGAACAGAACTGATAAATGTACTCGATAAATGATAAGTGTAAGTACTTGTTTGTCAGACGCTCTAATGTGGCCTATGATGGGCAAATAACTAAGAGGGGTAAAATATGCGACCTGTGATTGCCCATGATTGTGCATTATCTATAGTTTGCGAACATATCTATTTCGCAAACATGGTGGTGGTGAAATGACAATCGTGATTATTCATCATGGAGAAGGATTTAAAACAAAAAAATACTGGCGGTGAAACAATAGAAGAATATTTAGATGCTGTAAATCTCGATTTGACATTCAGCCTCGATACCGAGAATTTTCTATGAAAATACATAAATGTATTTATTTTAATTCAGAATTCATGGCGTGTACCCGGTACCTAGATAATTTATAGCCCGATCCTGGGATATAAAATATAGAATGGTAATAAGTCCACTTCTTCATGAGGCGGTCGCGTAACGAGAGACACGTCACGTAAATCACGTCAATCGCTCGTCAAACGTTAAACACCACGGGGTACTTAGGCGACTTGCATTCGCTAATATCAGCGGCTATGATAGAAATAAAAATGTATGGGATTTGACAATATAAGGAATTATTGCAATTGCGATGTCACTGCGCAATGCGATAAACAGAATTATTGATAAGTGACAAGGGATAAATCATATTAAACATTTTTCATTTCTAACTTAGCTAGCAATTTTCCTAAAACAAATTACTATCTAGGCTATGTACTTAGTAGATGTTTATAAATAAGTAGTCAGCTAAAACGTATCTAAATTAGGAATATAAGCAAAAACAATAGAGCGTGATCGCAAGATTGTTTTTTAATATAGTGACCTCATTTCTAATGACAATGGAAGAGAAATTGGTCATTCCCACTCAGGCATGTTCAGCGCATCCTCTGTATTGTGTCCAATCGAGGATGCTACCACGACCACAATAACTGCACTTTATTATTCCACTCGTGTACCATTCGTCCGCCTTTTACCTCCACTCTTCCTGGAAAATTAACTAGCTTACTCGGTATGATGCTTGGACCAGATAAATAGATCTGGATCTACGAATGAAAATACTACAGAAGAGTAATTTGCCATTGCTCTTTTTCAGTTTTTATGACATAGAATAATAATAATTTTTTGAGCAGTCCAATGAATGAGAGCGTCATCGTATTTTCTATTTCTTTAGCCTGGACTTATATCTGGACATGCCTATTAAAAAGTCCATTGTTACGGTTTCAGTTGGTTTTTGAGAGCCAGCTGGAATAATAAACAATGTATCTAAACCACACACAGCATTGCAAGAGACCGCGGTAAACATTATTAACGGAACATGATTCAACGCGAAACGTCGATGCTCTCGAACGAAGCATCGTGTTCCCAGAATGGGGCTGTGCTTTGTGCGGTGCGATTTTCATTTCAAGATTTACGATCAGCTCCGACTGACTTCCCTTAGACTGTCAGCCCATAATTAGGTTTTATGCTAGTCCTGGTTCTCTGAAATCGTTAAACACCGACACCTTGTCTAATAGGAGGCGTGCGGTGCTATGCAGATTATACGACCGGCCGGGCCGACTGCATGTGCTCAGGTCTGCAACATTAATCGCTTTATTGCCGTGTCGCTATCTAGATGTGAATTTGCTATCTTAATGAGCGAATTAGCCGCTACATATTAGTGGGTACTCGGAGACACCGCATAAACTGCATTTAAAAGGATCACTTCTCGGTTGTAAGTTTGTCGCTTTAATATTATGCATTCGATTTCCATGGAGCGTCTTTAAGTCCTAGTTCATGCGCGGCCTCACGAATTATTTTAATGTAGTCCTGTTTATCTGCCCTTTACATGCCTTTACATTATATTTCCACGTCCAGACGTTCGCTGACATTTCCTTTGTCTCCGATAATGATGTTCGGCGTCGTGATCGGATCCCGGCTAACTTATGCAACCTCTGTGTGGGGTTCACGTGCCGCCTCTAAGTACGAATTACGATCGGTATCGCCGTCGGGTAACAGTTCGTGTTCGTTATTTTTGTCATCGCCGTCACGAAGCACCTCTCCATTGTTCTAAGTTATGAATTTTAATTTTATTGCTAACACGCTTGTTACCGAAGCCCTCGTGATATGTCTTTGTCGTATTCAATTTTCCTTTGTTAAGCTTTCGGTTTTCCCAATTACAGTTGTATGTTTTACCTCGTCCGATCAACTAAATTGGTTTTAAATTTTAAAAGCCACTTTCTGCATCATTGGAATTGAGCAAACATCATCCATTGTTATAATAACGCAACACGAGCTATAGCACTTGAAATATAATGTACTTAGTACAACTAATGCATGTAACATTAAGTAGATTGAAATGTTGCCTTGAGACGAATAGTAAGTACTGAAGTTGCTCAACGTAATACGCTCCCCGAGATTCGTTTCGATGTGCTTATTCCGCTACCGATTCGTATCGGTAATTCAATTACAGAAACACATGTAAATGTCATACAGCAATGAAACCATTGATATAACCGACGGCTTCAAGTGCTCTTGCGTAAACGCGAGTTGCGACGCTCTATAATAGAGAATCGTGTGGTTGTTCCTCTTTATTGGGCAACGTTCGCAATATTTACGGGCACGCTTTTGTTATTTCGCTCCGAATTTACATTCTGCATTATCTGGCCTACGCATCTTTGCGCAATCTCTTTTGAAATGCTCATTTTTGTTGTTTTTGTTCGCAGGTAAGCTTCGGAAGGTTCTGGCGGTGTGCGTCAACTCGGTGTACGGTGTATACGGTAGGTAGTTGGCATTCACGGCGTATGCGACATTAGTATGCGCCCGCGCACCTCACGGACGCTATTTGACGAATGATTCACTCCTGTTTTCTTCGTAGTTCGCTCCTTACGTGACGTCACGACTTTGTTGTCGCACGCGTCTTAAACACGAAATTAAATTAAGTCGAACCGTTATATTTTACACGAACTTTTTCATATACATACTTGGTTTAACGAGAATAGTGATGGTTATGTCTTGTAGACGGTTTGTGATAATTTCTAGTACGCACGTTGTCGCGGTAATGAATCACGCCTACTTGAAATTGGCATTGACACGCTTAGATCGTGTTTTTATTTGCACTTTACTTAAAAACCGCTTAATCACCTCACAAACAAACTTCAGTTTAATGCTCTTTTAATTTGCAAATGTACGTATTATACAATCTAATGTTTCCTGAACGATATTTTATGTCGATTCCGCTCGACCGTCGATACGTCTCGACGTAATCTAAATTTGTAAACGACCTTTGTTTTCGTTATCTACTCGAAGGGACGCTTATAAATAGCGGCCGGAGAAGATAGCACGAAATGTATGGCGGCATCCATCATGCCTTCGCATTCAAACGCTGACGTCCGTTCGAAAAGGATCGGGTTTGCGGCCAATCGGTCGGGCCGGGCCATTTAGTTCCTGTCATCTTTTACGACAATCACCAACTATTGTGCGAGCGTGGTACATTGTAGAACAATGGGGATGCCAAACGCCGGCCGCCTGAAACGTCCCCCGTGCGCATTTCGATCATTCGGAATGCAATATTGTCCGGCTCACCTCAATAAGATAACGGATGTCCAATATACCATTAGGTATCTTGGGAAAGTGACTGGATATCGTTCCGGGAGCTTACAACGGTCCGGCTGCCCCACTTCGGTTACGGTGTCTCCTTCGGTCGGTTTGCGGTGATAGCTTCACGGTTCCGAGTCGGACGTAACTCCAGCTCGCGTTACACGTCCGCGGTTCGCATTCGAAACTCCGTAACGCGACACCTCACTCTCTCCGGGATCAGAGCGGAACGTTTCCTGAACCTCCCGTCGTCGGTCGCCAATCGCCATTGTTCGTGTTCGCGATTGGGTCACACTGCAGTTCAGAGGGCAGCCGTTACGCTACAATAGGGGAAGCGAAAGTTTTCCTACGATTGCTATCGTATATTTCGGTGCGACTTCTCGTGTTGGCGAAGATATATTCAAAGATATCTAATAATTTTATTTGACTTTAATGTGTAAGGTTAGTAAAAACTTGATCAATTTAATCGTGAGCCTTGGAATGTTGTGAAAGAATTTTAAACCTACGTATAAAGTTACAACACGCCGAGTTCATTGAAATCTCCATTGAGTCCACGCTCAGTATTTTCACTTGTTTAGATTACATTTATTGTTCAATTAAGTCAGCCTTAGCGGGGACGACCCCTCGTTGTTTACTTGCCGCGCCTTATTCGGCGCGAGGTATTAGCGAGATTAGCGAAACACGTCCGTCCGTGGGCGATCTTCGCCTCGATTAATAAAAAAAAAACAAAAGGATATCACGTAGCGCCGGCGAATACGGTAAGGTCGCGGATATTTAATAACTGAAGATCCAGCAAATTGCTCGAGCGTGGGAGTCACCGCGTAAACATCATTTGAACCAAGCAACTTACTTGTGTAATACTATAATGTATGTACTTCATTATACAGTACAAGTATGGTTTAAACAATGAATGCCTTTCAGAAATCTGACTTTTTTCAACGTGGTTTCTGCTATATTTATAATCTATCTTACAATTACGTTGGTTTAATTATAATATTCATAATTGCAGCTGCATAGTCTTGGTGTTTCAAATATTTAGTCCACAATAATTGATTGATCGGTCGCATATGTAACTGGTCGCTTACAACATTATTTCGTTATATTAAGTTATTTATTAATAACAATGTTAACAGAATGAGCTTTTAGAGCCAGTTCCAAGCCCTAGCCTGGAGCGTATTGCAATAGACTACTCGACCGTAGTTTTGAAATACTACTGGAATAGTCTTGTTCGCGCTTTACTATTAGCTTCATAAACAATGGGAACCTTATAATACTAGACATGTATGTTAAAGATATAATTAAAAAAAATTCAGAACATCAAAATATGGCAAACCAGATTAATTATTCTGCATGATTTCCTGCAAAAAAGTTTTATAAAATTAAAAGATTAGATAATACGAGAGAGAAAATAAACATATTCGTAGATCGTCAAAATTTCGCATTGTGCTAAAGATGTAATAGAAAAGAAGGCAGCAAATATGACAACAATGTAGCAGACAAATAAATACTTGTATCCGTTTGCTCTGAGTAAGTCCACAGTCCTGGCCGCGACTGCACTGTCAAATGCATGCTCCGATTCTACTCGCAAACATTTGTTAACAATACCTTTGTGCGCAATCCGCAACCTCAGAGATGTTCTCGAGATATTATTGTATCTGTGGCCTACCCCACAAACCCATTGTCCGTTTTCGTCGGCCATAATTTGCGCCAGTGAACCTTTTCACCGAGCACAATGGTCCGCCGATTATTTCCAACTGTCGGGTATTAGCATGGCCACGTCTGTGACCTCTTAACGGCCATTGTTTACCTCAGAATAGATAACGGACAACCGAGAAGTGTTGCGTAAATGTAACAGATTTGTGCGCGTACCGCTGACACGGATTTTATCTAAATAAGCTCCTTAGGCCCACTTGCGCCAATCAGGGTTAAAGTTAACTCTGAGTTAAACATCATGTCATCTCTATCACTGACTTGGTGAGTGACAGATATGACATGATGTTTAACTCAGAGTTGACTTTAATCCAGATTGGCGCAAGTGGGCCTTAGTCGCCTTTAGTCGGAGTTCGAATAAAGGAAATATAAGTAACACAAAAGACGGCGGTTTCTTAGATCTTTTGCTTGTCCCTGAATCTAGAAATTTTATGGAATTAATGAAAATTAAGAATAAGAAACAGGATTGTCTCGAATAAAGTTTTAGATGACACGATGTTACCGTCCACGAGTATCTTTGTCGTTCGCTATCCCACAAGATTGACATAGAAATTAGAGTTATCATTTGCCAGATTATTGCGAGGCAATAGGCATTTATTTCTGGTCTAGTGCTAGTCCAGCGTGCGACGTAGCTCTGCACAAAAAATTGTAAGGCCTTTTTGTCTGGTCTACTCCAAAGCACGTTGTGGATCTGCACGTCAAAACTGGAATCACCCCTATTTTATCCGTCAGATTCCAGAGCTGCACATGAAAATTCAATACTATTGGAAGTAGGCATTGACAATTGAGCCGCGAGTCTCTGAAGCGGGCGCGTGTGAGCGCTGTCAGTGACCCTGGGCCCCGGTTCAATACCCATTAATTATTATTCTATTACACGCGCGCTCCGAGCACGCCTCATATCGCTGGGATAAGCTGATCCTCTACGATCTTTCATGTTGCATTTTCTTTTCCTTTTGATGTTGTTGGTGCTTCGTCTATTTTTATTGCGTGTTCTACACGTTGGCGTTGTAGCTTTTTTTCTTCGTAGTTTCTAACATGATGTTCTTTTATTTCTGAAAAATTATACATCTATCATTGTTTGACTGGTCTTTTAGTTATTATGTAAATTGTCTAGAACAATATCTTAAAATTCTATTTTATTGTTTGCAATTTCACTTTTGATGGACCAATTCGTGCACAAATGACTGGAATTATCGTGACCCTCGATTCCACATTAAGGCGACGCCTTGATAATTTGGCTGTGGCGATGTAGATTTTTCTCAGCAATGACTAAAGCTAAGAAATTAAAGTTCACTGTCAGTATTCATCATGTCTTTGTCTTTGAATTACCCATAGCATAACACGATTGGTCAACTTTTATAACACAGAATAATCAATCAAAAAGACCTCTGTAAAAAAAGGGATTCCTATTTTGCCAACAGAGCTAGCTAGCAGATATAAGCTTCCAAAATTTGTACATAAATTGGTTTTAGCATACACTATAATTTGCCCATAGCTTATATGAAATGTATTTATGGTTTTTAAATTACGCGACAAAAACCATTTTGTCGCTACGCCCTTTCCATTTTTTGCTGTTCCATTGCTTGTTTTCTATGAGAAGCCGGGCCAGCCTCGCATAGAAAACAAGCAATCTAAAACACGTCCAACACGGTTTTTTACTTTAACGTGGCGTCACCTTCAGGTTCAATTCTATCGTGATGTACGTGTGCGCCCGCGCACGCGACCCAATTCGACTAAGTGGTCGCTCTGACGGATGATCCATTCGGTAGATGGGCTGGATAGGAGATAGGAGAGCTTCCTACGTTACGATTTATTACGCCAGACTTGTAAGTGGCCCATATTTATATTTATTGGGTAGATTAGGATGTGTATAATTGTCTATCGCTTAAATTCTCAGACGCCTAAAAAACTCATGTTCTTGTCATTCTGCGAAATATGGACAGAGATAGTTCTTAAAGAGCCCTTAATTCTTAAGGTAATTACTAACTGTAAGAACACACAGAGACGTAATTAATGAGTACTCAGTAAATAATTGAGTAGCGACTATTAGCTGTAATAACCGCCTTGGCGCCATCAATAGACGATTATTCAAGCGTTGGCGGTACAGTTCGAGCTTCGTACTCCACGTTATGAAACCGATTTGTTCGATTTAAACGAATATTGCTCGTATTACTCATATACAAGCACAGATAGCCTGCCACTACCTAATACGTGTTTTATTTAATCCGTGGCGACCACACAGATATTTTATTTATAGCATGGCGGACTAAATATAGAAGTACAATTAGAATTCTAAAGCGTGCTATTATCATATCCATAGATGATTAAGTCGGATCAGCTAATTGCCCTAATATGGTGCATCCCGGCGCCAGCGCATGTCCATTCAAGTTGTTGTTCAAGTAGCTGGAACGGTAAGCGGCCAATTACACGCAGTTCGCTATATTAATGGAGCCTAATTTCTCAATTTCGTCCCATGTTTGGATGGTTCGACTACTGATTGTGTGTCCTGTGTATTTGTTCGAAGAAGTTCAGTGGTTTAATGGATATTTGTTCAAAGATTTCTCTTGACCCAAACAGAAAAATTATGTAGCTCTGGAGTTCATTAGTTTATAATATTAGGCCTGTAGTTGTTAGACAAAATTATAATAAAGAAGTTTTTCTATTTATTGCCTCCGTGGAACTTCTTCCAAATTATGTTTAAGCTATTTTATAATTTCCAAATCGTTGCAATTGAGGTGTGGGAACCAAACAATACTCACAAACTTTCACATTCACAATATGAGCACAGTTTGGTAGCAAAGGTTAAATTGTGCTACTTTGTGTGACTCGTTAGAAATTACTGTTCTTAATGTAATTAATAACCAGATGTTTATTTCTTGCCAAAATATTAAATAACTATGTCATTTCAAACTTTACTCACTCTATTTATTTTTAAATGTCGAAGAGATGGGAGAATGTTCTAAAATAAATAAATAATTATTTATTATTATGAACAAATAAAGAATAATATTTATATCATGTATATAAATTTTTCCATGTAGCAAAACGATGCCTAATAGAATAGAAATCTAAAGAAAAATTAGATAATGGATCCAGAGATGGCTTTACTACTCCATTTTCGAACAATAGAAATCTCTCAAATTCCGCGAACAGTTGTTAAAATATTTTGCAAATAATAACAAAAGCTCGTAAATCCCACAGGAATATTGCACGTCTCGTCGTCGGCGACCATTGTCAGGCGCTCCCGTGAGAAACACCACACACTTCTGCGCTAAAAACTCGTCCAGCTCAATGCGACGTTATGTTTACATTGACGATTCTCTATACTCGGATTCTAAATCTCAATTGGTAAAATGATAGTGATGAAATTCATCTAAATGACGAATTTAGAATGAAAAGAGAAAGATGAAATGCCGCTATAGTGTATAAGAGGGACTGTTAAATGACAAATGAATCAGCTCAGACAGATAAAACAACTATGTATGTCTCTAATCTCCACTCTAGTCTATACTTAGTGACAAATTATAGAGCGATATTCAGATATTAAGGCCGTCACAGACTTACTATAATATATATTAATATACCTTAATATACCGTACTAAACACACTAAGACCAGAAATATATATTATAGCTAAGTGTGTGGTCACGCGAAAATTGTATAGAAAATATACATTAATATGCCTAGCTATAAATATATTAATATATATTATAGCTAGGTGTGTGACGGCCTTTATGACATCCGGAAAATTCTAACTCCTCCAATCAATCAATAATGAAAGTAGGATTATAAAATGACAGCATTGAATAGTATGATCGTAAAATGTTAGCTGAAATCTCTTTCTCTACTCCCTACTAGGTGACAAAATTCTTCCAAAATTAGAATTTTCCAGAATTTTCAAGGGCGAGCTCTCGGCAATAGAAATAGTTTCACCGCCACAATGCACGGCCGGCTGTAATAGGTACGGGCGGGCGGCGTGGTTATTTACGACGACAGAATAATATCGGGCTCGCTGCTGGATAGAGCCGTGAGGTGTCAGTACTTACACCGCCGAGTGTAAGTACTGACACTTACGATGAGAACAAGAGCTAGATTGGCGAAATGCTAATCGATTTTCATAATTTAGTTGTCGTTTCGGTGTCGGTTCGTTGTCGTTTCGTTATGGAATGTAAAATATAACAGTTTTTGTCCTAGATGCAGGAGTTGTAAATTGTAGAGTTTGGAAATGATAAAAAATTTCAAATACTTCTCGCGTTTTAGAAAGTTCTTAGCAATTATATTTTTTTTTACATTAGCAAAGTATAGATTGTGCTTAATTAGCCTAAAACAATGGTAACAAACTATATGGCGCTATCGAAGGTACATCACTAGCTAACGTGGGATAGCGCGGACTGACACTTGAATGACTCAAGCGACTAGTGCGGAGCACCGAACGTCACGCAATTAGGAATGTCAATGTCAAACGTATCGATTGTCAATTTGAATACGACACATGTCGAACGTGCTATTGTTCAAAATTTGCATAGAGCTTTCTGGAATGCCACACACATAGATATAGATAGTGTCGAATGAAATAGAAATATAATTTGAACTATTGATGATACGAGTAGTTAGATACTTTAAACTTTTTACCATTTATTTAGGTTTAGGAACAGCTATACCTTTAACTGTGCAGAACTAAACCTTTTAACCCATAGGTAAGTAAATGAAAGAACATTGTAATCACTTAGTACTCGAAACAGCGGAAATTTTTATTTTTAGCCAGATTTATGTCTCATCTATCTACGATTTAATAGCTTTAGCCTTTATGTTCGGCAATATCAACGGGCTGCAGTACTACAAAGTAATTAGGTAAGCGGCCTTCCTATTGATTTCTATAATTGTTTAGTCATAACAATCGCATAATTTAGAATTCGGTAGGTCAATGTCGCGGTATTGTGTGTCCAATTACTCGCGGGCTTTGTTTTGATCTAGCGATATGCAGCTAGAAGGTTCTATTCGCTGATTGTTTGGTGCTGGTGTTAGCGCAAGCCCTGTTTAGCTTTGTGCTTTAACCACACTTTAACTTAGAATTTAACAGTACTGAAAATTTAAGAATTAAGACACAGTGCGCGCCCAAGATGGTCAAAATAGTTTGGTGCAATGAAAAACTAGAAAATGTGATAGTCCTATCTCTACTTTGAAATCATTGCTTCTATTTCTTCTAAATGCTTTTAGATGCTGTATCTAGGCCTTAAGAATGCTCCAACTTTTTAATTAGCAGGTCGGATGTCTGTCAGTACGAATATCGACGTTAATGACATTAAAATAAGATTCATATTAGCGCGCCTTGTACAGTGGCGGTTACGACGCTCGCCGCGTTTTTGATATGGCGAAAATGTATGAAAAAATTTGAGAAATTTTCTTATTTTTCTTATAACTGGAAAAGTTGTTTATTTTTATATAAAATTTTTAGCGTACTTTATAGAGGACTAAATAAGCAACTATTTTTTTGTACATTTATTTTCCTCAGTTCAGTGTATTTAGATATTAAGGTACCTAATCAACCCCATTTTTTTTCATATTTTGCGATTATTGTGATGGTTAAAACGTATTTTATGTGAAAATTTTGTATGCGGCTATAGAATTTTTATGGTACAGTCGTGGAGATGAATATATTATCTTTCATTTGAAACCAAAATATCCTCGCAGTTTGACTCCTAATTCTTTAATAGGGTACCGGAAAATCACTGATATTTGTAATAGCGTCCTTAAGTGTAATGTTTACGAAATGCCTCCCCATTATCTTCTATACGCGTTTGGGATGGATATAAACAGTATGTAACCGTTATGCCAATTTATGTATCGTTAGCGCTAATGTGCCGAACTGGCCTACTGGCATCGAAAGATACGCTTTTCGTTTCGCTTCCATATTCGAGGTATGCGTATTCTGTTCTGACTTCTATAGAATTACAAAAGCAATATTCGACATCAACCCTTCATATATCAGGTCAGACTTTAGTAGTTACCTCGATTTCTAATGCCACTTCTTCTCGGTAGGCGGGTTAACTATGTACGGTTGTTGAAAAATTATGATTTCTTTAATTTTCTTTTAAATGTTTTTAAATTTGTGTTCTCTACATTCTCTCATTAAATCCAAAATGTTAATATTACCACAATTAATTTCTACATTCAATATTTTAAACGATTTTTTTTTTCATTTTTTTCTAGACCATTAAACAATGTCGTAAAAATGTCAAGTATAAAAATAAGCTATCAACTCCCATACACATTACACAGAGAGTGGGTGTAGATTTCTCGAACTGATAAATTCACATTATTTATTTAACGTTCGTTTCTTGTGATTTAATTAGTGTCTGCTACATTGAGGTGAAGAAATCAATCTTGGTCAACAATTTCAAATATTTTGTATCGTTTCTTGATTGTGTTCGCAAAAAAGATTAAGGGCCTGTTTCACCACTTTCTGATAAAGTGCCGAATAGGCTATTCACAACTTTTTTGACAGATTTTCCACGCTTGATCTGTCAAGTTAATTGGTGGGTAGCCTATTCTTCACTTATCAGGAAGTGGTGAAACAGGCCCTTAGGAAGTAGCATTTTCTCCTGAATAAAAGTAGAACCATGCATAAGTCTTATTAGACGAACGGCACTTGTCGACGGCAGTTGACTGTAAGAGTGCTTAACCTAAACTACAGACATGCAATTAATTGTCCAAAATCTTGGCTAGCCTTCGGCAAAGTCATTGAAACTCCCAATATTGGAAATTGTATCCACCAATCTCTGCAATTTACTTAAATGGCGACGGTTTTTATTTATAACTCCTAGTTTGTCGGGCTTCCTCGTGACTCAGCCGGTAGCTTCGTTAGTTGGCCAATGCCATAGTTTTATGATATTCGGTGGATTTATTACGACCGGTTGTCAACTGTGACCAAAACGGCTGCTTTCAGTTCCGCTGTGCACATCTAAACAAGAATTGTTTGAATTAATTTGACTTTTAATGACAGATGTAGCGCCTTGTAGGGGTACCTTAAAAGGCGTTAGTTTTTTGGGCGTCTCGTATACGTCAAATTTTTAGTATTTCTCGGCTTATACTTTTAAGAGCTTCAATTGATGTTTTATCTTCTAAAACGCAGGAAGTAAGTGTATAAATATAAATTTACGTTTATGGATATTCAGATGACTATTTCGATTATGGAAATGACAAATGCAAGATGCATTTATCGACGAAACAATAAAGCATAATTTCTAATGTAATGTAATAGCACCGCAATAAACATTATTTAGTACTGTCTCGTGTAATACATAAGTCTTCTGTGAGAATTGAACCTTCCTATTCATAATAAATGATATCGTGACTCCGAGCTTACTTGTTTCCTTGTGTTGTGTTGCCTCCACACGCTTGAATTTCAACATCGGATATGCCTTCGTAAGTCAGTATTGCTTACTGCTTATATATATTCTTTGTATGATTTATTTTTAACCGACTTCAAAAAAGGAGGTTATCAATTCGAAGCGTATGTATGTATGTATGTATGTATGTATGTTTTTATGTTTGTGTTCGCATATCTCTAGAACTACCATTCTGATTTCAGTAATTCTTTTTTTGTTGTACTAGGTATTGTTCAGCTTAGGGAATAGTGCAAGTTTCATCAAAATCGGTTCAGTAGTATTGGAGATACGGAGTTTTAAGTCTCAATTACGTACAATTTTGAAGTCGGTTTTATCTTTTTAAAATACAGTTATTAAAACTCGGTTTCCCAGGTAATAAACGTGATGAGACACCAGAAATCATGAAATATTTGCCTACGTTTACATTGTTCATCCGACTATGAAATTCAAAACTTTTTGTTGCCGAACAAAAAGTAAAGAGTGAACGTTCCCACCATTGTGCATAATTGCCACGCAAATCAAATAAACAATCATCGAAATATTTCTACACGTACTCTCGTGTGGAAGTTTCAAAAAGTTTCAAAGCTACGTTTGAGACTAGAATATAGGTCTCGGGGGCCGGGGCGTACAGCAAGGAGATAAATGGCTTTATTCATGTTCGCAACGTTGAGAAAACACTGACATTTTACGAGGCGTGACCGAGAGATTTTTCTTGTCAAACAGTAATGGCTCGCACATTTAGTGTTCCTAACGGGGCGCTCGCTGAATATAAATCCGCCAATTAGTGGCTCGCAGCGACCGCGACGACCGTTTGTCTGAACGTGTATGAACTCAACGGTTTCGGCGATTAGATCTCCAACCCGTTTGTGACTCATGCGGTCGTTTCGCACAATATGTGTGTTTGATTAATGTCTACGATGATCTAGGGCTCCTCTCCTGAGGGCAGGATACTGGATAAGCCGGTTTCCAACGTCGTTGGAAAATTTTTGGCGGTGATTCACAAGAATGTACCTAAGCTGAATAATCTTACATGCTATTAAATAATTCTCGTCCAGAAATTTTGGCACCGTTTTAAAAATGATAGCGCCGAACTGTCTCACGCAAAATTTGTTGCTTTCGCAACGATTCTCGAGTTGGCATCGAACAGGACACAACAATAATGCTCGACAATGCTTCCGCTACGAATGTGTTCATTTTCTGGGAATGTTTTTTGTGTGTTTCTGTAACAATACCTCGGCGGTGCTTTTTAGCTGACAGCTAATATTCTGTTACATCACTTTTTGCGCTCCTTTTTACATCGTCCAAAAGTATTTCATTACTTTTTCGGTCATTAACCTTGCCATTGATAGCTGTGGTATCTCCCACGGTATCTGTGACCTAAACTACTAAATATAGATATCGTTTAGCACCCCGGGCGCTAATTACCTCTTTCTCTGAGTCACCGTCTGGCGTCCTTTTCGTTTGCATATCTCCGTTCGCGCTCAGTTTTCAAACTGTTCTCTACGATTGGGCTCTCTTTTTATCTCGAGTTTCTTCACAATGAGTATTGTTTGGTGTTACTCAAGCGTGGAAGTGTGAATTTGCAGTGATAGCTATGTTTACAGATGTTGCAAATTGTCCTAAATTAACAACTATACACCGTTTCAAAACATTCTGATTAAATGTAAGCCAAGCTCAGTATACCACTTTAACCGCGCTATAAAGGAATACAACAGCACAATAACAAATAATTTGGTAGAGTTTTAGTATTTACCTAGAGCCTTTTATCAAACTGCCTTCTGCTTGTGTATTACTTAAGGGCCCGGGTTACCCTCGAAATTTTCATACATTCTTAATACCAAAATCATTTTCTCATACGAAAATATTTAACATGTTTGAGTTATTTTTCAGCATAAGATAGTAATTACCTAGGGTCCTGAACAAATTTTTTTTACAAAATATTTAAATACTAAAAAAAAAATTTTTGTGTTTAAATATTTTTTAGTAAATTTACTACTAAATATTTAAACACCAAAAAATAGACAAAAACACTAAAAAATATATAAATAAATAGTAAATTTACTACAAAATATTTAAACTTTAAAAAATATTTTTTATCATTTAAATATTTTGTAGTAAATTTACTATTTATTTATATATTTTTTAGTGTTTTTGTCTATTTTTTGGTGTTTAAATATTTAGTAGTAAATTTACTAAAAAATATTTAAACACAAAAATTTTTTTTTAGTATTTAAATATTTTGTAAAAAAAATTTGTTCAGGACCCTAGGTAATTACTATCTTAAGCCGAAAAATAACTCAAAAATGTTAAATATTTCCGCATGAGAAAATGATTTTGGTATTAAGAATGTATGAAAATTTCGAGGGTAACCCGGGCCCTTAACTGCGCTATCATAAAAGTCCTACCAAAAGTGTTTTCAACTTTTTCAATGTCTACATTTGGCTCCTCTTGTCAATACTCGGAAATGTAACACAAAAGGCAATGTCGCACGTTCCCGCCACCTTTCCCACGATACAGTAATTTCAAAAATTCATAATAACTATTACGTAAACGATTGTAAACTCTAATACCTATGTGATACGGTTAATTTTCCGTATAAAAAGTTAATGGGTTTTTAGATCAGAATGTTTTGTTCTTAATAGTACGTTTAGGTAGATAATGGATCATTGTTATGGAATCCGTGTGATTATCAAGCGACCTTCCCATGATCGATTTCATTTCGTGTGCGTTTATTAATAATTGTAATTGATGCTTGGTCAATATTATTCTTATCATTAGATGCTAGGTTTCTAAACCTATATGAATTCTAATTGTTTGTGCGCAAGCGTAACTTTTAAGGGCAGGTCCAAAACCTTTTGGCACAGAATACATCTTTTGGGATAAAACTTTTTATTTATAATTTTTTCAGCGTTGTGGCGAGTTAATAGATAGGCAGACACACTTTCACATTTATAATCTTAATACGCATGAATTTATACGGTAAAGTATAATAGCAAACGGTTACAAAATCTCGAAGAAAATGTAGTCCTATAAGTGTCGAACTTTTTAAATGTTTGCGCTAAACGACATTTGCAGTCGTGCCTGACCACGCCTTCAGATCGTTTAGTGTTAAATTACACTCGGAGACTCTAAAATTATCCTTATGCCGTTTGTATTAAGATCCAGTCAGTTTCCGCGAGAGGTGTGTAACTCTTGCGTAAAGTTTGTCGCAACGCCATTGTCTATACGAGAGTAAGGTGTTGGCACCTGTGTATTTTGCAAACGTGCCACTGGGGTTTACAGGTTATGGGCCCAGGGCCCCGAAAGTGATAGGATAAGATCCACTTGCGCCAGTCTGGGTTAAATTTACACAACTCTGGGTAAATGATGTTTTAATACGTAGATAACCAACTTTAGGGCCTGATTACCTACACCTACCGAGTAGAATGGCGAGACAGTGCCTTCGGCCGAGCACTCGGTAAGTATTACACATTACCAAGTGCTAGTTGCTACTCTACTTACCGAGTAAAGTAGCAAAGGTGTAATTAGACCCTAAACTTGGATTGGCACAATTGGGTCTCAAACGGTTCACATAAATGTATATTTGACAAGTACTAATTACAGTTAGCTAGATACCCGAAACGCACACAATATTAGCATTAAGATAACTATTATTTAGCAAAACTAAGCAGTGTCAGCAGTTTGATTCGGATAAGTCTTGGTTGATCTACTGTATGTTATTTACTTTGTCACCGTACACTGCACAATCGTTATCAGGTCCAGCTCATGATAAGCCGAGAGCAAACGTTGGGTAACTGGGGCAGGGGTAATGCGGTTGTTTACCTGCACTGATGATTAGTGGTATGCCGTATGTACTTACTAGGTATGTACTACATATTATTCATTATGTAGTACGTGCTGTAATAAAAGACGAAGACGAAGATTAAAGGAGATGGAGATATTTTGGTTTGGTTACGAAAATAGTGATGTGGTGATTGGTTTACGTCACTCAGCGAAACTAAACTTTTTTTGCGACGGTTTCCGTTTCAGCCGACCCTTTTGTGCCGAAGCAATGCTTCAATCACTTATTATATGTGAGTTTACACTTTTACTAATAAAGTTATTTACACAGCGTCATGGCGTACAGTATCTGCTAACTGCTTGTCTTTGACTGCCACATTCGATTCACATGACAGTCAAAAACTTCTGTCTTACGCTGCGTAAATTATAAATAAGAGGGAAAATCCTGCAATCAATCAAACAATCATTTACTAAACTGTCTGTAAAATGAACACAATTGAAACGGGAATAACAAAAGTTTGAAGAAGCGATCTTCTCCGAAGTATTGAGGATACGTATTGCTCACCGAGCTAATGTGACTCCTTTCGAGGGAATAACACCTTTATCTGTCAGCACACAATGACCTTAATTCCCTGGTAATGTGATCCAAAAATTATGTAAATGGTCCGGATGCAATTCAAGGGAATAACACCTATATGCCTAAGCAAATAACGATCTTAATTCCCTGCTAATGTGATCGAAAAATTATGTAAATATAGTGGATGGGCGGGCGCCGTTGTGTCGTACGATTTAGTCCGCCCTTTGTTATAGTCAGAACTTCCCCCACTCAATGTCTGATTGATTTCATATAAGTTATTCTTGGACACGTCCCGCGTGATGGTGGAATGATGCATCTGAATTTAGAAGGTAGAGCATAATTCTTATTTAGATTTCTTGTATTTGTTTTGGTTCATATAGGTAGTTCACTTGCGAAGGTTCGTAACGATTTAGCGAAAATGTGTGACCTTATCAAGTTAATAATTGGGTCTAATATTTAAAAATTAGGTTCAGAATAGGTCTTCGACTGTACATCATGACTGGGTACCACATTTCATCCTTTATTCAAGCAATTCTTATTAAAATCTGATCTGATTCATGAAGAGTCAGTGATGATTTCCTCACATTAAGCAGCCATTAATTTAAACAGTCATCTTATATAACAACTTCCCTCACGCGGATATTTAAATTTAATTCGTATAATTCTGCCGTAAACAGAATAAAGTCGAGGAAGTAACACCTTTCCATCAAAATTAAACCCTCAATTGGTGTTGACTCGAATTTCATTTAAATACAGACCGTCCATAAGTATTTTACCTCCGGGAAGACCTAAGGTTGGAGACATAAGGATGTGATACGTAGAAACTCTACAAGAGGCTTAAATGTAATTGCGTGCTCGCGCTTGGCCTATATCGTTTACCGAATTACATCGTAATACCTCTGAAGCATCAGAGTTAACACGTCATTATCATTCTGGGCTCGGGCTCACTTGGCCGTGGACTTCGAATGTCACTGACGCTACGTTTAATGGCTTGTGGTTAAAATTCTGTGTATGAAAAAGGATAAAAGACAGGAAAAGTATTCTGGGAATTTTCAAGTTTGCAACAAGTCGTGTATCTACGCACCTTCAAATACATTCTTTTATATTTTAAAATCTATTTTATCGTGTGCTTGAATAGGATAAAATATGTTTGCAAAAAACTGACACGCATGTCACTATCAGCTCCATCACAATGGCCAGGTTTTGACGTTTGATTATTATACGATAATATAAAACGTATCAATCACCGGACAGACCTGCCAAAACTGTATTGACACTGGATCGGCCCACGCTCCGCTGCGGCCCCGCCTGGTCCATTCACTCCACAATGTCGTCGGGGACCCACTGACAGCGACCTTGGATCAACATGTTGCCAGCAAAAAATCGCAACTGACGCATCTGGTGGTAATATTACTTGAGTGAAGTCAGAGATACTTACATTTTGTTAAATTATTAAATTCTCAATTTAGCAACAGGATTTGCATGGGATACAATATTATTTGGCGTCTGACGTTTTAAACTATTTTTGGTCACAGAAGATGGTTGCTAAACGCGAAATCGTGATAAAAAATTGCGGAAGATAACGACTTAGTCATCAAGCCAATTTTTTCCATTCATAATTTCCTCCGCGAAGCACGTAATTTGTCTGAACCGGCGAAGGCCGTATACCATAAACTACCGATCTAATGGGTGTCCTACGCGATGGTATGGAGCAGTCAGTAGGTTCAGTTCCGCGTCGTAACCGGGTTGGTGGTTTTTTGAGCTGAGGCTGGCTCGGGGAACTCGCTAATTGACTGGTGCGGCGTTTTTGAAATGCTTTTTGCGCGACCATTCTAGCGCAGTACCTTTTGCGGCGGTGTCACATCAAAATCGCCGGTGGAAAATTTTATTTCAGGTAATAGGGGATTGAGGACGTGTGTCACTTGAAGCACGCTATAAAAATGCTGATAGAAGAATTATATGGAGGCTGTGATCGCGGAAGCTATCAAAGCTATAAGTAAAGCTGAAAATACACGTTACGAATATGAAACTATAACTGATTCAGGAGTAGGTAAAGTCTTTTTGGAAGTGGGTATTGTTATTCCGACTCTATGTCTATCTCTATCTACGTATTAAAGAGGCCATTGTGAATGTAAATACTGCAAAAAAGTACTACCAATCAGATACCAAGCAAACAGTATAGGACTGGTTCAATCACCATAGGTCATCCATTGTCAGTTTTTGCGTCTATTACTTGCCGCCATGCGAGTAATAAATTAAAAAGTTAATGAGGTGGGCAGAGCAATCAGCTGAATGTTTGATCTAAATGCTTTGTGATTATGGACAGGTTTTTTAATGATGGCTGATGGTTGAACCAGTTCTGCCATATACATCTAATTCAAGGAAATATTGCGCGGACAAGTGAGTGTTTCCAGATGAATGATGCTCTAGTAATAACATGGGTTGGTTTCTTAACTATTTGTGTATAATTATTATTTATATGTAATTACTAATTATGTATATTGTGGTAGGTAGAGATTTCTGGTAAAACCATCAGACATTATGTTAATTATTCGTACAAAATTTTTATTGTTATTTACCCATCTTCATTCTTAACTTGTTCTTATTTTTAGGCACGAACTCTTCCGAATGAATATTGTTGCTTATGAACTTTTTGTAGATTTGGCGCGACCTATTATTTATTTCAAAATATGTATTATGAAACACGGCGGCGTCGTCCGTCTACTGGTAGACGGACGACGCCGCCGTGGACGGCCTCCAAAAAGATGGCGAGATGAACTGGATGCCTACAAGCCAGGCTGGCCTGCGGTGGCGTTGGAGCGAGACAGATGGAAGACCTTGGGGGAGGCCTTTGCCCAGCAGTGGGATAGTATAGGCTCATAAAAAAAATGAAACAAGTTTATAAAAAATTTTATCGAATGTTCGTCATGAGGAAAGCGTCTCGGTACTACCGCGTTTAAAATAAATTAGTTTGTCAGTCTGGGTTTACTCATTGTTGTTTACTTTACTCCGCTTTGATGAAATTCTCTGCTAAATAAACAACGATTGAACAATGGAGGTAGTTAAATAATTTAATTACATCTCAACATGTTGACATGTTTAATTATTGTTTACGTACCATCACCGATCGAATACAAAATATATGTCGGAAACAATTAATATGCACTGGTTATTCTTTTTATTATGAAAAGTCCAAAACAATAATCGTCAAGCGAAAGAATTGTTGTTTTAATAAGTAAAAGTCAAGGTCTACGGAGTGCGGACTGGTCGGATGAAGTTGTGGGATTATGGTAGGGCTGCCACGGGGTTTCGTTGGCTCTGAATGTGGATTTTAAGATGATATTGTAGTTTAAGAGACCTTCCAGGCGTAGCATGGTCAATATAGAAACGATTTCTTTCTACGGAAGAATAGAAAAAGTGGCAGTTAGACAATGGAAATCCTCCATTTTGTCGTTAAAATTTGTATGTCGATTCTTTCCCATGTCCACTGTTGTTATGCTAGCCGTGCCTTTGGGAAATAAGAATTTGATTCAAATGAATGTTATGATGAAAAATTAACGTGCTTGAAGAAAATTTTATATGGGTCAAAAAGCTCGGATTTGCTGTTTTACAACTAAAAACCAAATGCTCACTATTTAAAACTATTCTATTACTCCTGAAGCTGCTTGGTTTCTTTTGATGGATATTATTTTAAGTGATAATTAATTGTAATTAATAATTGCATCTCACAAAGTGGCAACCCTACAGTTGCTTGTAAATGTTGAGGAGTCGCTTTCGCGTGTCACGACACGGTGCTTGACGTGAAATAGTGCAAGTGATAGAACTATCAGGGGCTTTTGACACGTCGCAACCATGTACGATGATCTAGTTTTGCACGTTTCAACCTTTGTACTTTGCAATTAGGTTTAAAATTGCTTTATATGTGCTTGTCGACGAATGTATGTTGTTCAATGTTCATGTAGGCTGTTGTAATTTATTCAACTTCTTTTCAAGTCGTGCTATCTATTTTCTTCAGTTTCGGTTTGATAAATTGCGTGGTCCAGTGTCTTTTTGGTCTTCGGAATATCTATAAATTTTCGTTTCAGTCCTTTGGTAATTTTTTATTTGTAAATTTTTTCATCTATTTGTAGTTTTTGTAGAAATTTAGGTCAGGTCACTTAGTTCGCAAAATTGTTTCGTGGCGAATTATGTTGTAACTTGTAGTTTAAAAAATAAATTCGTAGCGTGGAATTCTTCGAAAGGTTATCTAAGATTTGAATCAATAAAGTTACAGAATTTGAACTATTGGCTAATTATACGTTTATAATTAGCCAATAGGTCGGTCTAATTCCAGGAAGACATAAAAGTTGACACCGGTAAAATTATAGACGTATCTCTACGGCTTAACAAAGTTGAGCATGGTAGTTAATTAAAACAACACGATCACAGAGATACCGCAGATCTGAGTCAACAAGTTCACGCTCGTAAAGTGGTCCCATTAGGCTTAATACGCGAATAATACTGATAACTGATAGCGTGGGTGATTCTTCAAGGACATACTTAATGCTTATTATTGTTTGTACAAGACTTTTTAATTTTATTACAAGTATAGGCTAGTGAGTCAGTCACCCATTTGTACTGACTGTCCTCATTGAGGTAGTGAGAATTCTACGGTACATTTCCAAGATATTTCGTTTTATAGGTTACTCAGATTAGTCCTTTTGCATCCAGACTTAAGCCTATAATGTAGTCTAGACTCAGGAGTCTAGACGTCGGAATTTTGTTGAACTTTTTCAAGAAATCGGACGGTAATCGGATTGCCACGGGGAATGGCTGATATTGGATTACCTTGAATTCCGCGAAGTTTAAAGAGACAAATTATATTTTCTATTCCTTGAAGTCTATAAAATAGAATTGCTTGACGTTTCTGTGTGATGAGTCAATGAAATACGGTATAGTTGTTCCTTTATCCTTAAAGGATAATCCAAATATGTACTACACAATTTAAATTATGTATACTGTATAGAGGCTCAAAGAAAGCTGTAAAAGCATCTGAGGCTAATAAATACAGCTATCAACAATACATACAATACAGCTATCATTATCAGAAAGGCTAGCAGCAAAGAGCTTAAATAATACAAGCTAATTATTAAATTAGATTCGTAGCTAAGCGAAATGCGGAGTTTTTACGGCTGCCTACACCGCAGTTCCTGAGCTCTCGCTCGCTATCAGATGTGCGCGGGCGCAGGGCGGGCTAATGAGCCGCCGTCCTTGCCGCGTCCTCCACACTTCCACTAACCAGAAATGTACGTGAACTAGTTGGCTGCTTGTTGAAGTAATATTGCTTACTAGAATTAAATACTATTTACAATTAATCGACAAACTGATAAAGATTAGTTTCTATTCAGAGATTAAAAAATGTGGGGAGCGGTAGAAGATAGTTTTCTTTCTATTTGATTACGATTTCCTTATTCAGCATTTATAGCAATTTTATTAGTAGTGAATTGTAATATTTAATGTGTTATAATAGATATATCGTTTATAAAATATTTTATAGTTATGATTTTGTTGGTCACGCCTCCGCAAAATTTGGTGGTCAATGCAATCAGTATCAATCAGTTGAAAACTCGTTAGTGTGCATTTATATACAAGTATAGTATCGGCTTTCACATCGTAAATGGCTCAAATTAGTAGGATCTGCTTCCTAGTTGCGATTTCACTCATAAACCGTATCAAACGCGCCATTGTTTCAATACTTATTCCCTTTTTAAGCGTGCGAAACCTTTGCACTTCGGTTCCGGCTTTGTAGATAGGCATTTGCCTTTAGCGATATCGTGTGCTATGCTAGAATAAGTTTCTATACTTTCTATGGACATGAGTTGGGTATTGATTATCTAGTAGGCCTCATTAAAAAAACGACATAATAATTATAATTATTTCATCAACTTCTATTACAACATGATTGAATCATTCATTTCATTTTTAATGTACTAATTATTTTTTATTCCTGCTATAATAATAATTCTATTACATGTAGAGCAAGAAATGTATGCGATATGTTTATAAAATCATATTCTATTTTCTCTTATGTCCTATGATTTTCAATGGGACCAAACAGGAAAACCGCAGAGGGACTGAACCTCGATTGTAGTGTTTACGGTATTTAACAAATTGATGCAACAAATTAATCAAAGAAGCTGCAAAATATTAAGTAAAAATTGAGCTAAGTCTTCAATGTTTGTAATGCATGTAATTCATGCACGAATCAAACGTGAAATGTCACCACAATGCCTAAAAGTGCAGCAAAGATGCAGATGAAACTCGTTCGAGAGAGCATTGCGGACATGGAATGAGCTAAGTGCATACAAACCTTCGCGATGGCGCCCTCCTGTCGCCGACGTTAGATCCCACCATTATGTCCTACAATCCTACCGACTGCGCCATTCAATAACCCTTATATTTATTGAGCCTGGTATCTGCGGATGAATGGTCGATCTGCAATTTAAATTTAATGCTTGTAGCTTGTAATGGCACATTCATTATGGTTATTTCATTTGATATCTAGAGTTTAGGACATATTATGAAGGTTATTTCCTACTCATCTTATTTTATTCTGATTAATTTCTTTGCTAAAATAGCTTTAGCATGTTTGAGCTTCCTGAGATCATATCAAAGGGTAAAAGGTTTTCGTGGTTGGTTACTGCCGTCGATCCTGGCGAAACAGGAGATGTAGTAATGGGGATGTGTGGTGGGCCAATGCCCGTGTAAAAAATATCATAAAGCGATTAAAAAGATGGGAAGTGAGTACTGAAACAGTAATTTGTGTGTGTTCATCAAGTCGAGCGGAACTCGGAAGTGAAGGTGGTATTTTCTATCACCCGCCTTAATGACTGTATTAGGACTTAGGAGCCATTAATCATAGCAGACTAATTTACAGTTACTACTACGTTTGTTTCATTTATATCATGTGTACTCTATATTTTACAACATCGTAAATACCAAATAGCAAACCTTCAAAGAATTTCATCTCTGGCATTCTCAGGCTGAGTGTTACTACAATTCTCACTTTGTTCGTAAAAGATTGAAAATACATATTGTATTGCTTTTCCAATTGTTTTGTATTAGGTACATATTTAATAGGATACAAATATAATTCCATAAATATTTTAACCATAATTCACGTTTAGATAACAATCTACGTGCCCTTGTTCCACCCAAATCTGTTGCCGAACCTAATCGCCTCGAAGGTGAAGTTTTTGATATTGACGCATTTACGACTATAGATACGGCGGATCGTACGGCCATTGTTGATAAAGACAGGCGCGTGCGCAACGGGCAGCTCGTTTCCGGTATACTTGACCCCATTCGCGATCATTATATCTGCCCAACTATTGTACTGCCTCGAGCTCGGACCGAATATGAATCGATCTCTAGAAACCTATTCTCACGGGAAAGACAAGGCGTAGGCTTCGGGACAAGTCCATTTATCATCAGCGATAGAACCTTTTTGATGGTATTTATATAACACCTCAAAGGTCATTTGGCTTAATTAAGAAAGTAATAAGGTCGCAAGGTGGCGGTATGTCCGGCATTGTAATGTGATACGGTTGACTCGAAAGCGGAGGAAATTATCGTATCGTTTGGAAATCTGATTGTTATTTGTTTACGTTATTGGACATAATTGCTTATGAAATAAAGGGCACAGCCTACTTTTTAAAGATTAAAGCAGGTGCAGTTTTCCTCGAGAAAAGGATTAAACGGGAGCTTGGCACATTTTTGCGATGAAAACATTTTCCATTAAATAATTTTGCTCCAGTTGGCAGTGGAATTTTGCATTATGATCGTACAAAGGATTATGGCTGTTCCATCCGGGTAAGTGGGGCATGCCTCAGGCGCGCGGCTTTAATTTTCCTCTGCCCGGCTTTTATTATATATTTTTCCCAGAGATAAAATATTTTACTGCTATTGTTTTAGATATTTGTGTATAAAAGTTGGAATAATTGGAGGTAAAAAGAAAGAAGAAAGAGGCCAAGAAATCAATGAAATTTTTCGTCACCACCACTTCCTATTATACCATCTAGTCAAAAATTTAACGGATCCCCAGCCATATCTGGCGTGCTTATGTCACGACTCACGACCACCATAGATGTTTGGATTTCGTAATACAAGTCATAGGACGTTGTAAGCGGATTTGGCAGTTCGCAATAGGAATGCTAAGTATGAGAATTCAATCACGTACAAATTTCGTACGACGTGTAAGTCGTAACGCACCCAAATACGTCCTTGGCTTGATAAGCTGGGAGTACTGCTCTTTTAATAGCACGTCTCAAAAATAATAATAAAATTAAAATCAAGCTGTCAAGAAGGCTCAAAACTCTACTAATGGCGGACTTACATTTTTGCCGGACATTTTGGCGTACTCTCAATCAAAAAGTCAAATAGATGTCCGGCTAAAGCCGGATTAATCCGGACTCTTGGTATTTACATTTTACGTAGGACGCGGACGGTATCGTTTGTCGTAGCTCCTCTGGCCATTTAGCCGAAACTTTTTCGTTTTCGCTTCGTTATAGAATCGCCGTTCAAAATGTATGGAATTGACATAAGACGAGTCGAACGTCAACGTCATATTAACGAACGCTTATGTCAATTCCATACATTTTCATCGGCGATTCTATAACGAAGCGATTAAGAATTCATCTTGACTCACCCCCCAGGGGCATATAGACTTTATCGCTAGCGAAGCGATGACTTATGTCAAATCGCATACATTTTGTAACGTTAGAGTTAGCGTTAGCGTTAGCGTTTTGACACTTGTCTAGGGGGGCTGTTTATTTAAAATAAATCACGGGGAGCCCTTAAGTGTTATTTATCGTATTGGGGCCGCGGAGCTTATGGCAGATTAATGAAACGGTGCCGGAGAAAGGTGTCAATTTTAAAGCTATCATCATTTTGTCACCGTTATCGTCCATTTCGACTAGTCGCCGAAACATTCTCTCTTCATGATTATTGATTTCGTTTTATGATTCCATGATTTCTTATTATTCAAAGAGTAGGACCGAATATTAAGTTAATACGTTCGATAGCTTCGAATCGATAGCAGTTAAGTTTTTCAGAAATCAAAAGTGTATCATTGATCTGATAGAGCATCGCTTATCTCCATGGCGCTTCCTCTGTAATGCGCTTAGTTGTGAGCATTCCATACGATGATTTCTTGCTTCGCTTACGACATTATTGAATGAAGGTTATCTAGAAGGCATTATAAGATATTGTTGATAGTAATTATTAATCGTTCCCTAGGCTGTTTGGGTTGCTTGTTTAAAAACTGACTAGAGTAACAATGTTTTCGCTATATACACCTACTACTTTTGCATGTAGTCTGTTTGGCTTTATTGTTAAAAAAGCTAAAACTTTTTTTTCGCAAACTTCTTTTTAATGGTTTCATATTTAATAATCGTATCAGTCCTTCGCATTCCGGAACTGCTCACCAACTCACTGTCCCCAGAGTCCCATTAATAACAATTACCCCATAATTGAGCGTATTAAGACATTCAGGTGGTGTTTACCGCGAGCGCGGCCATCACTCTTCCCTTTATAATGTTTATCGTCCGCTTAATGAACCTCTGCAATCGAATAATGCTCCTCAAAATAATTAACTATTATTTACGACACTTCTTCCACCCGTAAACGTCGCTCTGCGTAATAAACTCGGATTTTTTTTGCTCCCGAGACGTGATGAGGAAATTCATTAAATTATGTTAATTTCGTTAAGTTAAGAAGCGCTTATTGTGATTGTTCTGTGTTGCAATTATTTTGTGGGCCGATATTTACTCTGTAGATTCATAAGATTTGGTATGTACATGCTTTGTTCCTTGTTGATTTAAGTTTCTTTTATAATTTTCTGTTAAATTATAATGGTGAGCTAAGTACCTAGTCTGTGCTACTATATCAACCCAACTTTGATACAATTTTGTTACAGTATGAAACCTCCTAAATATCCAAATTCATACTACAACAAATGCGCTTGATGTTGCAGTTTTTATTTTTATTTTACATCAAGACTACATTCAAACCTATACTTTTTAACTAAAAGATTATTTATCAGAATCTACTTACTCACAAAATCTTCGTATAGCAAGACCATTAGTCCTATACGGTATTATGCAGCTAAAAAGCACCCCGACAATAAGCAATGCGAATAGAAACAAGTTGAATTCAAACCCCAGGATTCTGTACACTGATCGTGTAGGCTTCAATTCCGGTATATTCATACGCTCGTACCCTCGTTGTCTGTCGTCTATTGACCATAAACAAATTGTGTAGCACATAGCAACTTGTAAGCAATAAATCCCAGGCGCTACGGTGTGGGCAGCCCACCCATACGTGGACTATTTTGTCTATGGTGTTTCCATATTGTAAGGGTCTCTATTCTCTAAGGCATTTTGTGTTTGACCCAACAAAATCCTAGTCCAAAATCAAGTAAGGATTACTAGACGATCGTGCGAAATTTGTTGGTTTTATGCCGTACGTTTTGCCACGATAAAAAATAATCCTTTATTATCTGCCATTCTTTGCAATTTGCCGGTATCGAAAGTTTCTTTATGCTTTTAATCAAAGTCAGTCCAGTGGCTGAATCTGTATGACTGACAGCCTGTCAGCTTAGATACACGCTTTCACATATTTTATATGTAGTATTAATCATAGATTTTGTCCAAGCTGCCAGCCAGCGCATATTCTTCAGTTCTTATTAGTAAAGAAAAAACTTATCGCTAAGTGCCAACTGATTGCGCGTTGTTGATGGTTAAAATTCTAGGTCGATGTTCTTTAACTTGAACAATGCCAGCTAATATCACGTGAGAAACACTTGTGCTACTGTTTGCGACATATCGTTTTCGTTACGATAACGCTTTATGACTGGGAAAACATGTTATCACAGTAGAATACCCTGATTCTTTTTCGTCATGTATACTTAAACAATACACAATCATGTATTATACTGATAGTTGATGCTATATCATCATCATTGATAGCTTACATTACTGTGGCACGTGGCTGTCATCAGCATCTTAAAGCGTCCCTTTGGAAGTTTGGACCATGATGGACAATGATTGCCACTGACTTCGATCATGGGTGTCCTAGACAAAAATTCTCTCTACACGTTAGAAATCGCTAGTGATAGTCCATCATGGTGAACGTAGAGGCAGATTTTTTGTTAATACTAATTTCAGTTACCGTATAATTATCATTATAGCTAGATATACGCCTCCGTGGTCTAGTGGTACAGAGCGCGGCTCTTGACTCGGAGGCCGTGGGTTCGATTCCCGCGTTGGAAACATATAACATGTTTCCAAGTTTGGTTAGGACAATGCAGGCTGATCACCTGATTGTCTGACAAGTAAGATGATCCATGCGTCGGATGGGCATGTAAAAAGTCGGTCCTGCGCCTGATCTCTCGCCGGTCGTGTCGGTCTGCCGTCCCACTGGGTTATGAGAGTAAAGGAATAGAGAGTGCTCTTGTGTACTGCGCACACACTTGGGCACTATAAAAATACTCCTGCGTAGCTGGCCCAGTTTCAATGAAACCGGCCACCGTCACCGAAACCGGTGTGGGAGCTATTATTATTATTATTATAGCTAGATAATATTATATTTGCTAATGTTACATTTTCTTTCTTTCAGGTAAGTTTCCGACCACAACTTTTTGCTGCATTTACACTAAGAGTCAGAACTGGTAGACATCGATAATGTAAAAGTAAGTCTAGAAACTAGATAATAATGTTATGAAATAATACTACAGTATATTACAGAATAAATAATAGTATTTTGAATGGAGATTTAGAAGCGAAGGCTGCGCGTAAAGGTTAGATCAGTACTCTAGCATTCATAATTTAATGGCATAGATCTAATAAGGCTTACGATTTGTGGCGCTCGCAATCTAACCAGTTTGCACACAGACATAAAATAAAATAGAATACAATTATAATAATTTTAGCCAAAATGTAGAGTAGATGCGATAGCTTTTATATCTGCTTTGTATAACTATTTCGTGAACAGAATTATTAACAATGCAATAGTAATAATTTAAGGCGCTGAGTTTGTATTATGTAATGCTTGGATGCTAATAAAGTCTTTGAATCTCTGATGTCTTTCGTAGTTTGGACCCATAGGAGCAGTATGGGACATGCTTGGGCCGTACTATTACTATGTGTAATCATTGCGCTGAAAGTAATAATACTTGACTGTATAGATGTTGCATAACATTTAACACAGCTCAATGCACTTTAAATGCTGATCCAAAAGGCGGGATATTAATCGATTTCGACATTTGTTCCGTTTGCGCCGAGATCGTCGGCTCTATTAGCCACGATTATGGGTGTTAGGAACAATACTTGATGTATTGTCCCGTTGTGGATCCCGATTCTCAAGCGTCGAATGTCATTTCGATCGCAGGCTGTCTCACTTGCGGTTGTGTATCCCGCGTATCCCGTGCCTCCTACGGGCTCTACCTAAAGCGGAAAAGCAGGAACACCGTTGGGGTTTTAGTGGGTATGCCCGGGTGCGACCTGCACAGCATTTGAGGAGTCCACATACCTCGGTGGCCTTCCCCAAACTGTCGGCTCGAAAAGGCTGTCTTACTCGTGCATACACTTGATGTCTATCGCGTGACTGAGATAGCCTGCATTCGACACATTCGAAACTTGAGAATAGTGTCCTAGATGCCTTGCCTCCTCGAGGGCTAGACTCGCTCTACAGTTTATATAGTTATTAGTCCATCGCCCATTATCATCTTAGCTCCGAGCGCTGCCCTCGGCTCCTACAATTATGATCGGATCCAGCTCAGGAAATATTTGCAATATCTTGGGCAAGTGAACATCAGATGCGAGATATGGTTATAGATGGGTATTTCTCTATTCGTTTGCTATTCCGACTTGTGGCTTCAATGGTTTCGGCTTAAAAAGTACCTATCGCACCGTATTTTTTATATACGGTATCCTGTTCATCCAAAGCCTAAAAACTATTCCAAATTTTCGTTAAAATATGTTTGGTAGTTTTGTGCGAGAAGTAACAACATTACTACTACAAAGCCGTTATTAGTGTGGTGAAATTGATTTAGAGTTGGAACTTGGAACTACGAAAATGTATCCATCGCAACGTAAGTAGGTACTTGTCTTAACAACTATCCTTATAGTTGGACAGACTTAACCACAAACGATCACCCACTTCGGAGCCGGAAACACGAAAACACTTTTAAAACTCGCGGCCGTATCTTTAAAGTTTTCGTGTGATGAAATAAAGATAGCGGTATCGAGACGACGAAGAAGCGTTTGGGAGCGCTCAAACGCAGTACGCGGACGAGCCTCGGTAAATTATTCCCGCATTCTTTCGCCGACGATCCATAAATAATTCCATACAAGTTTATTTCACTCCGCGGCATCGGGAACGGTATTGCGTGCGCGTTATGCAACGCCGTCCTTGTGGGGGAGCGAAGGCCGGCGCGGGCCACCGACCTCGATGGACAACCCTTTTTTTAATTTAAAAGCAGCCTCGAACCTGTCTGTTCCATTGGATTTTTTTTCCTCTAGCAGAAATCTAGCGACGAATACGATGTTAACGCTACAGCGGTCGATAGGATTTTTCTCTAGCAGAAATGTAGCATCGAGTACGATCCTGCTAGTGATTTAGAATGCAAATGTGGATTACATTGTTGCTGTTGTTGGGAGCATGTGCTTGGAGTCATGGCATTCATTAAAGTTTCTTTGCAATTTTATTTAAGCTTTACTTTGTTTCGATGTTTGCTTTAACTTTGTAGTTTGTAACTACAGTCATAAACTTTTATCTTTCCATGTAGAAATGTGGAGTTTAAAGTATTCCTCTAACCACTAACGTTTTAATACAATTGGAAAAGTTCCATCAGACAAAGACTAGATGTTGCTAAATAAGAGCTATCTAGACAGGATCTCGGCTAGCGAACAGAAAAATGTTGCGAAAATTGCGGGATTGTGTGTGCTCTGAAAGCGGACCCTTCACCGTTTTGAAATATTCTGCATGATAAGAGAGTTCGTGACTGAAGTTATGTTGCAATTACACGAGGGAGGGCGAAACATAATGTACCTGTGCAGTGTGCCGGGGAACCGAATGCGAAATAGTTGGTAAAGTAAAAGTAATGCTTATTGCTCTCTCAATTATGTCGTCCACGCAGAATCATGGTATATTATAACGCTAAAATCTGCACTGTACCTATAGTTTTCTACTCCTGCTACGAACTAAACATAATTTCGGGATGAAATGTCCTATGTTCTTTACTAGGATACAAAGACGTATCTTCATACCAAAATTTCATTAAAATTGTTTCTTCGGTTAAAGTGTGAGGCAACAAAAACACAGACAGACATATTTTCGCCCATACATTATGGATATTATAGATGAATTTCGTCTATAGCCGGATCTCTACTAATTACGTATTGTTGTTATCTGCACGTCCGCTACAAATCTCCTCCCGAGCAATAAAAGTCCGGATGCGACTTACGACCGAATCAAAGAGGATAATAATTGTGTAAACAGAGTGTAACGATTACGAAACAAAATGACCCCATCGCGCGGGACATTAAAAAGTACTTTTACCACTTAAATGTGAATTACGAGCCGTTCTCACGGGCTCTCCGAAACATGTCGCACAAAGATTGGAATTGATGCACTGAAGGATTCACAATCCATGATGACCGGATGAGACTATCCAAAAATACTGCACCTGAGAATTCAAACTTTTTTTACATAGAAAGAGTTTGTAATGAAGAGTACGGTATTCAATAATATAGAAGAGCGTATGCTGATAATCTATTAACTCATTCCCACATAATATCTAAAATCAGCCTAATAAAATGAAAGGAAACTAAATTATTTATTTCTAAATAGATTAACAAAGTTAACCCTTTTTGAACGTCTACATGAGGCCTACCACCGGTAGTGGTAGTAAAGTAATAATAATATGAATTAGGTATATAGTACATACCTAAATAATATTTAGCTGTATGTCGTTTGTACACACAATGCTTCTGCAGAACATGCTTCTAATAAGCAACATGCACTATGTGTAAACTTTTGTGCATCTCGGGAGGTTTTTTGAAATTTCTCGTGCAATTTTCCAGCCACGTTGACTGTCTAGTCATCTAGTGTCTATGAATGCTCGTGTCAGACTCCTGGATAATTAAGCCATCATCCTGATGAACTTATTATTCTACTTTGTGGAAGTTTTTCTGAAAAAATAATCATGTTTCTTATGCATTTAGGACCTTTTGGTAATATGAATTTCTAACTGAAGTTTTCTTTTGTAGTGTGCACTTTTAAGGAATGCTAACTCAAGTCAGGTCACGTGACTATATTAACCTGAACATTAATTTGTAAGAAGAAGGGCGAATATACAACATGTGCTGTTCTGCTGTTTCGTTTTCGCTCCTCCTGTTATTTACAATGTTAACGCATAAACGTTGACACTATTGCATGCGCTGTCAACAATACCGTGGTCGGTGCTCTGTGACATAATATCGGTGCAGCTCATTATTTGCATTGTGTGACGATTCTATTAGCTCGGCTCTTTGTCGCGCTGAAGTGGCCATTTATTTCAATATCCGCAGTACCTACTAGTAACATATCTTACATTGTAGCTTATTGCGTTTTAGTCATACCGGTTAGTCTAATAAAAGGAAAAGAAAAGTAGTGGAAATTGTAAAATAAAATAACATTTGGGATGAGGACGTGCGCCTTAGTACTAAATTTTGAAGAACACTCATCTTCGGAACAGCGCAACATGCGCAAAAAAGTGACGCCACCGAACCCGTTTAATAACTCCAATTATCATTAAAGCATATCATATTTATGGCCGTCTGGTTATCGCTTATGTAACGGTTACATAAGGATCATCTTGCGTGATTTATAACGCACTTCCAAGCGCTAAAGATTTTTCTTTTTCTGGAATTGATGGATCTTTTCGCTCTTCGAGTACCTACAACAACCCGGAAGTATCCAAAAATAACAACTGCTGGCATAAATAAAATCTTTGCCGAGGTGGGTAATGAAAGTTATTGAAATGAAACTTGAGTCTTCTACACTACTATTATAAAGAGGAAAGATTTGATTTTTTGTTTGTTTGTTTGTTTGTTTGTTTGTTTGTTTGTTTGTTTGAGTCGAATAGGCTCCGAAACTACTGGACCGATTTGAAAAATTCTTTTGCTATTGGAATCTTACATTATTTCTGCTGAACATAGGCTACATTTTATTTTGGAAAAAAGTAGGGTTCCGTAAGATATTTGAGTTTTTCGGACGCAAGGTGTAAAAATTAAGCTAGAAAAGTTACTTATTTTGCGTACGCTGCCTAAACTATAAAAGATAGAACCATAAAATGTTCTAAGTAATTGTAGATCTTATAAATATCTACAAAAAAGTCCGCGACACACTATACCTATCTATGTCGAGTGAGGCACAATAACCATTTATTTATTTAAAAATCCTGAATTTTTTTTGGACTACATTTAAACGGATATATTTTGCTCACGCTATTAATCCTTATCAAAATAAATTATATTATCACTAAGTACAGTTTATGTAGATAATATTTGGTCTTTGAATGATTAAAATTGGACGTTTGGTTTTGAAATTATGGCGAAATTAAAATATTACGATAGTGGGCGTCACCAAAGCGCGTGCCGGAGGAAGACAATATTCTGTTGTAGAAATGAAAATTCTGTACATAAAAGATATGAAATGACACCCGAAATTACACCTTTGTCACTACATCGCTATAGAAGCCAAAAATGTGGTTAGTTTTTTTATCTGTCTGTCTGTCTGTCACTCTTTCTGTCTGTCTGTATGTTTGTTCCAGCATCACACGAAAAATATTGATCCGATTTGAATGTGGTTTTCGCAGATATATTTATCTTCTTCCAACTTAACATCTGGTGTATAAAATTTTTTCCCCCCACCCCTCTAAGGGGACAAAAGAGGGGGTCAGATTTTGTATCAAACTTTTTTCTTTAACACGTAAACTACTGATCCGATTTGCATACGGTTTTCACAGATTTGCATACGGTTTTCACAGATAAAAATCCTCCCCCCCTCCCCTCTCAACCCTCTCGGGGATTAAAGAGGGGTCAGATTTTGTATACAACTTTTTTCTTTAGTGGACTTACTTCATATTAGGTATTAACTGTGTTTTTCAACTTAACATCTGGTGTATGACCTTCCCCCCCACACCCTCTTAGGGGACAAAAGAGGGGGTAAAACATGTAACAACTGATGATGTAGAAAATATACTTTAAATGGCAAAACAACGTTTGCCGGGACAGCTAGTGAGTAATAAAGAAATTATTTAAGGATGTCAGAGCAGGAGCCAGCAGCAGAGAGTAAATGACTTACTCAACAAAGAAATTTGACGTTTTATTATTTTTCTCCAAGTGAAAAAGATTCCTCAAAGTCCATGATGATAGTTGGTCGGTTCGTCCTGTGCGTCCTTCGCTCGGCGGGATCGGACGGCCTTCTCCTGCGGGCTAAATATAGCCCAGCGCCCTTGGGGATAAGGTGAAACAGGATTTATGGCGAGTCCGTGCACAGTCCAGACGCTACGAAAAAAACGACTTCTAATGTTCTAAGGAGTCGAATACCAGGTTGTTTTGAGCGGGATAAAAATTATGTGCTTCTATTTATTCGCGCTGCGCAGCATGCGATGTTTTGACTGCGAAATATTGCTGTACATCTTAATAAGCCGACGGCGGTATGTGTATTGTAGGAGGATATAAAATAAATGGACGATTCTTTGTATGGCTAGAGAAATAAATGCAAATTTAGACATTTGCTATGCAAGTAATGAAGTTGGAAATATTACTTAAAAAGATTCAAGTTAAAACTTAATAAATTATCGTAGTCATTCAGATTCTGTTACTGGAGATGTACACGAGAGTTTTAAACAGAAGCACATGTTTGCTTAATGGAAGGTACACATTATCGTCTAAAACACATTATACTCTCATTACAAACAGACTCGATGTAAGTTTAATCTCACCAAAAACATACCTGTTAAAACGGGGCCAAGTTCCTATTCACTAATTGTTCGCCTTAAAAAAGAGTTGAAATCCAATTCAATGCCAAGTTTAGATGCACTTCCAAATCGATCATAATCATCTTCATCAACAGCCTGATCCTAAATACTTCTAAATTTGAACTTGGCAGGCATAGACTTATATATTACTCAGGACCGGGTCAATCGGGCGTTGCAATGATGCAGATTCGTAGGGGTCAAAACGCTCCGTTTGACTCCTACGTGACTTAGTCGTCTGTGGTCCGCAGAACAAATCAGGTGGGTCATCGTATGCCTTACAGTGCCATAAAAATGCCTAATTGTGTAGTAAAAGGCTGCAAAAATTATATTAAAAAAGTTAAAAAAGCACATGGAATATCTTATCATCGGTAAGTATCACAAACTGTTTGTTTATGTAAAGAAATAATTAATTTATAATTTTACTACCGAGGTCCGCCATTATCCGCCATGGCTACTGTTTTACCGAGTAATGACGCAACCCCTACGTTCCACTTGGCGTTGAAAACGATCAAAACGCTAAACATAGGAGGCATTTTCAGCGTTTTGATCGTTTTCAACGCCAGGTGGAACGCGGGGTTCGTCGGTAAAACAGCATTCGCACGCGGCCGAATATTGTGTCGCACTACGTAGTTCAATCGATTTTTCATAGATGGCTCTCTATTTCCTTGTATGAAAAACCTATTAGCAAAATGTTCTCGTAGGCATATCCTGACATATAAATCGATGTTGGCAGGTTAATTTAATCATCTCTTCTTCTCTTCAATCTTATATTTAAATTTAAAAATTATACAATAATTATCAAGTGCTACTAGCATGAAAACCTGCCAAGTTCAAATTTAGAAGTATTTAGGATCAGGCTGTTGATGAAGATGATTATGATCGATTTGGAAGTGCATCTAAACTTGGCATTGAATTGGATTTCAACTCTTTTTTAAGGCGAACAATTAGTGAATAGGAACTTGGCCCCGTTTTAACAGGTATGTTTTTGGTGAGATTTCAATACTTTTTTTAAGGAATCATACCAATTTGTTTCTTTCCTCCTCATCTTATTTCAGTGTATTTACTTGTACATATTAATTTTTATCTCAAATTCAAAGATGAGCCGACTCACGCTTGACCAATTTCTCAAATTTCTTAATTTTTTGTTAATCTACAACCTGTGTGCCAAATTTCATAACTCTACGACAACTGGAAGCGGCCTAGAGGTTTTGATTACCGATTTTTATCTCAAATTCATAGATGAGCCGACTCACGCTTGACCAATTTCTCAAATTTCTTAATTTTTTGTTAATCTACATATAACAAACAACCTGTGTGCCAAATTTCATAACGCTACGACAACTGGAAGTGGCCTAGAGGTTTTGATTACCGATTTTTATCTCAAATTCATAGATGAGCCGACTCACGCTTGACCAATTTCTCAAATTTCTTAATTTTTTGTTAATCTACATATAACAAACAACCTGTGTGCCAAATTTCATAACGCTACGACAACTGGAAGTGGCCTAGAGGTTTTGATTACCGATTTTTATCTCAAATTCATAGATGAGCCGACTCACGCTTGACCAATTTCTCAAATTTCTTAATTTTTTGTTAATCTACATATAACAAACAACCTGTGTGCCAAATTTCATAACGCTACGACAACTGGAAGTGGCCTAGAGGTTTTGATTACCGATTTTTATCTCAAATTCATAGATGAGCTGACTCACGCTTGACCAATTTCTCAAATTTCTTAATTTTTTGTTAATCTACATATAACAAACAACCTGTGTGCCAAATTTCATAACGCTACGACAACTGGAAGTGGCCTAGAGCATTGATTTTCAAACTAGGGGGCGCGCCCCACTAGGGAGGCGCGAAGACATGATGAGGGGGGCGCGGGCGCCGGTGGCGGTTTTACTCCAGAGTCCAGATGCCCGCGCATTCCCGCGACGTACGCGAATTGGAAATCTTGTCAAAAACATGCAAGCTCATCCGTCACATTGATTCTTCCTGAAGAGGGCGACTAACCCAAAAAATCAAACATTGTCCTTCTCAATAACTCGATAAATAATATACAACATTTTAAAAATCCGCTAGGTCGGTTTCTCAATGATAGAATTTTTACAATGTGTTAAAATATTAACTGAGACTCGTCGATCGCGGGTTCTAGGAATTGCCATTGTATTCTATTGTTGTCTCGGCCGCATGCGGCCGCTTGGGGCTTGAAGAGTGCACGGTTATGGCAATGTATGAAAAATTCGTGAAAATTAGATGCATCTTTGCGAATTGCGATTTTTTTCTATCGAAAAAATTTTAAGATACTTATCGTTTTTTTGCTCAGATCGGATTCTTGGAAATATAATGTAGTATTTAGTTTTAGAAAATGAAACAATTTGGAGCTTGATTTCAAGTATAACAAAGAATTATAAAATCGTCAATTTTGGGTTAGAAGTAAGTATGTAAAAACATATTTTTATAATGAAACATCTGAAAATGTATTTTTGGTCTTTATTATTTTATTTTACAATAGCTTGGCGAGCCCACTTGCTACTTCTTGCTGGGCCCTGGGCCGAAGGGAGGCGTAAGCACTAAGCATGTTCATTAGGGAGGCGTGATACATATAAGTTTGGGAACCTCTGGCCTAGAGGTTTTGATTACCGATTTTTATCTCAAATTCATAGATGAGCCGACTCACGCTTGACCAATTTCTCAAATTTCTTAATTTTTTGTTAATCTACATATAACAAACAACCTGTGTGCCAAATTTCATAACGCTACGACAACTGGAAGTGGCCAGTGAATTTTGATTACCGGTCAGTGAGTCAGTGCCAAAATTAGCTATTTTTACAAGGAAATATTTCAGGATCTAACAAATCTATATCTATGAAATTTGGTATATTGCGTAAGTACTAGTATATAATTAGGTAGGTAAAATTTTATCTTTGCTCTCGCAATAGGCTCTGAGATACAAGGGGGTCAAAAGTGCGTCGAAACCGTTCGTGTAAATAGTGCACGGCATGCGCGCGGCCTGCTGGAACTTGGCCGCGCACTCCGTGCGCTTTGATGCTGTTCTTAAAAATATTAATTAGGGTTCCGTACCCAAAGGGTAAAAACGGGACCCTATTACTAAGACTTCGTTGTATGTCCGTCTGTCCGTCTGTCCGTCTGTCTGTCTATCTGTCTCCAGGCTGTAACTCAAGAACGGTAATAGCTAGAGATTTGATATTTTCACAGATTATGTATATCTGTTGCCGCTATAACAACAAATACTAAAAATAAAATAAAATGAATATTTAAGGGGGGCTCCCATACAACAATCGTGATTTTTTGGCCTTTTTTGCTCTATATCAAAAATAGCAACAGGTAGGTACTTGAATTTTTCACAAAATCCTTAGTTATATGTGTACTTTAATATTTGATAATAATATTAAAATAAAATAAAAAAATAAGGAGGGCTCCCATACAAAAAACACAATTTATGGCCTAATTTTGCTCTATAATTGTACGGAACCCTTTGTGCGCGATTCCGACTCGCACTTGGCCGATTTTTTATTACATACACATCGCATAACAAGCCAATAGGTCTACAAAATATTGTATTTTTTGCCTAAGTTTCATTTACCTCTACATAGTTTAGCGTTTATTTCCGCTATTTGCAAAAACACGAAACGTACACTTAAATGTTGTTGAACTTTTACTCGTTGCAAATGCAAAAGTTGCGTGTGAAAAAAGAAATAGTGAGTGTTTCGGTTTAGTTTGTGTTGGAACGACTAAAACGTCAATGTTTCCATTCGAAATGTAATGGTGACGGCGGTGACTGCGTTCCCCTAAGATGCGGCGTGCACTCCGACGGGAGTTCCATAAAGTAAATGTTCATTGAATTGCGAAATGCAAACATTAAAGCGTGTTTGGTTTAAAATTTAACACGAGTGTTCGCGACGCGTGCCGATTGTACTGCGGCGGGCGAGTGGCGCCCAACGTGGGGCTAATGAGTCTCACAATATTTGAACGCTTCTTAGTTTAATGCGTTCGTTACACTTAATGGTTATTTGTTGGTGGGGTTTTGCAATGCTTATTATAATTTATAGACGTTTGTATTTGAAATGTTGCTTTAATCTAAAATTTAGATTATGGACTCACAGCCCAATAAATTTTGTATACTGTTAAAATGGTTTTGTAGGTTAAATTGTAGAGGGGCGAGCAGAATAAAATAAAATTAAGTTTGATTCAACTAACGTTTTGCAAAGTTTAGTTTAACTGAGCTCTTAAAGCTTAATTAGGGTTTTGACAGACTTATTCGTCAACAGACAATGCCTTGAACTATCGAAGAGGCGGGCATTACTTATCCTGTATGTCAGATAAGTGAATAATTTGTCAGAGGTGACCTTTCGGTTGCACAATAATCTAATTACTGCCCTTAGGTCGTGTAAATCATATTGGCGACTCGTTAGCAAATCGCGTAAATCACGTTGAGCAATGATCGGTGTCATTGAATCATAGTCAAGTCACAACATGGACCATGGGACAGTTGCCGATGAAGCTTGAGTCCGTTTCGACCTTATTACAATAGCAATAAGGTGGTACAATACGTCAGCGGCCGTACATAAATCGATCGGTCTCTAATTTCGTGTGGGCGTCAGAATATCATTAGCTACTGTCGGAAACGCACAAACAATGCCATATGATCTGCTAACTTATGCCTTTGTTTTCAGCCGGTGGAAATTTCGCGAAGGTTTGCGTTGGTTTGTATGCGGTAGTACTTGCTATTGTCGTTTTCATTTTATGGTATCGTTATGATGTTAAAAATCTAATTGCAATCTTATCACGACTATTAGATAAATCACGGTACTAATTTAAAACTGGAAATCCTGATAAGCGATGATTAAGTGCGTTGCATTGTGAATTTCCAAGTAAGTATGCCTCGCGATAAAATCAGTTTTCTACGTGAAAATGCATGGGTTCGTCGCGGCAATAAATCCAGGTCCGTCGTCTCCGGCCTAAAACGTCTCGTAGTAGGGCCGCTAGGGCGTCGCGTAGGTAATGTTGGAGTTATAGACTGAGAGCGAGTGGTCGGCAGACTAAGTGTCTAAACACACTAGGTCGAAAATACGCGGCCGAAGTTTGGCATGATTACGCCTGCAATGAGTTGCGCATACGCTATAACGCGACGTAATTTCGGCATGGTGTGTCATCAGTAATTTAAAATACATTGCAGGCGTAATCATGCCGAACTTCGGCCGCGTATTTTTGGCCTAGTGTGTTTAGAAACTTACAGTAAAGTAGCAAACTCAACTATGTCATTGCCAGGTATACTGTTTAATCTGCCGTTGATGCAATGGGCATCCACTATTCCTGAAGGTTCCTGCACGGCTCCGACCACGTAAATCAATAATTTCTCGGGAGCCGTACATTTTCACACAAAAATAGAGTTTGCTACTTTACTGTAAATCTGCCGAACACTCGCTCTTAGACTATAACAGCCGTATCAGATTCCTAAGTCCTAACTGTACCGGCGCGGCACGGGCGTCGAGCGAACACCTCGCCGACACCGATACGGGAACGACAATAAAAATTCAATTCTCCCATTCCGTGTCGCCTTTATTTATATGTTAAATTCGAGCGGATTGCGTAAAAACACATTAGGCGTCGCACTAAACGAGAGGTATAGTTCTATTTGGGACCGTTAGATTTATTGTACTATTAGACGTTTTATGGCATGGAGGTATTGAGAATCCATTCAAACTTCAAAGATTTCACAAGACCATTATATTTATATCTCCTCGACTTCACGTATCATTGTAACGCGATTCCCACTTGCTTTACTTATGTGTTGCTTTTGTTCTGTTTCAGGTAATGTTTCCTTGGTGCTATATTTTGGTAAGCTGATTATTGAGGGCTGCTACACAAAAGAGTATTTATTAAATATTGTATTTGTCACTTGTCAGTAGTAAAAGTATCGTCTCTAGGTGATGTTAAAAGTAACAAGGAACGTTGTAGATGCTAATTCTGTATGCTAAATAAGACTAATGAGCAATGACATTGAAGGCCCGTCCTGTTAAACCCTTCTTAGTTTAGTTGCTACTTCAACTTCATTTTTTTTAAGTGACTTCGCTCGTTTTATCAATTTTATTATCATACGAACTTCCAACTCTCCTTCTTAGTACTCACTAAGAAGGGGAGTTTCTACTGTAAGGAATCTATTTCAAGTTTGTTATAGGTGTTATATTTTCTGTGATTTGTTGATTAGTGGCATTTTTCTTTTACATACGAAGAAGATTAACGGTACAATTCTTCGTCCATGAAATTGCAGTATGATGCAGCAGGAAATGCAATACACATACTTTATCTTTTTTTTTCTTACTTTATAAGAGTTTCGATAATTCACAAGACTTTCAACCATAAAGCACAATTTAATTCAGGAACTCTAGAACAGGAACTGCGGTACTGCCAAAATTGGCGTTCCGAGACTTTTTGCTGTAACTGTATTTGCGTAGATAGAGTCGTAGTTAGTTAATGAGTGAGCATCGTTGATCTTACGATGGTAATGAGAAAGGGTATTGTTGATCTCACGGCGTGCCGTGTGAGTAATTTATACCTACGATTTGTATCAAGGAAGGCATTAATTAGGCACAAGTCACAACTGTATGAATTTGCGGTTTTTATAAGCGTAGGTCTTATCATCGATCTTAATGTTATTTACTATGCGTTTCGTATTTTACCTTCGTAGGCTTAAACGGCTTCCCTGTTAAACATTGTTTGCGGATTGCAAATATTTTCTTTTTTTCTTTGAACTTACAACAAGGATAAGAATACCATAAGTTGTTATTACTGAATGTCTTTACTAGAGAACTATTATAATAGTACGGGTGCCCTAGAACAAATTTTTTTGTGAGTAATTACAGTAATCAACCAAGTTTTGTTGATTACAGAACCTTATAACGGAACCCTAACCAGCTGATTTTTTGTATATTGGTAGGTTAATAGTTATATTATTTAAGAGTAACCTTGTCCTACAAATAAAACAATCCATATTTTAGGACCATCAAATCAAAGTATGAAATCCTTTCTATCTCTGTTAGCTACCACTTTCAAGATTTTTCGAAAATAAAAATGTTCGTCTTTTCAAAATGTAGCTACTCACAAAAAATTTGCTTGTTAGTAAACACAAAAAAATTTGTTCTAGGGCACCCTGACTATAACTACCTAGTTAATAAAAATGAAAAATAGTACAGGCTGTTACCAAAAACTGTATATTAGCTATTAAAATATTGCGATTAGGAATATATGTTTTTCATTGGAATAAAATACAAAACTGCAAAAAAGTTGTTAGGAGTGACTTTACCATGCAATTATTGAGTGGTTGAAAGCAATGTGTCATCCAAACGTTCCTAATTCCTATTCAGGACCGTACCACGAAACCGTTTTGAGACACAAACAATCGAACGAGAATGCCGCGTCCTACTCGAACTCTAACATTAACAGTTCACCGGCAGACCGCCACCTGGCAGTTAATCGGAAACGACCACAGACTCACAGTTCCCCTGACGATTTTATAGATTTTGTATCGACGGTCATTGACCGTCGGGCGATCTGCCGACCAGAACCTGCAGGCGGACTGTTAATATGTGGGACCCTTAACAAACGTGAAATGACGTTGTTAGAGCAGGACGCGGCATTCTCGTTCTATTGTTTGAGTCTCAACACGGTTTCGTAGTAGGCCTCCAGATATAAATCAGCGACATTCGTCTTTTTCCGATGTTGAGCGACGGGCGCCACATTAATATCCGTCTACTTCCGTAGGACTTAGCTCTAGAAGTCTAGACAATGACTTGAAAGCTTTGATATGCACCGAAGTGCACTGTACCCTCTTGTTACTAACATATAAATGTACCTAGATGTTAGTTGTGTGTCGTTTGCATGCGTCAATTCTTAGGGCTCATGTTGGTCGAAAGAAATATCTCCGCCCATTTTTGCATGACAATTGTGAATAATCTCTCACATTTGCAAAAAAAATGTTTTTATTTTAATTTTTAAAAATTTTTCAATAAAACTTTACAAATAAATTTGGACGTGTCTTGTAACATTGTTTGGTCGTTTTCGACTAACAGTTCTACACGCAATCAAATATCATTAAAATATATCATAAAAACTCAAGTGTGAAAGTTCAAATGCCTCTTGTCAGTACAAGTAACACCTTTTAATTCGCTGACAGAGGTGAAGCAGATCAGAGTGTTGGACGGGAGCCGTAACGAGCGGTTAGCCTGACGGTTGACGGGTAGACGTAAAAATTATACAATTATCTCACCTCACGTGCGTTATGCAACGCCTAAGCATGCAAATAACAGATAAATTACTAGTTTTCTCTCTGAAATATCTGATATTAGTACATCAGTCAAAGATAAGCTGCTAAATTAGATTGATCCCTGGTCTCTACTCTTTCCAGTATCCCCTCTAGTGAGGGCCTGATTACACCTACCGCGTAGAGTGGCGAGACAGCCAATGAAAGTGGCCGAGAGCACTGACATAAAGATCGACACTCCTTTGTCTGATACGTTAGAAAAGTCGTTGACATACTAAGGGCCTATTTCACCTTTCATAACCTTTTATAACCTATCCGGGACTTATCAGGAAGTGGTGAAACAGCCTTCAGGCCTACACTAAAATGAACTCTAGAAGTGTAATATAATAAAACCATGATAAAATCATAATTAATCTAATTTATTTTATTACCTGTAATGCTGCACTTGCATGTCACCAGGAAATTGCAATTTTATTGACGACACACAAGTTACATTAGTACCCAATCTCTTTGATTATCCTCCTAGGTGGTCTAAGAATAACCTGTGACTTGTCGAGATATGCTTATCGCTGCAGAACAATGGTGAGCAATAGATTCCGTATCACGGGTGCAACCGCGTATCGGTGCTGATGCTATTACCGATATCCTGAGCCAATATGCAAAGCCATTAGTTGTTTTATTAATTCCTAATGTTTTATTTGATTTCTTGTTCATGTTGGCATGATGCTGTAAGCATCAAGCTTTGCAAAGGTGACAGTCATGTTTATCCATCAACCAATGGTGTAGAAGCTTTGGTTTTTTTTTCATGATTTCTGTTTGTCGAGCGTGCGGAGTCTATGACGGTAAAATAAAAATAGTTCGCAGCAATTCGTACAGTACCATTCTTGCAATAAATTAATATGAATTCAGATTAACTTGTAGATGCATACCGAATAGTCTGACAGTATGTATTTCAACAACGACATTGTCGAGGCCACAAGGATTCTCCCGACTTGCTCTACATTTACGAAGTACGTGATTCTTTTCGTTTTTTCCGTCGTGCGAACATTCCCCGTCCGCAAAAAATAGGTCAGAATCACATCGAGATTGATATGCAGGTAATCTACCCGAGCATTCGCCTTTAATGGCGCTGCTGTAATTCGAGCCGCCGACTATTTCGTATCTCATTCGCATGCCATTAAGTATATTTAATAGAGTTTTTACACCGCGGCTCGGCTGAATAGGTCGTTTATACGCAATTAGACTCTCATTACCCGTTTGTTTCGCCCACGTCCTTTTAATCGCGGGCTCGGTCGTTTTTTCACATAATTCAGTTGTAAGTGCGCCTCCGAAAGGAGTGTTTACAATGACATTCGAGGTAATTATCCCTCTTTGTTTTGAAGCTCATTCAAGCTACTGCGTCTTACGTACAGTGAGTCCAGGAGTTTTTATGTTAGCTGTAGCTGAATTGTTGAAGGAGTTAATCATTGTGACTGGATTTACCTCAAAATTGCGTTCATTGAATTAAACGGTGTAGACTGTAGAACTTGAGGATTAGGCTAAATATTAAACGGACGAAATGATATTATGTTGGCCAAGGATCAGTTAGGGTCGCTGCATCTCAGTTTCATTATCAATCAAGCGCTAAAATCAACATATTCAATCATCATTAAGTGTGTAATATAATGGGTATATTAACATTTAACGCTCCCGCTAATGAACTAATGTTATACGATACGATGAAAGTGCGGGAGGTTTATGAAAGTTCCGGCGTCGTCAATAAATTTTGCGGTAGCCCTGAGAGCCGGCCTTCTGGAAGAGTGAGCTCGCATTACCCTGACTATTACGACCCTCGTAAATTTTCAATTAAAATAATTGGAAATTCTGTACCGAAAGCACTTGCAATGTATAGAACTACAATGTAATTTTATGTATGCTGTATTGCTGTGTGCATTACGAGTTAGGACGTCTGTTTATATTTTGTTACCGGTCGTTTCGATATACGCGAATGAAAGGTTTTTGGAAACCAGTACATATCAGTCTATTTGAAGTTGATCAAACCGATCAATCGCTATTTAGTAATATGGTTCTAACCCAGCCATAATTGCAATGTGTCATGATGGCAACATCAATCCTTCCCAAAAAATATTTTCTACTTCTTTGAGAGGCACTGAAAAGATTGTGATGGTATCGATTCGAATTTTTTGCATGATGATTAATGTGCTACTAACAAACAACGGGTCAGAGGGCACGGTGATCTCACAGATCGGGGTTCGTAAAAATTTATGATGCGTACCTAATCCCGTGATTGGACCTTATTTGCATAACGCCGCTAACGTAATCACTATTAATGTCCGTTTATAAACTGGGCAAATATGACTTGTTATAGGGGGGCATAACTTTGTTATAATCTTGGGTTAGGAAGCCCGGGTTTGTTTTAGAATGTTCAAAACATATTTTGTAGCTTTATCCGTTTAGAATGGCATAAATGTGCAGATTTTTCCCCTTCGAAGACAGATCATTGCAGCAATGACGTCACTGCGACGCTGGAGGATCTATTGTAATTTGTAACTGAAAAGGAACACAAACTTTTACTGATAGTGTTTAGCGTTTTGTTGAATTACAAAGATTACAATTAGTTCAAAATAAAAAAATGTTTTAATCAATTGTTACACTTCCGTTTCCTAGGGAGACTTCTGTGTATCAACAACTTAACAATTTTGCATATTATGTTCGCCTCCGGCCAGTAAACCACAGGTACGCGAAACCGATCTAACCCGGGGCATCAACATTGTTGCTAGTGTTGCTGGTGTTGCGACACCAGTCGTGCCAAATTACCACATTCACCGGGATGAATTACTTAACCTCATAACACTCGTGAGCTCGTGAGATCGCCGATAGGACCCACACGACCGGCGCAGGCGCCATCGCGGCATCAGACTTGCCGCTGCGAAACGGAAGAAGCTATAGAAATGCTATGGAAGAGTAACTGAATATAGAACTTGTTCCTTGTGCCTGGTAAAAAATGGTTGCACCTAATACAACAAATTACGCGTTTGTTCCAGGAAGGCCGCTTTTTCATTGGAGCTGCGTTGCCAGAAATGTGTTTTTAAGATTTAACAGAATCGCTGCTCTGAACTAGGCTAGGCAAATTAATCGATTCTGTTCGCTGTCAGATTTAACCAGTCCGACGCGATGTATCTTTTTTGAGTAAAGCATTTCTGTGGTACAAATTACAAACCAAATTCTACAGTCTTCCCCAGGCCCCCAGATGTGGTTGAATTAATATTTACTTATAACTACTTGAGAGTAAGTACTAACTAGCTCACCTTCTGTATTTACTTCGCAATTAGCCACATTTCTATGTCTGCTTTTCTCCGGAACTATAAAATTACGTCAAGTAAAAACTTGAGTTAAAAATAAACGTGGCGTCTGACAGCGGGAGTCCGCATGATGGCTAGCACTCACCGTGTCATTGATTTTACTGCACAAATACTAGCGCCATTAAGAAATAACTTAAAAACTTCCCTGATTAATTTGTTACCATTGTGCCTTTTTGCCAAGAATGGCGGTGATTTCTTTGGGTGTTGTATTAAAGGATTTTATTTCCTTTAGGTTTTATTGGTACTAGGAATTTTTGAGATTAGCGAGGTCCAACAAACCAACTTTCAAAATATTACTTAGTATAGATAGTTACGTTATATCTCTATGATTTAGAAAACTCATAAGTGCTATTATTATACCAGAGGCAAAAACCAAAACTTAAAAGCCAAATCCAAAAGTCACACCCTTTGCACAATCTATCGTTGATAGTTTAAAGTCGTTAAGCTATAAACGTTACCGATCACGAATCCTTTCGTAAAGGTGAAAAATGCACTGAGAATGCCACGACTTGTCATTTTGCCGTCACGAGCGCGAAATGCCATCATCGAAATGTATACAATACCACAGAATATATAATAATAGTACTCCGTAACAATACATAGAACGACAACTCTCAAGCATTGGACCGCTCAAATATGGCTCCAGCTGAAAAAAGCGGCCAAGTGCGAGTTGAACTCGCCCATGAAGGGTTCCGCAGCAGCAATAAGGTTTATTTTTATGAAATTAAAAGGTTTTTGATTTATTTTTATATTTCAGTCGATTTAATAAAATTTTAATTAAGGTTTACCATTTTTATGACGTATAAAAAAACTACTGGCTAGATCTCGTTCAAACCAATTTTCGTTGGTAGTTTTTATAGTAATCTAAGTACATCATATATTTTTTTTAGAATTATCATGCCCCTACTTTAGAAATTAGAGGGGGGGGGACACACACATTTTACCACTTTGGAAGAGTCTCTCTCGCAAACTATTCAGGTTAGAAAAAAATGATATAAGAAACCTCAATATGATTTTTGGAGACTTATCCATATATACCCAACACGCATAGGTTAGATGAAAAAAATTTTTTTTGTTTCAGTTGTACCTATGGGGACCCCTAAAATTTTAAATATTTTTTCCATTTTTGCATCAAAATCTTAATGCGGTTCACAGACTACATCTACTTACCAAGTTTCAATAGTATAGCTCTAATAGTTTCGGAGAAAAGTGGCTGTGACATACGGACGGACAGACAGACAGACAGACATACATGACGATTCTATAAGGGTTCCTTTTTTGCCATTTTGGCTAAGGAACCCTAATAAAAACTCAGCTAAGGCACAGAATACATGCTAAGGCAAGGAAAATTTTATTGTAAATAGCGAACTGAGTATGATAATTGATAACCAACTAAAAGAACGCCTATGTGATATGTCTCCGGCCGCCGGCGTAATACTTGAGGAGACGTAGCCTGGTGTGTAATGACTAATGAGTAATGGCTATAATAATATTTTTAGTGTGTATCCGAATTTAGGTTAATAGAGTAAGAATAGATGTTACCCGCAACTTTCTTGCGCTAGGATAAAAAAGCAGTATGTCCTTTCCTTGGACTCAAAGTATCTTCATACCGTTCATCGAAATCGGTTTAGTGGTTTAGCGTGAAGAGGTAAAAGACAGACACTGTGGCATTTATAATATTTTCTTGATAATTATTATTCATATTATGTTTATTCAGTTTTGTAATTATTTTTCCTCATGCATATTGTCCTGAACATGTAGTTTTTTAATTTGACCACAATTGAGCGCGCGTGGCCTTGGGTCCGCTGAACAACAATTAGATACCGTTCTTAATTGTTGCTAATGACATCTTGAATACTTCCTCCTCCGTATCGTGTGTTACATCAGGGTTTCTCAAAGTGGGGTACGCGAACCCCTAGGGGTTCGCCATTCGACGGCAGGGGGTTCGCGACAAGATTTACCTAATGGTGGCAACAGGAGACATTATTAGAAATGCCCGTAGATGAAACTCTTGAAAGTGATTAAAAAGGATGTCTTTGATAGATTATTGGGCAGCTAGACTAGCTAGCTACTATAGCTAATATACTTAGGCCCTTACTAATAAACGCTGTATAAGCTTTGAATAGTTATTCAGTGTTTTGTCTTCTTCAATCCAATTACAAATGTCACTTGTGTGACAGGAACAAAACACTGTATAACTATTTAAAGCTTATACAACGTTTATTAGTAAGGGGGTCTGACTATATTTCGAACTCTCATGCAAAGCAGTGAATTTCCTTTTACGCTTTGCTAAAATATAGATGTGAGAGTTAGTTTTATCGACTTCATGTCGAATCAGAATTAAGGGGTTCGCTGTCACCTGGAAATTTTAACAGGGGTTCGTGGAGCCGAAAGTTTGAGAAACCTTGTGTTACATCATCCGCCGAATCACGAGAAACCCCGGAATTTCTGTCATCTATGTCATTACCGCGAATGATATGTTCTTTAGTTTTTTAGGGTTCCGTACCCAAAGGCTTAAAACGGGACCCTATTACTAAGACTTCGATGTCTGTCCGTCTGTCCGTCTGTCCGTCTTTCCGTCTGTATGTCTCCAGGCTGTATCTCAAGAACCGCTATAGCTAGACTTCTGAAATTTTCACAATTGTGTATATATGTTGCCGCTATAACAACAAATACTAAAAATAAAATAAAGTTTATTTTTAAGGGGGGCTCCCATACAAGAAACGTGATTTTTTTGGCCTTTATTGCTCATAATCAATAATGGTAACAGCTACGCACTTGAAATTTTCACAAAATCCTTAATTGTATTTGTACTTTAATAATTAATAATAAAATTAAAATAAACTAAATATTTAAGGGGGGGCTCCCATACAAAAAACACAATAATTTTTGTCTACTTTCGCTCTGTACCGGTACGGAACCCTTCGTGCGCGAGTCCGACTCGCACTTGGCCGATTATTTAGTTTCAAGGATTTGTTAAGTCACTTCATGAAAATAGCTAATTCTATTGTGTTTAGGTTTATTAATTCCATGCGAGTAAAACAGTGGTTTTGTTTGTCACTTGGTTTGAGAATTATAATTCTCTATAAATTATTACTTATCTTTTATGCTTCAGTGGTTAATCTAAACTTCCTTATTGGTTTGTGTACGCATGTATGATGATTGACACAAAGAATATTATAAGTTACGCCATCTAATGTTCAGTAATGTTGCAGTGCCAATTACTAACTTTACGTAGGCTTCATTTATGATTTGTGCCTCAGTTTTGATTAAATAATAAAGGTAGGCGCTTGTTGGGAATGAAAATCACATACTAAATAAAGCTTTGCATAGTGCATGCAACGCAAAGTTAAAGTCAATCAAAATACTTTAATCTTCATATATTTTGATAACATGTAACATAATATTATTTTGTTTTGTCTCATTATGGTCATTCCTGCTATACCTACGTGCTAACTGCTAGATATTTTGAATTCGGTAGTCTTTCTGTATATCTGTTACCTCTCTTTACGTTTATTATTTGGTATGAGGATGTTTTGAGTCCTGAGAAATGCCCTAGGTCAATTTATACCCCGGAAAATGGTGTTGTTCTCGCACGGATTTAAACGTTTGTCGCAGAAACGTTACGGGCAACATCTAGGCCGGTATAAATAGTCAGTACTCAAGATGCGTCTCGGTCTCAAGAGTACTCAAGACACGGTTCAGGCTCTGTGATTGGTTGGCTGTCAAAATTTGGACCTACAGAGCCGAACCACGTCTTGAGACCGGGTCGCATCTTAAGTACTATTTATACGGGCCCTAGTATGCAATAACTCTATGTATTTATTTCTACTTCAGTAGAAATAAATATACATAGTTAGTTACAGTAGAAATAAATACATACATTCAGTAGAAATAAATACATAGAGTTATTGCATACTAGGGCCCGTATAAATAATACTTAAGAATACTTCAAGAATACTTCACCCAGGAAACAAGAAACTGCAAGTAATAGCACTGGATATTGTGGTTCTGATGGTCGAGGGTATGCACTATGCTCCCGATTCCCATTCGGAGGCGTACGCGGCATAGCAATCGAGAGCCATACCAGCTACCACGGATTCGCACGGCCCAGATTCCAGCCAGATTGCGTTATGCGTATTAACTACGTTGCATTGGGTCATCACGTTTCTCTGGTAGTATATTAATTGGGAACAGATTGCCAATTAATTTATGCTATGAAATGACTATACTGCGCGGGTTAAAGGTCGTATTTGTTGGTGCATTTGGTATGTGATCGAAGCTTATCTTATCTTTTTTTTTAAAGACTTATCTTCATTTAGTCATGTAGATACATTGGGTGTTAGAGTGGGTTGCACCGGCTTACTTTAACTATAACTTCAACTTTAACCATAAAAAATATGTGAAATGAACTGTCAAATCCCTAGCAAAAGTCGCCATATTTGACGATAACCTTATCCTTAACTTTAACTACGCTTCTGGTGCAATTCACCCTTAATTGCAAAACTGTTTTAGCAAGCACAATCGATGTCGAGTGTTTGGCACATTTAGATGCCGATTACGAACAACACACGGGCCAATATGAAGAGGCCGTAAGACGCGATTAAAATTCAGACGGTTTTGGCCATTCTGTCTCTCTAAACGTGGACGGTGTATTAATGCTGGTTTTAAATTTTATGTCGATTTTATTCATGGATTCCCAGCAACGTATTTTATCATTGTCCAAATTTTACGATTGTTTTATTGCTTCTTATTTGCTTAGGCCTTTTATGTGTTTTTCGCTTCTAAGTTTAATGAAGCCAAAAATTCATGGCCAACTGTAAAAAGAAACCATGCAAGGATTAACAAAGTTCAATGTTAATTTTTTTTAAGCGTAGCTTTAATCTTGAAGTGTGTAACCGTATACCTAAGCCTTTAAAATCAGTAATCAATATTTAATCAAAGCAAAAGCGTCGGGCTCGACGGCCGTCGCGAATCGATTCTGTAATAATTAATGCCGCGTGTTCATTAGTTGAGCATTATTAACGCAACTTTACTTTTTATAACCAGGATGTTTGACGAAGAAGAATGGGATGCTGTGGCCTGTGAGTCAGCTAAGGTTTTCTGCAATATTAAAATGTTAATTATGAACACACATCTTAGGTAGATTTCTGTATAGGATGTTGTAAGTTGTTTTTTGGAAAGCAGCTTCTTCGTGTCTATGTTGTTAAATTAAAAAAGTTCTATAATATAATACCTTGGCGCCAAGAATTTGCCGTAATTTGTATCGGCAAATTTAGTATTCAAGACGTAATAAGTATCCCTAATAACCGTTTTGATTAATGCCTCAATAACATAATTTGTACTCCACAGTAGTTATCCTGTCCAATTCGCTACCAGCTCACTACTTAATGACCGTCATTATAATATTGTGTTCTAATTTTAATTTAACCTCCGGCCTTTACATGACACCTCAGTCACGGGGGACCTTGGCCGGAGCGGTCGGGAGTCTTTCTAATCGTGACCGGCCCGACCCGGCCGATCCGGCCTTCGCCGCCGCTCCCTTTCTGATCCGATATTGGGAATGCTATGATTAGAAAATGCCAGGCCGGCGTCTAATAATTGCAGAGCTTGGGTATCAGCTATGATAGCAACACACTCCGGTTAGGGGTAGGGGTAGGTTAGGGTAGGTAGCGAAACAAGCTCTGTAAAAATTTTATGACTAATATGTACTTCATGTTATATTACTTTGTTTTCCATTGACATCTTTACTACACTTTACCTTATTATTTCACCTTCTAACTTACTTTTCTTCACAACTTTCTATACAGAAATTTTGTTTGTTCATTACATTGCACTCAATCCTTTTATTTGCTAGTCCTTTTTATCTTTGTCCGAAACTCAAAGTATCTCCATAATAACCAATTTTGTTAGGTGAGCGATTTAATCGTAAAGAGATAAAATACTTTCGCGTTTTTTCTTCATAAAAGATTTTCTTTCCAATATGTTTATAACGTTGCAACTTTGTTTTTTTTCCCTGCGAACAGCGTAAAGGATCAGTGAGTCACCGAACCTGTCCATGTTTACACTGTATTTAGCAGATGACCTCTGGCGCGAGGAATTTTCGTTGAATAAAACATCAGCATCGTGTTCCAGTCGCGATACCCCATCGCTAGGGTTGCCAGGTTGCCGTAATTCCGGCCATTTTGCCGGCCATTTGGCTAAAAATATATAATTATAATTGCCTCGCAAAAATAACAATTAACATTATATTTTGCTACATTGCCCACCACGCTATCTCACCACTGCAACTCCTGTAGGCTGTAATCAAAATCGACAGCGGTTAACAACCACGAAAATCTTTTGATATGATCTCAGGGAGCCCGACATACAAAGAATATGGTGGCATTATTTTGACCAACAATGATCTGTCAAGGAAGAAACACGCTTGCTCTAACACAAAGCCGGACATCGTTTATTTTGGCCGGACTCAGCACTAAAAGCCTAATTGAATCCGACTTTATCCGGACGGCTGGCAACCCTATTCTTGACTAATTGGGATTGTTTTCTCACGACTCTTGATTGATGGTTTTCAGAACGAATTTCGATGTTTTGATCATTAATAAGTTACGTAATACTCGTTTGTGGAAGATTCTATGGTAAATTTTGATGCCTAGTCCTGCATCACGATCACATCATAGATATTAGATACATTATGAATTTCTTATATTTTCTAATCCTACTAATATTATAAAGGCGAAAGTTTGGATGTATGGATGTATGGATGTATGGATGTTTGTTACTCTTTCACGCAAAAACTACTGAACGGATTTTAATGAAACTTTACAATAATATAGCTTATATATCAGAATAACACATCCTACTAATATATTATTATAAAGGCGAAAGTTTGGATGTATGGATGTATGGATGTATGGATGTTTGTTACTCTTTCACGCAAAAACTACTGAACGGATTTTAATGAAACTTTACAATAATATAGCTTATATATCAGAATAACACATAGGCTATAATTTTAACCGACTTTCAAAATGGAGGAGGTGTTATGTTCGTTTTTTTATGTTCAACGATTACTCCGCCGTTTGTGAACCGATTTTCAAAATTTTTCTTTTGGTGTATAGGTTATCATCTCTATTTGCTACCACATTCATAAAAGTGGTGACCTGATGAAGGGATCCCTAAGAAATTGAGGGAACTACGCAAAATTTATATGGAAACATGTGGTGACTTCGGTTTCGTTAGCAGTATTCTAAGCATATGCTACCAACAAGTAAGATTTTGCACCATCTTGGTGCAAATACATACCATGGTTCGGAAGGTGCTGAGAGAACTCCTATCTCTTTATAGATACAAGTTTGGGAGTTTCGACGTTGTTTTAAGAACTGAAAGCAACTACTACTGCTATTACTATGTAAATTACAATCATCATTATCATCATCACTACCATTTAAAACCATTATAAGTACCATGCATCGTCCCATTATGGCCCTTTTATTGGTACTTTTTATAGTCTTTTAGATCGAGACTAGAGTTTGTCAAGCGATATAAAAATTATAGATATTAATAATTATTATCCTACTAATATTATAAAGGCGAAAGTTTGTTTGTATGGATGTATGGATGTATGGATGTTTGTTACTCTTTCACGCAAAAACTGCTGAACGGATTTTAATGAAACTTTACAATAATATAGCTTATACATCAGAATAATACATAGGCTATAATTTTAACCGACTTTCAAACTGGAGGAGGTGTAATGTTCGTTTTTTTATGATCAACGATTACTTCGCTGTTTATGAACCGATTTTCAAAATTTTTCTTTTTAAAAATTATCAGAGGAAAATATGGAAAAACCGGGAAAATTATTAGAAAGGGTTTATCTCTCGAAGTACTGGAGCATTTTTTATATTAGTTGTCACAGATATAGAGTAGACCACGTGAAGGGACATGTTAAATCATTTTTTCATAACTATTTTTTGCGGGAAAATGTACGGTTTTCGTAAAATTCCTAATTTACGCGGGCGAAGCCGCACGGGACATCTAGTACTTCATATAATACGAGCAGTATTTACTATTTATAACATGTATTATATCGTTACAAGTTTATTTCAATGTCTCTGTATTTTATTAGCTTATTTATTTCATACAAAATTACAAAAATATATATAAATGTAAACGTACTAATCAGACCTTAGAAAAACGATCGATATTGTTCATGGTGTATTTTTAATTTTTATCACGCCTTCTGTTCACTTATCGCTTCCATCATTGTTGCCATCGACTAGGAAATTGTTTTGTATTTCATACGTAAACGCAGATATAAAATCGATAAAATCTTTTGTTCCACGTTAATCACTCGCGTTGCGTGAGTCAGTGTTTGTATGAACCTTCGTCACAGTGTAAATAATATACAGTAGAGTATCATCTTACCAGGACGCGGGAATTAGGCGCACGCACACATTAACGTGTTTTTAGATAACTTAAGACAGTTAAGAGCCTATAAGCCAACCTTTAGAGTTTAGAGTTTATGATAGCAAACAGACGATGTAACTCGGTTCGGGTCCGGACTCCGGACCACGTAAATGATCCGCTCCGAACCAACTTCGATCGTCTGTTGTAGTTTGAGTGTTGTACGAATTTTCTCTCAAGGACACGCTACTGTATGTCATGTATATTGTATTGTGCCTTCATGGAGGGTTGTTCCCCTTGCTGTCTGTTCCTGGAATACCTCTTCAAACGCTAAGTGTGTTTGTGTACACCGCTGATTTTTCAAATTAAAAGGTGTATTGTTTTTGGTTGCGAGGGTTAAGATTATAGTGCCTGATTCATTAATATTTTAAGATCTAGTTGAGCATGGAACTTGTTTACTTCGGCTGAATTGCACCAGAAGCGTAGTTAAAGTTAAGGTTAAGGTTATCGTCAAATGTGGCGACTTTTGCTAGGGATTTGACAGTTCATTTCACATTTTGTTATGGTTAAAGTTAAAGTTATAGTTAAAGTATGCCGGTGCAACCCACTCTTAGGTTATGCCAAGTCTATGGTGAAGTCAAACCGAGATATGTCAAGTATGGTTGACATATCTCGGCGGCATATTTTTGTTTGGCGGTTTGGGACTAGGGCCGCTAACAACTGCCTATGCAACAATTTATCTTTTAGTTCTTAAAGGGACATCAGTAATACATGATCAGGGTTACTTTGGGCTCTAGACGCCCAATAATTTTTGTGAGAACTAAATATAACTTGAGAAAAATTTAACGCCACTCGTTCAGTGTTTCGGCGCATTTTAATGCGCATAATCGATTGAGCACATTGTTATAAACGAGATCGATACATTTAAATGGATATAAATAATAAATTATTACGTTTAATGTATATGAGTGATCGAAAAAGGCTCGGAGTGGGCGGGACAAAATCTGTTTAATATCCTTATCGACTGATTTACAATATCGGTGGTAAATTGGCGAAGGTCTAATTACAAGGTGCCCGATTTCGCGGTTTTATTGGTGCATGGGCGTTTAATGGCAACGATTTGGTAACGCGGAAACTTGACATTGATAAAGCCTTGAACTTGGCCAACCGCCTAGGTTTCGTAACGCGCGTAAGTCGTTTGTCCTTCTGAGTTCTGCCTTTTTAGGCATGATTATTCTGAAGTATCATAAAATGTTACACTACACAATGAGGCATTTTTCCACAACCGCTCCGGTGTAATCAAGTCGAGACGTGCGCGCTGACTGAATGAACGTTCAACGAATCTTGCACACTTGTGCAAGATTGAAACACGCGTACTCCACCCGCTTAGCCATTCTATCTTGATTTATTTCTGTGGGATTGGCCCTCTAGTATTGCAGCCATATGACGTTAGCAACCAGCAGCAAGGCGGTTGAATAAGCAAATGACAAGTGACGAAATGAAAACATCCCCAGTAACAGCATTTGAATCTGCTAATTAATAAAACATATTCTTTAACACATATTATAGGTTCTTAGTTTGTTTCAGTTTAAACTTCGTTCACTAAAAACTCACGGTTTCAGAATGCTCGGCGCTTCCGCCACATGGCCGGAGGCGTCTTTAATTCAGAGTAATTTTACTTTAGTGTCTCTATTAATCTGATCCTTATGTCTATGTTAAAAAGACCCTGACAGAGGCAAGAAATTTTTGAATGGACGCTGGCGCTCAAACCTCTTGACTTATTTGATATTATGTATTTTAATTTTCAACCACTTGTACCGATATCGTCTTAAAAGGATCAACAGATTTTGGCCTGCACTCTACTGTACCGTTATTCGGCATTCTATTCCAAAAATAGGTGTAATAAAATATTATTGTATCTACAAGTTGAATAATATTGTCATAACAAAATTGGTTATGATGGGTCGTTTCTATAAAATTTGGTCTGAACTTTTGCACACGAAAACTAGTCTAAATTGACCATTAAGATAGTCAACTGTGTTGCTCGAGATTTACCGAAAATATCAAGTTCTGACACACATAATAATAATTATGTATAAATATACTGATTAGGTGTTTATTTACACTATATTTACATAATTTATCGCATAATTATTTTGTTCGTATAAGTCTTGTACCGAGAAAAAATTAAGTGCTGCTGCTAGGGATATTTTCGTCAATGTTTTTTGTATGCCATGTTAATTTTTTTGTCTTTTTTTTGCAGGTAAGTGACGCTAGCCACCCACATCGTAAGTCCGATCCGATATCTTGATCATCAATCTATCTTTTACGACTATTGGTTAGTTGAACGCTCTTGCTTGATGTTGTTTCTTGAAGTTTTAATTTTTTCAACGTAATCTTATCTTTTTTTGAAGCAGGAATCTAATAATTGCAAAGAATATTTGCATTTGAGTCAACTAAAACTTTAGGTCTGAAAGTAAAAAAATGGCTGGCTTATCATGATCATAAAAGAAATGCGCAAGAAGATAAATACTTACAGATACTCGCCGTCAAACAGTTTGGCGAGATCTTAAATGTAAGAATACTAAGTATGTATGTAGAGTTTTATGAATAAATTAATAAAATTGCCGCATTAAAAAATACGGCAATGAGACAAAATATCTTTGTCAACCTTAGGTGCTTTTGGAGTCATAGTGACTTTTTTGTGACCATGCTTAGCGTACAGATAAGAACTTTTTAGGGTAGGGATTAGGGTAAGGTGAAGTACCTATAAAATTTTTTGAAAATCTACAGTTTTTACTTTAAAGAGGAGTTTTCCATTAAATATTTTCTGTAAAACACCACCTTTGTACAATGTTGCACCTGGATTGAGGAAACCTAACAGGATGTAATTGCTAAGCTCTTCCTGTAGGATTAGACGGCTATACGCGTAAGTCATTCCAGCGCCATAACGAACAAAGGGGTATAACTCAGGAACTTGAGACGTAAACAGCGTAAACTCATTATATGAAGCTCGTATTGACGTTTGAGGAAATGGCAAAAGTTAATACACAATATCACATAAACTGTCTAATAGGTGATGTCTTTATAAATCTTTGGACGTATTGTATGCAGTTTTTGGATGTATTGTATTTCGCTTTGCATGGTTTTCCCCTCATATGGGGTGATTCACAACTCATTTTTGAGTCGGATTTGGAACCTTAGAGCGCGGTTATTGGTCAACGCTTACCGAGGTGCGTTTATTGGATATTGTGCAGTGAGGTTTTAAAATTCCATTCGATACTGTGAATCTGACTCCTTCAATAATACTGTTAAAAGAGCAGACGGGACGTTAACTAAGCGAATGCTGTCGCTTATTGATAAACACCAGAATATGCGTTTGCATATTATTCTGATTCTTATCAAACCCTTTAAAGCCGACAGCTTTAGCTCTTTTTCATGACGGTTCGTAGTCTAGATTCTCCATAACTGCGATCACGACAGTTTCAGAGCCCCATAACTGCTGCAATTAGTAATTTATTCATTACTCCGGCCTCAGCATAATAAAGCGCTATATCTCCGGGGTCCTCGCCCGAGGCGCTAGCAGTATCTAGCAGGTACCGCTGTAATGTACAAACAATCCGACAAATTGTTCTGTTATTTATGTGTTGCGAATTTAAACGTTTGTTTATATCGATTGTTGGTATACAGGCAAAGCGTGAGAAAGATGGCCACTAAACGTTGAACGTACAATTTGATTTAATTCTTACAAGCATTACCTAGTTTAGACCTAATTGCTGCAACTTTATAAGCGAGGGTTGTAAAAGAGAAAATGTCTCGAGCCTAACAAGTAACAATACTAAATTAAATAAAGCTTTTTTATCCCAATTCCCAGACGGACGGGCAGACAAAGATAAATCATGTAAAAAAGTCGATTACCGCAGTAAATTCTCGTAAAATTGCCAAATCATAAATCCACATAAACGAGAAGAAAGCAAAGTTTATTGGTTCCATGAAATTTTCGTTGAAAGCTGGGAGTTAGCTGAGGGTAATTGGGAGGTGGAGAAAGTGGCCCGGCGTGACCCCGATGTGGCGGACCGAGGCCCCGCTCTGCATATCGGTGCAGATCGATTTATTGTTCGGCCCCTGAGTTATGACGTATTGTTCAAATATTGGAGAAATTTTATTGCTGTCGTTTAGAGGCGATTGGGTTTGTATTGATCGTTATTGAGTTGCCTTTGGTTCTGATGCGTTTTGACGTTTTATCTGTGGTCTTTCTCATAATATAATTAGGTAGTGACTAAAATACACGAATACGAAGAAGCGCTTATATTGTTCTCATTAGATGACCATTGAACATGAATAGTTTTAACTAAAATGATCTTGCTTAGGTGTTGGGATACACTAATTTTTAATTTGAAAATTGGAACATCTGAGGAGTTTTACTTGTAACCTCTGGCGCTATCTCTCCTTCGCTGAAAAACCACCTAGCGCTGCTTCACGCCGGTTTCTGTAAGGCCGTAGTATAAGTCCGGTCAAGCTTTTTGTATCGAAGAATGGCTCTCTCGTATTTAAATTTTATGGACATCACCCAAGAAAAATATTAATGACCAAGCTCCAAATACCAGACATAATGTATCGAGCGATCGTCAGAAGCGATAATCCTCAATTTATCACACCGTAAACGTCGACGTGCGGATTTTCGACCGATTCCGTGAAATTAGTACACCTACTAAACCAATTAGTGGACCCACTAACCTTAATTCACCATTTGGTGTGGCTCGGATTTGTGTCACGAAAATCAGGTTACAAAGGATGTTGGTTCAAGAATTCCTTTGGATATTTTCAGTTGTTTCTGAACATGTGGCGTTGAACGTAAATCTATCTGAACTAATAGCTACAAGCATAATAAATACTTTTTATGTATTGTTGCTTCTATCTTCTACTTTTTTTATGAAATAAGGGGGGCAAACGAGCAAACGGGTCACCTGATGGAAAGCAAATTCCGTCGCCCATGGACACTCGCAGCATCAGTAGAGCTGCAGGTGTGTTGCCGGCCTTTTAAGAGGAAATAGGGTAATAGGGGAGGGTAGGGATGGAAGGGAAGGGAATAGGGTAGGGAATTTGGGCCTCCGGTAAACTCACTCACTCGGCGAAAGCAACTTCCGTCGCCCATGGACACTCGCAGCATCAGTAGAGCTGCAGGTGAGTTGCCGGCCTTTTAAGAAGGAATAGGGTAATAGGGTAGGGTAGGGATGGGTAGGGAAGGGAATAGGGTATAGGGAATTTGGGCCTCCGGTAAACTCACTCACTCGGCGAAACACAGCGCAAGCGCCGTTTCACGCCGGTTTTCTGTGAGGACGTGGTATTTCTCCGGTCGAGCCGGCCCATTCGTGCCGAAGCATGGCTCTCCCACGTCAAAAAATATTTTGCCCTGTTATAAGACATAATGGTAGGGCTATCTACAGTCTACAGTCTACATACATCAAGGAGACAGTGAAGGCACAATATCCTCACATCTACAATCTGTACAGGACCCATTATGTTTTTTATGTTGAAGCATATTTCATAATACATTTATTTCTATCCGTTATTGTGATAGGCGTGCACAAGGCGAGGAGCCTGTCGCTACTGACAGGTAAATGCGCGGGCGCATCAGATAATGCAATATCATACGAGGCTTTAATGGTTACGCTTGTAATGATAACCATTGTAATTGCATTGAAAAAGGAGTATAATGAAATGCTCTAGAGTCTAGTGTAAAGTATTCCAACTGGTCCTGTCGCGAATTTACCATGTCATGCTGCATCAAAGGCCGTCTAAAGCTTGACCGCTGTAAAGTCGACCCTCGTAGCATACTAAATGTATGCTACGAGGGTCGACTTTACACTTTACAACGGTCAAGCTTTAGATATCCGAGAAGTCTCGAAAATAATAGTCACTATATAGTCACAGTCTTTCTTTTTACCCTCAAAGAGATGCCAATTCTTGCAAAAAATGAGAGATTTCTCATCTAGAGTCTTATGACATGGTACCCACAAAATAATGTATGCAAGCGGGCTGCATGAAGATTTTGCGAATATTTTTGTCGAATTTTTGCCAATGAAGATTTGAAAAATAAATTCAAAGAATCTATTTTGAAATTGAACAGGAAATACGATTTCGATGGAAATCTATTTCAATTGTTGTCGCATTTAGTAACATCTTGGAATTCCATCACGACTCGACTGTTCTGTGGTAAGTCAAGGTGAAGCGTTTCGCGAGACAAATCCATAGAGTCGTGATCGCATTCAATTTAGATTGTATTTTATAAATGTCCGTGGATTATGGTTTATCGATTGGAAAATTATAGCATTTTAGATGTAGCCTTCTTTGCGAATAAATCCATCGCAATAACTTCGTTAGTAAAAAGTTAAGAGAATTCATAGTTGCTTTTCGATTTTTTCCAACTATTCCAATGCCAATTACCAATGTGCAAATAGACTATCCTCATAACTCATAAGCAGCTTTTGTAAATGATGCTCGAGACCGAGTGGTGATGATGATGAACCTAACGCTATACATATTTTCTGACCCGTGTGGACTGTGGGTGTGGAGACAGACTCACGCGCAATAAGGTCAACTCTAGACGCATGCGCAGGGACGCGACGCATAACGGAACTCTTCCGGTGTTGATGCCTCTGACTGTAGGGCTGCCTCATTTTTTTAACGGGCACTAGGCCACCAAACAATCTCGTCCTTGTATCTTTTTTGACGCCAAGGTAGCCAGCGGTATCCAATCACGATAACCCTTCAAGATCTTAAATTTTCTAAAGCTGTCTTAGGACCTGTATAAATAGTGGAGGGCTACTTAATGCTCACATATTCCACTTCCATCTTTCTGAGAATTTGCTGATGTAGGCAGCCCTGTCTGCTCCCGCGCAGACCGTCGCGTCGTGCGACTATTACCGAACCGTCAGACATGACGCAAAGATTATACGCAAAGAGTGTTACCGTTATATCTCATAATGCGGGCAGATTAAGTGTGGGACAGGAGCGGATATTAGAGGGACGAACACATTAATGTGTCATAATGATGAAACTTTATAGAGTTAATTTATGGAATGTTATGATACCTACGTGGTCCAAAATTTTCGACACCTGTAAGGAACATAACTGCATTTGAAGGCTGTTTTTTTCAGTAGTTAGATTGAAAAAAAATAATAATAGATGACTTTGACTTTGACAGCTTGAGCTCACGATACCACGAGTTACCGTGTTCGTTTGCAATCCTATAAGAAGAGATGTGTACTACAAGGTGTTGGAAAGATTTTTGTACTTTTTCCCTGCGTTCGGTTCAATTATCACGAAGTGTTGAGCTCCGTCGGCGAACACAAAGTGGCGACTGGGAACTTCTCACAAAACCGTAAAAACGTTCGCCTGTGGTTTTTATAAATTACGACGCCGCGGCGCGTAATGATACCGCGAGTAATAACATCGATTTGTTGCGTTCGCGCCGAGTAATTCGATTTGTACAATTACCGAATTTGTACTGAGGCTGCGTGAAGTTCATGGTCCAATGTGATGTAAGCACAGCTCACTGGATCATGGATTTTTCAATTCGACGTTAGTGACCTATATTAGTGGCCGCCAGGATCACTGGACAGTGGACGGTGGACACCGACGCTCTGAATATTTTAAGTAAATTATTAATCTACATACTCCAAAAGGCATTGTCCATTCTTTACGTTATTTGGTGGCGATCTAGTGCCGGAATATAGTGAATCTTGCGCGGCGCAAGATTCACTAGATTCCGGCACTAGACTGTATCATGTAAATCAGTGAATTTCAGCATAGTCCTTTTTTCATTGCTGTATGATGCCCGCGCGCGGGAATCGTACATTTTTCCGGGATAAAAAGTATCCTTTCTTCCTTACCGGGACAAAGTATCCCCATACCAAATTTCAGCAAAATCGGTTCAGCGGTTTGGGCGTGAAGAGGTAACAGACAGACAGACACACTTTCGCATTTATAATATTAAGTAAGGAAGGATAAAGATAAGAAAATGTCCATCATATGCGTCATTTTCCTCCCCGAATCACGCCAGCAGTGGTGTGACCGCAGACGTAAGTATTGTCCAATCGTGGTCAGTAGTCCAACCGTCTGTAAAAACCATTTAGTCACCTCATAAACACCCGAAACACGTCTGGTGAGTAAATGGCAGAACGAAGGATGTCCTCTCCCCCTCACCTCGGCCGTGGTTTCCCCTCACCCATCCGTGGTCCCGTTAAGGAGTTGGTAGACGGCGGGTCTTTGTGTTACCGTGAGTAACAGCTGAGGTATTCGCACCAATAGCGGTCCGGATGTGTTAAGGTGATAAAGAACTGTAAATCCTTAACCCCTTTAATAATGTTTTTTTTAATGTAATAAAAAGTTCATACACGGATGTTAGCCAAAGAGAGTGTTTACCATGACTCAAGTAAATGCTATTTATTGGTACTTGGTAGTAATGTTTTGTTTAATGTACATAAAAAACGTTGTGTGCCAACCATTGTTAGCAATATACATCCTGATTTTCATCAGCGCCTTGTGTAGCTCAAGTTTCAGTGTCTAGAACTGTCCAGAATCTTATTCTAATACCTACAAAATATGTCGCTAAGTCTCAGGCTGTTTCACTCGCCCCTGAGCATATTGTGTGCGCAAGCGAATATCTTGCAAAAAGTGATAATTGAGTGCATATTGTAACAAAATTGTATTTCTAGATAGATGAATCGCGTGGAAACCGTACATATTTCTGGAATGAAAACTATCCTTTTTTTTCAAGAAATCATTGACGTATTCAAAACATCGTTCCTCGCATATTATTTCCTACCTCACGAGTTCTTGAGAATCGCTCGCATACCTCATACCCGCGTTGTAGGCTGTCATCATCCTGTCTATTTACGACGATGACGAGCGATGTTCCGTCGGGGCTGATGATTGAACCCGCGGTGTGGGAACCGCGGACAATGGTACACGCGAGTCGTGAGCACTCGTGAGTCGCGGCTCGTGAGGAATCGCCCGACTGTCAACGCTGATCGCTGCAAACGAGGGACAAAGTTCTACAAGTTCTACCGCTACAGAATTTCTACTGACTAGTACTAATGCTTGTTAGAGGTAGCGATGTCTCTGATTGTTAGAGCTAGCGATAATATGTCGTTTGTTGTGAGAAATGTACGAATGCATGGTTATTGGTAAGTCAGCCACTCACAATACCGAACTACCGAACAGTAGCCGAAAGAGCAGAATCATTAGAAGAAAAATGATTGGAAAATAAAAGCTTGTTAATCTAAAAACTATCTACGGTTTCTGTAGAGTCAATGACCATCGCCCATCTTAAAAGATTTGAATGTCTTTCATTATGCTGATACCCAATTACCCATACTTAATTCAGTTAAGAAGCTCGCTTTGAAAGATATTCATAATATTATCATTTAAGTAGTAACCTGTAGGCTGTTCCCGTAAATCAACATAAATGCCCAAAAAACTAATCCACGTTTTGATATGTCAATTATCAGAAATTAAATTGTCAGGTTAGTCAGGTAGTCATTAAGTGGACACTCAGTGCGACCATTAAGATAAAAATTTGTGTCAAATGGACACACGAGAGTGTCACAAGATGGACAGTCGCGGAGCACGCTAGCGGAATTTCACCCATTATGAAGTTATTCGGTCAGTATTATACACATTTTTCACGTTACAGTTAGCGTGTTCCTGAAAGTGATCTGCTTAGCGCAAATGTAAATCATTTTAGAAATTGGTTTTTAACAGCTAAGGGTTGTTTGTTATTATGATAACGGGTTCAGTTATTACTTATTAGTTAGAACTTCTAGTACTTGCAATGTAGTAAGACAGTTAAAATATCACGCCCTTTATTTCATACTAAAAGTTGCGTGTGGCTCCGCCCACGTCATCAACAGAAGACGATGTAACCGTACATTATCCTGATGTAATTTATAGTCTGTGCCAAATTACATTTTTATGTAAAAATTGGTTTATTAGTTGGATAGAGTTCGTACCGACAATGATAAAATCTTAAGCTTTATAATGCAAGGAAAATAGAGATACAACATGTAATGTTTTAATCCAGATTCCAGACTGACCTTAAACGGCTTAAACTAGAGCCTCCCATGTGAACCGTGTGCGATATTTACCTGTCTAAATATAACACGACATCTGACAAACGACGTCCGAACAGTGAAAGTCCGGTGGGCGGTGATATATCGCGTATATTGTGTATTATATTGTAAAACATAAATGTGCTACCGCTGAATAATAATGAAGTGCCTACATATTAAGATTTAAGAGTTTAGATGCGTTAACCACGCAAAGGGAAGAAAGTAGAGTGTTTGACAGAGAGACAGAATTTCAACTTAGATTAAATAATATAAATAATAATAATCCTTTAAACAACATTCATTGCAAATAAACGATTATTATTATAATAATATAAATTACTAAATTGTCCTCAAAACTCTACGTACTTTCATACCATATTTCTAATACAATAATGTCAGTGCTTGTCATAGATTTCAATTTTCATGGAACATAGAGCATAAATACTTTGTACAATACCCGCTATTAAAATATACAGTATATTTTAATAAAAAAAACTGCGTCATAATAAAGGTACTAGGTAGGTTAGTAGGTATAGTACGGTTACAGTAAACGATAAGGCCATAAAAAGATGACTAAAGATCCAGTTAGATAATATTATTTCCTTAATTAAACACAAATAAAACATAATACATAATAATATTATGAATTATTACGATGTTCTCTACATTTCCTGGTTTTATGATTCTCTCATCATGTACGACCTTGGTATTTTAATTATTATTAAACTAAAGTATAATTATAATCTTAATGTTATGAATAATAATGTTATATTATAATGGCACGAAAATCTCTAGAGTTTGCATTTTATCTCAAACAAGTCACGAGTCAGATAAGAGTCAGAATACCTAGTATCTGAAAATACTAATTATAATGCCAACAACAGGTCTTTCTGTAGTATGGACTGTTTAGGTGCCAATAATTATATTTTATTTTTTTTACTCTATACCCCTTTAAATATTGTAATGATTGTCCTACATCATGTAATGATAATAGTTTAACTTTATTTGCGATCTTACTTTGGATGATTGTGCGTATCTACGTGTGCGTATCTCTATCACAAGTATGTTAAGGTATCAGAAACCGATACTACCCGAACAGGTACAGCCTATTCGAATAATTTAAAACATGTACATTGCAGTGTATTCTCCCATTACACTTGTAGGACCATCCCAGGAAATGAAGAAATGTTAAGTAACTTTTTATATGTACTTACCTACAAATTGCATTCCGAGATGCCGGTTAGCTAATATGAAAACCCGTCCGATTTTGATAAGCAAATGTCACCTAGTTATCTATACAGGAAAAACTTGGTACTAGCGCTTACCAGAAGCCTAAGTGGCACAGGTGTGTCGCTCCATACTCAGATCTTCCTTTGCCAGTGACGTTCTTTGGAGAAATGAAAGTTGGTGCTTCTCTTGTCAGTTTGACAGTTTGATCTTTTTGAAATAGTTAATAGCAAATGTTTGCCATGATCTTAGAAGTTCATGTTAGATGGCATCATAATATCAGGTTCCTTTGCCAGTGAGGTTCTTTGGAGAAATGAAAGTTGATGTTACTTTTGTAGGTTTGACAGTTTGTTTTTTTAGAATGCAACTTTGCAATGATCCTAAAAATTCCTGCTAGAGGTGGCATCATAATAAATTGATACATATTCCTTTGCTAGTGACTTTATTTGGAGAAATGAATGTTGATGTTACTTTTGTAGGATTACTTTTTTTTGAAAATAACTAGTTTGCCATGATCTAATGAAATTCCAGTTAGATGGCATCATAATATTGTGACGTCCAACAATGATTTATTTTCGAAATGTAATATTGTGATATTTACAGAATTTACTCACAGTTTCTTTGTTACATCAAAATGAACGTCATTGTATGAGAATATAATGGCGTATGTTGATACGTTATTGTTTGTATGTTTATCGTTATACTATAATATTATGTTTTCATGAAAAATCTTAAATTAGCATCGTCTCGCTTTCGACTCTACCACGAATATTGATAACAACATTAATCGAATGATAAGAACGTTTCTGTTCTTTATAGAGACGATTTGATCTCGATTTTACTGCGAAATCGATAATTCGATAATGGAATAGAGTGATAAGAGCCATTCCGCTTTGAATAATGAATGCAATGTCTTTAATTACTCGGAATAGTGATGCATCGAAATCGTCCCTTTGTGCACGTCTGGCCTTGGCGATCTTGCACGCGCCAATTGCTTAGGAATTTTCTGCTCTATTGTTATGTAAATAGTATTTTCTTTACTTTAACCGCTTTTGTTCGGAACAGACTTCATGTCTTTGTCGCTATTTTTTTTTTATTTTCCTTTGTTTATTGTTTTATTTAATGTATAATCCGCCTAGATAGGACAAGGGCAATTCGTAGATCTTTTTTGTTTTTGTAAAATTCTAAATAGTTTGACATTTAGACACATGTTTGTAGACCTGCCAAATCATAGGAAATTATTGATACGAGATCTCTAAACCTCTAATACACTTCGTGTCCTGAAAAATTCATAAAGCAAATATGGCTGCCGCAGTCCTTCGAGCCGGATCACTCGCGGTAGACATCGACTTGAAGTCGAGTAACGAATGTTCAGTTGGAAGTGGGTAGTTTTACATTTCCACTCGCAACGGAAGCCCGTGACGGGCGCTGACGTTAATATACTACGATGTTAATGCACAGATTGGCGGAGTATCATTAGTTAGGGCGAATGGTTCCGTCAGAGGCTGAGGTGAGAAGATATATCGTATCCCCGCTATTATGTAGCCTGCCTCATTGAGGTTAAGTACTTAGCAATGGATAAATTGAATGAAAGTAATGCAACTACGGTTAAATGGTTAAGAAACAAATGAAGTTCAGTTAACATTGGATTGAAGTTTTTAATGAGACTCATCCTCAAAAGCCCTTAAAAACCCTTAGAATATTTTTAAGATTAGTTAGACGTCCTGATAGAGTATCCTTCTAGGGGTCATGACTCATGATCACGTCTTGATGATACATCGCACTTTGTTTACCCAATGACTGACAATAAACGTGCCATTTATTACAAATAGCTTGCATTTTTACAGCAAAATATGCTTTTAAAAACATCGCTTATGTAAAACAATATCAGCCTGCATTGAGGAACCGCGCCCGTTCGCAGTTGGCTGCATTCAAGTTCAATGGTACAACTCACAAACAATGGAGATAGCCTACAGGAATATTCCGGAATACGAGTACGTTTTGCAACACGCTGGAGTTAGATGTGTGGTGTAAATTAAGCTCTTTTTATATATTATGTGTGTGTGTGTGAGAAAAGTACTCGGGACTACTAATTAAAACCTAAAATGCCTTCATCTTGTAGCTTGGTGGGATTGGGACCCGCCGAGACGATAGTAGAGGCTGCTAGCAGTATCTGCTTACAGCATCAGAGGCGCAGCAGACTGTCAAGGATATAAATATTATGCTGTTCCTGCGAAAATGGAAAAACAGAGAACTATAAAGGCTAGGCAAGTTGGTCGATAATGGAAAATCATTATTGCCGCGACGATCGAATCGATTGTATGGGCAGTCATAATATACCTACCTGTTTACACATTGTACACATAGACCAATGTAAAGAAGTCCCTTATGCGAGCTTCAAATTACATACCGCTGGACGTCAAATCCTATCGCTTGGACCACATGTATGTCAGAGCACCCTGTACACGTCGGGGCTCGGGGCCGGTGGGCGGGCAAGTTTTTATTCACCCCCATTTAATAGACCGAGCTGCGAGATAACAAAATATGGACCCTATAGCATTGTTTTCGTTTTTGTTTTCAACTCTTTCCCGAAATCGTAGGGTTGCCAGTCGAAAGACACACTTGTGCTTTTTTCGTAGTTTAAGTATTCAAGTTACTGAACAAATTAGTGTTTTAATTTATTTGTACACAATTATGTACTATCAGAGAAGTTGATTCCTAGGCAGATGGGGGACCTACGTAGTTTGTTCGCGTTATGTCAAACCCATCGGTCAGATCAGAATTAACATTGAATTGACATGATTCGACCAAATGACGTTGGTCTGTCAATTGCCTAGGAATCGGTTTCCTCGATGGTACATGTTAATTTTCATTTCATAAAGTCAACACACTTTGTCGGACAACATAATATTATTATGATGGTGACAAACCTAACCGGCACAACTCTCCGTTTGTAGCGCAGCGCGCCTGAAAAAGTTGAAAAATCAAAATCAAATATTGCAGCCTTTTTACGATTCAATTTTGGAGTGTGGCAATCTTAAATCTATGTTCTGCAATCGAGAAGGCGGGATATTTTTGTCCGTACTCATCGAAATATCATACTATGGAAGAGTAAGTAAAAAACGGTTTTACTAAGTGTACACCAAGGCATTTTTTTTTTCTTTTAAGTCATACTCGGGCCAGTCATACTTATTTTAATGCCCGAAATAAATAAAATTAAATGAAAAATAAATACCATTTTCGTCACCTACTTTTATTACGTAATAAAAGTAGGTGACGAAAATGACGTTTTAATTAAAATACGTGTTGACATTAACACGAATTAAAATACGTGATGACATTAACTGGGACCACATTAATTGTACAGTGAACAGTCTGATGTATAAGAGTTATTATCGTTTAGGATGGTATCTCGATGTGTGTACTAACTACTAACACAATAGTCAAGTTGACTTTTTCTGTCGATGTCGCTCCGATTTGTCTGTGTTTTTGTCAGACTACGCGTGTGTTTGTTTTAGTTATGTGTAATATGGTGTAACGTTGACTTTTTGGGTGTGATATTTTTTGTTTCCGTATTAGTTAAGGTGACTTTGATGATTTAGTTTGTATTTGTAGGTGGTAATAAATTACTTATGAGTTATAACTTATAACGTTTGTTTTCTTTTTTTGCAGGTAAGCAAAATGCCGCATGTATTTTCGACACTAGAAGACAGAGTAAACTGTTGATGTAAGTTTTTTAGTTTTATGTACTCAGGGTACTTACTCTTAATTAACTAATTAAATGTATGTTAGTATAGCCCGTTTGGTCAAAATTTTGCAAAATATAAATCTTCTATTTATAGTATAGAGCAGGGGTCACCAAATGGCGGATTGCGGTCCGCATCCGGACCGCCGACCCATTGTGTGCGGTTGGTCCGCACACAATGGGTCGACGGTCCTGCTCAAAGATGATCTTCGTTCATCTCTGGACTTCAACATCTCCAGGATTTAATGGATTTAATGTCAATATCTATAGCTTGCACCAATATTTCACTCTAAACTTCAGAGAGATAATTTATAGCTACAAAAATGGTTAATTACTTTTCTCATTGATATCTAAATAAATACCTTTGTAATTTCAGTAATGTGTAAAATGTGTGGACCGCGAAGGTCATTAATTCATGTCTTAAAATGGACCCCGAGCGAAACTATAATTGGTGACTCCTGGAAGCGATGATTTATAGATTCTTCTATACCAAAATAAAAGGGAAAAGAGTTATTTGCCAAGGTAGGATCTGAAAAGACTAACGTTCGTGATGAAATCTGACACAGTCTAGTAATTATTGTCTAAGGAAAATGAGCTAGGGCCTAGCTCCTAGCCTAGCTGCTAGGCTATTTTGTATCCGGGAAAATTGTACAGATAATGGGGGATTTTTATTTGTTTTTATTTATTGTAAGTCTTACTTGTGAGTAATCAGTAATAATTAGTGCAAGTCAGCTTAAAACATTTTGGAATTTAACACGAAACGAATATGTATTTACTATTTAGTATACCTTTTTTTTTTTTTTTTTTTTTTTTTTCCCGGAGGGGGAAATGCATTACGCATACCACCCAGGCGCAGGGGGCGACCCGAGCGGTGATGTGGGACTCCCGTTATAGCTAATGAGACCACGGTATACCCACTAAAACCCCCCCCATCTTCCGCCACGCCGCCTTTTGACGGGGCCACGGGAACGATACACACATCCGCGACCCCGCCAGCGGTCCGAAGACTCCACGATGGGCGCACAACACGTGCGCCCTCCTCCTCGGCCCCCACCAGGGCTGTAGCAGACGCCCCCCGAGTCTGCTACTTGGAGGCCATGTGGCAGATCAGTCTGTGGCTCTGCCACCGACCACACCTCGGCCGCAGAGGATAGGGCAAGCGGCGCACCGCAATACCTACTTGCCTCTTCCTCTGCGGCCCCACCTCGGTGCGCATCCGCAGCGGACTCCTCCAGTCCGCTGGGAGCGCCCTCCTCGGGCCAGGCGGCGACACCGGCCGGCCCTGGTTGCCTCTTCGCTTCACCGCGGTTGCCCAAGCCGCGGTTACTAGAGCCCCACCGCCACGACAAGGCGAGCAACCATCGGGGGGACTATTTAGTATACCTGTACATTATAATTTAGTGCAATCAGACATGACAGCCAGTACTAAACAGTACAGGGTGTAGGTGTGATCGACGTCGACGATGCTCGACCTGCGCTGGATCTAACGAGGTATCTCAACTCTCAAGTACACTGTACAACCATTATAATGATCTATGGATTATATTAGAAAAGACGTGAGACAGGCATTTTCAAAATTTCTCTCTGTCCGGCGGCGGTCGGACTTACTGACGAACGGCACGCGTCGACGGCTGCCGTCGACGAAATATGCCTTTTGTTTGTAAGAAGCCTTAGCTGCATCTCGGATCAAATGAAGATAATATTATATTAATGTTCTGTTTATTCGGATAATACCTGCTGAAGAAGATAAGTAGTGTTTTAGATACCATTAGAAAAGGTCCTCTGGTAGGAGTTTCTTGATGACATGATGCTTCTTTTCTACACTTTTTATACCCTGTAAGTGATAACTGATAACAGAATCAGAATATTTAATATATTTTATTTATAGAGCGCAGGATTAAATAGGTTTAGTCAATCTTTTAGACTGTCATAGCTAGCTTAATTGTTAGCTTTGTAATATTTGGATTTTTATCAAATGAAAAAGCTTACGTGAATAATGAAACAAGGAAACGAAATGGTTGCCAGCAGCTACGTTTCTAGCCAGAGAAAGCACCGTTCAGAAATAACCAAACAGAAGACGTCTGAAGATAAATTGCATTTTAAAACATTAGCCGCACTTATCTATGTAGAGCGCTTACAATCCCTGCGAAGAACGGTCCGTATTGAGCACATAAGGTTTACCGCTCACCCACGACTAAACAGTCTAGTCGTTGCTCAATCTGTCTTAAGACTGTCTACAAACTGTCTTTCTCTTTTTTTGGGAAATGGTGAGACGCCGGCCGAAATATTATGTGGGACTTCCCACAAGCGGGGTCTACCCACTAAAGCCCGTGCTTCACTCCCTGCTTAGGATAAAATTGCGAGAACAATATTATGTCACCAGCTGTAACTCTGCCAGCAGTTTCTAACATTTTTTTGTCGAGAGCTTAGCTTTTTAACAATGTTGCTGATTGGATGATATTTGGATGATAAAAAGCGCTTGTGAATAAATAAACTCCTTTCAAAAACTGTCTAGGCTAACGCCCGACACGAGGACTGCGATGCGAAAAATCTACCAGTTTTTTTTGGAACGGGATTTGGCTCACCACACATTGTATCTTCTGTGTCACAATCGCCAGCGGTGTTCAACGATGAAAACCCTTCGATATGATCTCAGGGAGCCCGAGGGACACGCTAAATCGAATAAAATCTTTTGCCTACGACACTGTTTCTGTCGCGGCTCGCGAGTCATTTTTTGTTTCAAGTGCATGTGCTTTGTATTACAAAAGTTAGTCTAAAAACTGTTTTGTCTGTGGTGAGCGGTAAGCCTAGGAGTAATGTATATACTTTATGGGGTATAAATATAAATGACTGTGTTAAATATCCAACTAGAACTTTCTACGCTTTGTTTATTTCAGTGCCGTTCTCTTGTAATGTCCGCAGTATTGCTACTTTACATGTGTATAGTGTGCTTAACGCCAACTGTATGTTCAATTTCATGGGCCTGTCAAAACGAGATACAGTAAAATTAATGTGCGAATGAAAGAGACAGGTAGCGTTAAGCCTTTTTTCAAAAATTGTCTCTATCCACCGACCGGAAAAGATCAAAATTATACCAAATAAAAAATCTCTGTCTGTTACCTCTTCAGTCTTCACGCTTAAACCGCTGTAACGATTTCGATGAAATTTGGTGTGGAGATATTACTTTGAGGCCTGAGAAAGGACATAGGATACTTTTTGTCCCGGAAAAATGTAGAGCTCTCGTGCAATAAGCGAATTTCTGCACAACGGAGTTACGGGTACCAACTAGTAGATTATATGACTGCCGTCTTCTATAATAGGTCTTAAGTGTCTAGTATAGCATACCATTGGAATGTAATGGTATTGCTATTGACTATTGAGAAATGTTATTGTTATATGAAACCCTAGTCTAAATATTTCTACACGGCACGGTGCAACACGTCAGCTAAAGTTATTAAATTACACCAATGAATTGTTTTGTTCCAGTTTCTGAATTGTCGATAGAGATAGCATTATCGTACACCGTCGCGTTGTCATAGAAATTTAGTTTTATGCTCTAATGTCTAAAGTCTAATTCGAAACAGACAATATTGTATGGGTTGCACAGTAATGCTTTTATTGTTATGGTCATTGGACTCTAATTATTATTGTCTAATAGTTGTATAGTTTTCTATTTTACAATACGCGCTTGTCCAATTTAAATGTTTATTTCACAGTTCCAATCGAAAGATGCGGGCTTACTGTACTTTTTTTCAAAGTGGTTTTAAGGTTTTATACAAAATTTATGACTTTCTAGCGACTTTCCTAATGTTACATAAGACAAAGGTAAAAAGGAACAAGGAAAAAATAAATTGTCTACTACGTTTGTTTAGACTTTAGACCTTATGATAATAACCACTGCAGTGTAGATCCTTTTACTAGTGAATGGTTTATTCAAAAGCATTTCGATATTCATCATTGTTATTAACATCCATACATTTTTAATATCTTTCAATTAAACCCTCCGTTAGTGGTGACACATTATCGAGTCAATAACTGATAATTTATTAATGCTTTTTATCAAAGGTGTATTCGAAATTATCGAAAACTACAGGCGGTCCGTCGATTTCTAGTGAAGATGGGTGTTTTAACCGACTTTGAAAAAGAGATTATTTAGATACGGCGGCGTTCTCTGACCATGTTTTATGTTGTCGTGGGTGTAAGGGACATTAATTTATTGAAAGGTAACGGCACAGGGCATTCTGGACGAGTTTGGAACTTTGGACCCTTAACCGTTTCTCATAAATCAGGAGCGGATTTTTTCATTTTTTGATCCCATTGCAGCATTGTGAGGTTAATTTGGTACACGAAATTCGACGCAAAGAACTTTTATATGGGACATAAATCTAAAAGCCTTTTTCAGATAATTCAAACACATTCATGGCTTAATGTGTTTTTAACTTTTCGTTATTTTTATAGGGGTAGCGTTATTTTTTAGAAGAAATTGTGATATAAAACTTAAACCTACTTTATGTAAGGATGGTATAAAGTTTAAACTATAATCCGGCGCTCAAGACACATTAGTGTGCTTGCCAAAACTACTTGCGTAGTGCGGGCGCAGTTTGTTAAACTAATATACTATTATGTGGCGCAGTTGCCATGACAGGCCAGAGAAATATAAAATGATGATATTTTTTGTTAGATTTAAAGTTACATATTTAGTTATTTTTAATGAAAAAGTACAATTTTATAAATGATTTATAACACCGTATAAAGGCAGTGCTTATAAGTTTCTTTATGAGAATAGCCGATGCGATGACTACAGCGGTATAAGTTATGGCAGGGGTTCCCAATCTTTTTCATCCTGCGGCGCACTAACAAGTCAATATATTTTTGTCACGGCGCGGGCCGGGCGCGGCGCGCGGCGGCGGCGCCCGGCGGCGGCGCCCTACTCTATCTAGATAATATTACAAAAATATACATAAATAAACACCTTTAATGATTACAGGTTGAGCAAGTAAATAATAAATATTTAATCATCTGCCTGCTTTGTGTAATTCATATTATAATTTTATTTTATAATATTTGTGGTTATTGATAATGATGGAGGATTGACTCGCGGCGCCCCTCTTGCCTTTCCGCGGTGCACAGTTTGGGAACCCCCTGAGTTATGGTAATCACTGCTCCGTACACGTATTACTTGTGATAAATAATATGATTGCACACGTAGTCAATAACAAGTAAAGGTTATGTTCCCCGCATACATTACTCGGGTCTCGGTTACACAAGGAATTGCGCGGTATTATATCACTTGCGGTTAAAGCTACCGGATACTGGGTTTCCATGAGCTTCTTCGTATGATTTTTCATCTCTTATGCTGCCCAAGTGGCTAGTAGTAAGTAGTACTCAAGACAGAATATTTGTTGTGTTTGTATAAAAGCACTGTTGGTGATAGTTGTCTCTTAGGTAATTTGTATGCGTGAACTGAAAGAATGGACAAAGTCTTAAAGATTGAAGAAAAATCTAATCTGTAATGAAAAACAATCTTTTACTAAGTGTATAGGTTAAAATAGCTCATGTTTTTCTGAGAGCTCCCAGAAATGAGAGATAGAGGCGTCCATTAATTACTTACCAAGACAGGAGAGAGGGGGTCGAAAAATTATCAAAAATGCCTCACGCAATTAATGGACGCCCTCTTAGGAACAAAATGAATGTTCAATCTTTCAAAATTTTTCCATGAAGCGAGCGTAAGTGAGGGGGTAAATAGTAATAGAAATACTTGTTGGTCCAGGAATAGCTCCATCATGACAGTAATCCCTCATATCATCGCGCGAGATCGCCGTATCATCGCCTGTTTATCGATCTCGCTTAGAATAATACCGACCACCCTCAATGTGCATTCCTGAAATGCTACTGGATTTGTACAGTAAGGAATAACTAATGCTTAACATTAGATTCTTAAGTGATTGATTTTACTGGATTTGTACAGGTAAGGAAAACTAACAATGAGCATAATATGTAGAGCGTACCCCTACTTTGACATTGTGTGTTGAAAATTTACTTGAAATAAAAATAAAGACTTTTGATTTAACCATGAATTGGTAAATTGACACGCTGCGTCTCTATGTTGGCCCTTGATGGATTTGGAACGTGCAGAAGTCTATGATTGTCCATGTGATTGTGTTGTAGACATGGTGGAAATCAAATTTTCTTTCAAGGTAGAAAAGGTCCTGCCGCCTGTAGTCTTCATTTATATTATATATTTTTAACATGAAAATATTATTACAAACATATTTATGTCTATTGAAATTTGAAAAGTCTGCTGACAGTATAATTTGCTCGGCTGTACATTGCACATGTGCGATTGTTTGGATAACGCTGTGCGGGCTGAAATTATGAACCGTTGTCTTTTTGGTCTGTCGCGGTCGGCCCCTTTGCCGAAATCGCGTGTAATTCGTTAGGCGCCGTAACTGTAAAGTGAACTTTATGGCTATAGTAATAAGGCCTACAAATGGTGGTTTATGAGAGACCGTACATAGCTATCACGACAATGAACTTGAAACGCCTTTCGGCGCCGCTTTGAAGTGCATAAACGATTCTCGTCCCGCGTGCGATCGCTGGTCTGATTGCGAATTTCTTTGGAAAAGTCGTTTTGTTCGTCTCTAATCAAGTCTTTTGTTGTTTTTTGATTGAGTGAAATGCGAATACCGAACCGACACATAAGAAAAAAAGTTACACTGTTAATATTACCATTTGTAAGTTAAGAGTGAGATTTTGTCACTCGTTAGCCGATTTGTATGGTATCGTATTAGTTAACATTGTTTTCCCCCTAGGGGCTCTTCTAGTTTCAAGTCCACATAGTGACCAACACTCCCACTCATTCTCTCATACTTATTAACGCCCACTAAGTAATCATGCCTGTTTCCTGCAGTTTTTGACAGGTGTATGATTAATTTATCCATTGACCATTGTATAACCTCTTCGATTAGTTAACGAGTTTCTACTTCCTATTGAAAAGATAACCTCCTGTCAAAACCCTCAGAAATCGAGCATCATTTACTGTGATTTCATGCGCTAGTTATCAAAGTGATAATTTCGCTCGCGTTTTTATTTCCGCGGTGCGACGACCCCGCGCCGGAGGTCACGACCGTACTAAAACTAAATACAGATCCGCTCGGTGGAATCACTGGGAAACTGTGCATTGCGAAATGCGAGAGGCATAATATTATAGGCGAGGAGACAATATGATAGTATAAGGAAGAAGACATGTAAAGTCGTAAGCGAATCGCGACAATATTGAACACCATCTCTAAAGTTATACTATAAAAACTTTTCTCTGGAATCCCTCTATAATCTATATACTTTTCAATAATCGAAGCAGAGACGGACAGACAGCGGCAGAGGTAGCGAATGTTGAGTCTAGTCTGTGGTCTAGTCTCTAGAGGTTGCTATCTAGAGAATCATCTGCGATTGTTGCTCTCCAGCCTTTAGTTCTACACGAACTCTTTTGCTTTCGTATTTGTCGCGCATATATTTTGTTGCGAATCGCGATTAATGGGTGTGCACTGTGCACCCTAATCGCCGTGTGCTCTATGTGGTGTCTGTGTGATCAGCGCGTTTTTGTCCCGTTACATCATACTATTGTAATTTGTACGTGAAACAATGTATCATCTTCTTGTGAGTCCAAAAAAACTCTAGTGATTGATTAATGCCGTTTTAATTTTAACTTCTTGCTCTTAGTACTCTCATGTTTGTTTATTTGCGATGAGTGACATAACTATTTAATTATAATACTACTAAATAGTTTAGTAGTACATATTATAATTAAATAGAATCTTCCGCTTATGTTGAGGCGTGGATTGCAGGTATACTACTGCAACACAGTAGACTAAGCAGCAATAGTAGACTTTCTACGATTCTTTCCTCTTGGCATACAAAATCTCGGAGAAATCATCTAAATGAAATAAAATAATAATCGATAATAATAGTATTATCGATTATTTTATTTCATTTAGATTATAATAGTTTTTATTTCCCAAATAGTTGGGAAATAAAAATTATTTGGTAAACACGAGTTAATTTTACGTAAACGTTTACAACACTCGTAATTCAGAACAAAACCTTGGTTTTAATTCAATTAGTTTGTCAAGTTTGGTAATTTCCTCGGCGTCGAAACGTGGCGTTTGGAGTCACTCGTGCATTCAGCGGGGTACCTACGTGTACAAGAATGGTTATTTATTGCTTATTTTTAAACAAAAACATGTTACTTCTTTTTTTAGAGGAGGTTGTCCCTATGAAATTTAATTTGCGGCTTTGCACAAACCTTCTAGGTAAAGAGTGTCTTGCCCCCTCTCTTAAATGCAGGTTTTCGGAGATTTTGACTTGGAGAATGTATAAGAATTTTAATAGAATCTTTGATTGATCTCCGTCAATAAATTAAACAGTCAACAACGTTATTTATTTAATAAAATAAATAACTGTATTTGGAAAATTTAAGAAACCATTTCAATATATCAGAAATTTTAATCTATCTCTCCAGTTTTAACCGACTTCAAAAAAGTATATCGATTGTATGTCGGTAAGATCTGCGAAAACGGTGAAAAAAGCAAATAAACAAATTATTAATTAACGTTTACCGAATTCGGACGGAGACGCGGTGCAGAACTAGTGTTGGTCGATCTCTTTGTTTATAATATTATTATTAAATACTGTTTTATGGTCATATATTGCAAGCTTCGTATTTACCTAGGGCTGCCAAATTTTACTTTATCTACCAGCACAATAGTTTGCTATAAATTATTACTCTTGAGTCTTGGATTGCTAGACTGTGTGCAAGTATTAATTTAATTACCTTTGATTTGTTGATTAAAATGGTCATTTAAAGATAAATAATAATTATTAAATATATTTTTATCTTGCATCGTAAAAACTGTCAGAAGATAAAATTAAAGAAACTTTATACACATTAATTGATTAAAGGCCGCCAGTTTTGTGCTTTATTCGATAGGTAATGATGTTCTAATATTAAGTTTTTAATAAAATCTTGGCAGATTATCATGTGACAACTGGCAGCCCTGTTTCTAATGCTCGTCGCGCTGGCGCCTTATTGCTCATACAATATTTATGTCTATCCGACGCCGATTACAACGACCACCAATTAAATACTTAATCCGCTAGAAAAAGCGCACTTCTAGATTACAGCGTCTAGCACTAGGGCGTCGACGCAAAAACTGATGCTTTATTGTTAATTTTTATTGCACTATATACTGGGACAGTTCTTGCCGGATTATATTGGGAGAGTAGGCGTTATGTGATTAATTATATAAATCAGATACAGTCATCAGCCGCACCTTGTAGGTTAGAAGCTCTTGCTAATTAAAATTGCTCGTTTCTGTTTATTTTATTTATTTATTTATTGAACACACATAATATATCTATTACCACAGGATAACCTAAAACAATAGATAGGAACTTAGAGACTACTAATATACAACCAAAATTTAAAACATCAAACATTAATATGACAAAAAGCAAAATGCGGCTCTAGTAAATTAACTAGCTTGAACAAGACGTAAAAATCATGTACACGAATCCAATAGGTCTAAAAAAAATGGGAATTGATGGATCATCATTATCTATAAATGAAATACAGTTTGATTATTCATTTGCTATTGATTCACGTGGAAACGATAAGAAATATTGATCCAGATAAACAATTCTCGGAAGTAAACGGGTGTAGCACGTGCGGCGTGCCCCAGCCGGCCCCATCTTGGGCGCCAACATTGATTTCCCGACTACCTGCAAAAAGTGATAAATTGATAATAGTACCGCTCGAGCTCGAGCTCGAGTCATTATGACTTTACGTTAATACGCACGTTAAAGTTAATGAAGGTAATTAAATAATATACCTACTCTGTTAATGTAGAGTAAGCCTTACCGCTTAGGCTTATCAAAATTATCTACAAAATGACTTTATCACCTCCAGTTTTTGTATTAGCACAGAATATATTATATTAGTAGTACCAGTATTAGGTACGTGTTATGGGGCAATTAGAAGGTTGATATTAATAAGTTTGCTTGTGTCATGACTTCATAACTACTGGGCTGATTTTACTAAAATTTGCATAATTATAGAGTTGACTTTATGGAAGGACGTAGTTGTAGGCTACTTTTTGTCACGGCATAAATCCACAAAATGTACTTTCTGAGTTGACGATGACGCGGAAAACATTTATTTAAATATACTACTTATTTGGAACATTATCCCTTCAACTGTTGACCGCGCTCCAGGAGCGCGATGTCAACCAGGTGCGCGATGTCAGAAATGCGCGCATCTGTTGACCGCTCTCCTGGAGCTTGATTATCACCTTCGTGTTTTATTTTAACCACAGTATATCGTAAATTATATCTTTACCGCTCTAACTTGCACAAAGTACTATTGACTTTGAATAGTCCGTGGGAAAAGTATCTATCGGATTAAAGGCGTCTCAAAATATTACTTTCTATAGCACTTTTAACACTCAACCTATTTCCAAGGTTATTGTACGAGTACTTTTCCCAGCGGTAGGTTAAGCAAACATACTTGACGCCCGCACGGATTGTTGCGAAGAAAGTAGCCAGTAGCTAGATTAACTATAACCAGGGCTTAGGGACGTACCCGTGTCGCATGCCGATATCGATAAAAAGATTTTTATTTCACAAAAGTAGTCAATATCGATTTGTATGACGCGAAAGTAGTAAATCAGTCGCCCCGGTAGGTCTAACCAATTTTTTTGCACGAAGAAGGCAATCGTAGATATTTATACGAGTAATAACACTTTATGTGGACTTGTACGAGTTTTTTGCAGTAAAATGGCCGTAAAACCCGGGGCGTGGCGTTAAACTAATTGGATCTCGCTACAAAGTCATATTTTTATAAGCCATACGATACTGGATGTAAGTGCATGTCTGGGTAAACATGCTATGGAGAAATTAAACTGTGAAAATATAAACAAGCGAATAAAGAACCTATTTTAGAAGTATCTTTAATCCTTTGTACAAAAATTTTAAAAGCTGTCCATTTAATTCATCCATGGTGCTAAAAAAATAAAGAACTATTTATTATCTTTTTATTTTCATATTGTGTTATAATATGTATATAATATTATGTTATTATTAAATATTATTCATAATTTACCTTATCATATAACAATTATCAGGCAGGTCAGATCGAGAGATTAATTATGTATCTACAACCTATTCTAGATTATCGACAGCGGGTCGTCCCTACGTCTAATTACTGTTAAGGGATTATATGGGCTCGTCGCAAAAACTCTGTGGGCCATCTCCGTCACTCCATTATGGCCTCGAACGAGGACGGCATCTCGCCGGGACACATACCCGCCCCACATTAGGAAAATATTAATTATGAGAACCCGTATGAGCAAATGAGGAGGTCTTAATAGGTAATGAGTAATGACTAATGATTAGTATTCAGTTACTTTTAAATATAAAATTCTCGTGTCGTGATATTTGTTGCCAAACCCCGAAACGGCTAGACCGATTGTGTTGAGATTTTGTGTGCCTATCCTGTAGGTCTTAGAACCGACCAATATTTTTTTTTCATACCCGAAAAAACATTAAAGCAGATTAAACATTAATGTTTAGTCTGCTGTGCTGTGCGTTCACAAGAATGATTAATAAATCACGCCGTCGAATTTTTAGAAATGATAACATTTCTTCTAAAATCTAAATGATGAGTAGGCGTTCAAGTATAAGTATTCTCCACACTCAATCAGCAAGAAGAAATAGTGATTCAATGTTGCTGATTAACGTTCAACTTTCAGCAAAAAATTGTCAGTAATTAAATTTAATATATAAAATGTATATAATAATGTAATTATTGTTATTTCATATTATTATTCGATATAATAACAGGAAAACGTGTTCTGGTAATCATTGAATTACCTAATAAAAAATGCCCTAATTATACCATTTGCTTTTGAATGTCGATTTTGTGTTTATGCGAAAGGCATTATATGAGTATTAAATATATTTTATACATTTATAAACTCACGTTATATTAAATAGTAGCTTTTATCTGAGGTTCTACTACAGTGACCCAGGCACGGTCGCAGCCTGAAATTTTGGAGGAGGTCATCACTATACTAAAAATTTATTGGCAAAAACTTCCTTTTATTATGGCAAAATTTTGAGATTTTTAAATTTGACTTTAGATTTGGGGGGGTCATGTCCCTTGTGACCCCCCTCCCCCCTTCGGACCTAGTTATTACAGCGTCTTACAAGACTTTACCTATTTTGAATACAGTAGTTCTGGTTTCTACGCTAACAAACTTTTTCCTTCTGTATGTGACAATCGAATTGTTTTTTAATCTTTTCTACATTGTTTATTGAGAAACTGTCGCCCATTTCGTTCAATGTTCAAGTATATTTTCCTATAAATATGACGTTATGAACAATATTAGTAACCTAGAAATTAGAATAATAATTAAACTCTATACCAGGAAAATTAAGTTGGGAATAGTCTGATTTATTGTCACTGGGATTATTTATTTATATTAACGAGAAATATGACTGTTTATATTGACTTTTATCCTTTGACCTCAATGTTCCTGTAAAGTGATATTTACACATCTCATGCTACATTTGTTGTAAATTCTATAAAATTAATATAAGTTCGACTATACACGCAATGTGAAAGAAATAAATTTTTAATCCATGGCGCTTGAATTGCAATAACGCTCTAAATAGCAAAATCACCTGTAAAAAAGTAAGTATGTTGTAATTCAGCCAAAAGAAAAAAAATCAAAGAGAATTTGAAACTTTCGGCTTTGATTATGGTAGTAACTGAAGCTGGCTTCGGCCAAAAACCAACCTTTTATCGGAGAAGAGCGATAATATTTAATAAATAAACTTGTCGAGTTGATGCCATAAAAGTGTGTTAATTAAGTAATTAATAATAACGCTGTGATTTATCTCGTTTAAAATGTCAAGCACGCCTCGCCGACTGCAATTATTTATTATCGACAATGCAATCTAACAGCGCATCACTAGCCGTGCGATATTGAAATAAAGTGTCGCGTGGGACTGCGATGTCGATGTCGAAATATCGCTTCGAGTGAGCGATAATCGATTTAGAAATATCGGATGGACGTCTTGTTAGCATTTTAATTAGATTGATCGAATCGGACGGACGCTGGACGTTTCACAATGCGAACGAGGATGGATTAAAATGGAATTATTATTGTTTTGATTGAAAATATCGTTGTGGTATATTCTCAAAATGTTGAACTGAAGCTGGACTGAGGCTTCTTATTCTTACAATCGAACGGCACTTGTCAACGTCCAAATAATCTGGTTGATCTGATAGCAGTAATTAGATGGTTTGATTCCCAGTTTCTGAGAATTGTGATAGGAGTTGTGGTGTGTGGTTATATTTTGACGCTAGCCAAGTTAAATAGAAACTGAAGAATGATGATGATGACGAAATCTGGGGCCGAATTGCCCGGTGTCAGGTGGCAGACGGTAGTCGCCGCTGTGACGGTCGGCGTCGGGTTTCAACCCGCCATTAAATATTAAATAATAAATCCTTATGTAACTGCTTTCGCTCCCGACATCTTATATATTGCATTAGTAAATTACATAGTGTACGTTTTACATGGCTTCTTAATCGTTTACCACTGATTTTCTCCACGAAGCGTATAATTTTAAACCAGCTAAAAGCTGATGGTGTTGAATTCCCAAAAGGCATTTATAAAGTTATGGAAAGTGCTCAAATCATAGACATCACCAAATTTCGCAACATGGTGAAACAGCTTGTTTAAATATTTATCCAACTACGCCAAGAGGAGAGTTATGTTTTTCGAGAATATGTAATATAATATTATGTTTGGCACGTTCTGCAGTATAAAAAGCTTGATGGATTCTACCTCTCAAGGTTTTGCTAGATGAGTGTTTACTGTGAGAGTGCGACTCTACCAAAGCGCAGTTTTGTTTTTTAATTTTTAAACTACCGTTTTTACATGTTGTATAATCATCAGCAACAATCCGTCACAAACTAATTCGCTTATTACTGCTTCCCTCGAAACGTTCTAATGAACTTACGACCGTAAACGTATATTGAAGACATTATTCCAAAGGGGTCAGCGTATTGACCGTTATGGGCGCCTTTCTCACGAAATCATACCGTGTTTAATACCCTTTATTGAAAGGATCGTGAGAATTGTGCACAGTTTTACTGGAAGACGGAAAGGTTAATATAATATGCGATGCATTTAAATTATCAGAACCGCAATTCTCTTATTTTACTTATTCATATTACTTCCATTGAATAATGTTCTCTCTAATTTGTCAAAATTCTAAAAGCTAGTGGTCTTCTCTTTTATCCTCAGATTCAGGAAAAAAAGAAAGAAAAGTTGGAACCCTACACAAAAGAGTGATCCTAGTTGTTTTTTCTCTGGAAAAACACCGTCATACGTAGCCTAAACAGTAAACAGTAGCAAAGTCAGTCTTTATTTAAATGCATGTTTTTTCCATTCGCCTGCCAGACACAGTTTGACCTACAATGTTAGGAATTTCGCTTCAATTAAAACGAGACTTGCGTTTTTTATCTGCTGATTAATTTGCCTGTCATCGGCCACCGGCGCCAGGAGAGTTATGTGCCAAGGTTGTCTCGGAAGACGAGCAAGTCACCAAGTGTGCAAAAAAACTTATTGCCGGTTTCTAAGGGTTTAATAGGAGTTTTATTGTTTAACAGTGTTGTTGATTGGTTAATGATTTGACGTTAGCCAGTCAAAATAGAGAAAACTTTGAAGGCATAAAGAAAGCAACGGATCTGTCATTTGTCAAATGTAGCCAATTTTTCAGCTGATTATGAGGTCATAAGCTCACTTATTCCAAATTTATTTGAGCACTATTAACTGTTAAACAGGCACTTTATAAGACGTATACGTGTCTAATTAAGTCTTTGAAAGCAATGCAAGGTTTAAACTAGAAGTACAAGTCTAGCAAACTCTGACAGATGATGATAACCCTGAAAACACCAGTGTGGAAGTGGTAATAATGTCATAGAAGTAGAAAAAGATGAGCATACCAAACTTAAACTAGTTGACTTATCTCTGCACTTATTTTTCTTTAAGACTTTCACATACTAAATCTACATAATATGCAGGTCATGTTGTGACATTCATAGATATGGATCAAGAGTTTAAACTGGATGAAGATGTGTTTGGGTTAAGCTCGCGACCCGTGTGTAGAGTTGCCAGACGTTTGGACAAAGCCGGAATAATGAGGCTTTTTGATGGCGTGTCTGACTAAAATGAGAGAGATTCGGCCTTTAAAGAGCTCTACATTTGTAGATTGATATCAAAGTCCCATCAATTTAAGAAGATTTTGTATTGTAATTTATATTTAGTAGAAAATTTGTCGAACCGATTAATAGATATGGTATGCAAAATTTTTGGTAGGTAACCTGCCTACAAAAGTCCGGTCCTTTCATATTTTCCGGCTAAGCTTGTTGGTTTGTCCGGCTATACGGTTTGGCGACCTTACTCGTGTGGGACTGAATGGACGGTACGTGAATGGTTTTCTTTATCGAGTGGCTCGTAAAGATGGCCCATCCAGTATCGGGGACGCCACTGGTCGCCGTTTACGATAACGACTCTAGAATTATACATGACTGTTTTATGGTATTATTTTAATGAAGCCTAAATAAATGAGCTTTTCAAAAGTGTATGTATGTTTGTGTTCCCATATCTCCGGAAATACGAGACCGATAGTAATTGTTTTTTGTTTTTCTAGATATTGTTTAACTTAGGGGATACTTACTGCAAGTTTTATCGAAATAGGCTCGGTGTTTTTGAGATAGGGAAGTTTGAAGTCGGTTTTTTAAATATTATCTTGTAATACTGTGTCATCTATGTTCCAATTCTCAAAGTTTCTTTAAGTTATAATTTATTTGCTGTTGTTTCCTTATTCGCTGGTCGTGTTTCGATTGAAATCATTAATGAAGCATTCATTGAGACGTAAGATATACAATAACGATCAGATATGACACGATAACTCACTCCAAGTAATTACAGGCCGTTTCTGTTTTACCACGGAGTCTCTCTACCATCCTTATGTCGTTGGCATAAAGGTCCTGGTAGGGGTAGAATAAGTCTGAATGGATGGAATGTAGTTAACAAATGAAATGCCATTACCATCGACACATTGGTAATAAGTTAATAAGAATTGCCAATTCGGCAGCTATGACGAATGTTGACGATAAATCCTTAAGAGTTATTACTGTAAGGGTCAAACGACATCGGACTCTGCAAGGCAGTTTTAGGAAGATATTTTACGATGAAATCTAATAAATAAAATGAAATGCGATAAGGCTCATACAATTTTATACAAAAAATATTTGTCGCGCCGCTTCACTGCAGTGTAGTAACACCATAATATTATGCGGTTGCAGCTTTTAACTTTAGTTAACTTTAGTTTAGTTAACTTTACCAGACTCTTCGCGACGACGGGTGACTGCCTTGTTTTATTAAATTCTGACTTTCTGTCAATTAGCATAAAAGTTAGTTAACACTCTTCATAATTTCGCAGTTATGTGTTTTAGCCTTAAGGCGCCGGTTGGCAGCGGGCGACATGAAGCAACCGCAGACGACGTGTCGCAGCGACACAACTGGTTTCTATGTATTTAACTATGAAATACTCTGCGCAGCTAGCGACACGAAGCTAGCGACACTTATTCGTAGAAATACATAGAAACCAGTAGTGTCTCGACGATACGTCGTCTGCTGCAACTTCACGTAGCCGGCTTCCAACTTGTACCTTTAAGGGCCCGGGTTACCCTCGAAATTTTCATACATTCTTAATACCAAAATCATTTTCTCATACGAAAATATTTAACATTTTTGAGTTATTTTTCAGCTTAAGATAGTAATTATCTAGGGTCCTGAACAAATTTTTTTTACAAAATATTTAAAAACTAAAAAAAAATTTTTGTGTTTAAATATTTTTTAGTAAATTTACTTCTAAATATTTAAACACCAAAAAATAGACAAAAACACTAAAAAATATATAAATAAATAGTAAATTTACTACAAAATATTTAAATAATAAAAAATATTTTTTAAAGTTTAAATATTTTGTAGTAAATTTACTATTTATTTATATATTTTTTAGAGTTTTTGTCTATTTTTTGGTGTTTAAATATTTAGTAGTAAATTTACAAAAAAATATTTAAACACAAAAATTTTTTTTTAGTATTTAAATATTTTGTAAAAAAAATTTGTTCAGGACCCTAGGTAATTACTATCTTAAGCTGAAAAATAACTCAAACATGTTAAATATTTTCGTATGAGAACATGATTTTGGTATTAAGAATGTATGAAAATTTCGAGGGTAACCCGGGCCCTTAAGCAGTAAATCCTTAATCGACAAGAGTTGTCAGCCTCAGCAGCCGTCTCGCCATAAGAGGTGTCGCGCGAATTCCAGATGACACGACGGCCAAATACGGATGTCTCGCTATCAATATGTTTAATTGACTCAAACGAGACACTAAAACGATTTGATGACCGTATTAGTGGTGTCAGATAAAGATTTTAGCGTCAACATTAATTTCGCAGGGCGTTCATTCCCAAAAAGGATAGCTTCTATCGCTTATTCTGAATTTGTGGTCGTTTTCTGATACTTCAGACTCCCGCATTTGTTTATCTGCTACTGTTTTACGTTCATCAATGCTTGCAACAAATTGATATTCAAAATAGAGAGCTGTATTTACCTAAAACCTCCATATGCAGGAAGGTTATGCGATCCAGTCGAACTAAACGTTGGCCAACCCTGACCGAAACTTTTGAGCATTGCCGTGCTTGTGTACGAGGCCAACCTGGACGCCTGATCAGTCCGAACTGGGAGTCGATCGATCGTAAATGTCCCTATTTACGATCGATCGACTCCCAGTAACGAGATTTATGCAGGTGAACCATACTTACTTGTTGTACTCCAACACCATACAATTATAGTGGGCGGGGAAGGGACGCAGATAGCGCAAATAAAGACAAAGTATGAAGTAACATTCAATCAGTGCAATGGAAGTTAATTGAGCAAACGAGTGCGCAGGCGCCGCACTACTACGGCGCGGTATGCACATAAAAATTGCTCCCATACCAACACCTAACTACAATAATATTATCAATATCTCCGTATATGGTCGTATGTAAATATACACATTTAAATACTTACTAGATGACGCCTTTCGGTCACCTAAAAAGAGAATACAGCTTGGTAGCCCAAGAAGAAAATGGATCGATGATATTATAAAATAATGGTCCAAATGCAGCTGCCCACAAGCAAAGAAGTTAGGCCAAGACCGAAAGAAATTCAACCAACTGACCGAACTTTGATATAAGTATAGATGATGATGATGACGTCCGTAACTACGTTGCGCCAAAGTTCGTTTTCGCGCCAGAACCGTCATATTTGCGGGATAAAAAGAATCTTATGTCCTTTCTCCTGACCCAAAGTATCTCTATATGAAATTTCAGCAAAATCGGTTCGGCGGTTTGGGCGTGAGGAGGTGACAGACAGACAGACACACTTTCGCATTTGTAATATTATAGTATGGATATCTCCGTAAATGGTTATTGGTCGTATGTAAATATACACATTTAAATACTTATCTCCTCGATGTAATAAATCTTGTTTTACCGGTAAATAGTTATTGTTTATATTTTTGTCCTCAACGATAATTGCAGTGTAATTTGCAATTTAGATCGCTTTGTTTGCTCGTGAGTTGCACCAACCTATTTTAACTATAACTTTAACTTTAACCATAACAAAAAGTCAAATAAACTTTCAAATCCCTAGTAAAAGTCCATTATGGACGCCATATTTGACGATAAACTTAACTTTGACTTTAATTACGCCTCTGGTACAATCCACCCTAAGAGTGAGTTGCATCGACCTACTTTAACTATAACTTTAACCATAAAAAATTGTGAAATGAACTGTCAAATCCCTAGCAAATTCACCATATTTGACGATAACAATTGCAATTCACCCTAAGTCCGGTAACTTAATTGACAGCCCGCACAAGAGCCTCTAAAATCCTTATAAAATATTTGTTTCGCCATAATAGTTACTATTCATTTTAAACCCTCCAAGTGTCGTCTGCGGGAGTCGGGAAGTCTTCAGACTTGACGCCCCTAAGGACGAAAACTATTTACAGTTCTTGAGAGGGCGCAGTCACGTAGCACTCCATACGAGGATAATCTCAGTCAACGCGCGCTTCCTAAAGTGCTACCTACCTCAGGGGCAATTTCATTTACCTTAAAATCCACCCTTTTGTCTCTGTTTATGAGTTGAATTGAGATCTATGTGCATGTTGACATTTAAATCGAATGATATAATTTCTAATTTTTGGGATAACGTAATAACTACAATTATTTTAATTTGAAGTTAGCGATAACGATACTAATGCAATTCTTAAGAATTTTATTTAACATTAAAGAATTCCTGCTATCTTTAATCTTTGATATTTATAATATAATATGCAACAAAGAGAAGCAGCAAATATAACGAGAAAACCACAGGATTCGCCAGAAATATTACGTTTTGATATCATTATTTAAAAACTCGTTCTTCGACGTAGGGTAATGCCGTATTCGGTTTCAAGTGACATATTTTTGCGACAGACTTGGTAATATCGAATTCGCTCGGACTGGCCCGAGAACATAATTCTTTTTTATCGTCAAACGTGCTATGACGAACACTCGTTTAATTGTTATATCCGTAATTAAAAATAATGACCACAATAATTATGTATAGGTACAGAATTTGTGGCATATTTTATGGGAGCATTCTTTTGAAGGACTTTTATAGGGCTTGCGCCTCGAGATGGCTTATATGGTTTATTGTTTGAGAAGCTACGAACAATCTTATGTAATACCTAAATCAGACCAAACCTACCAGTTAGAAACTCCTAATTCTCTTTCGTTGGTGCACCCTTGAGATTTGAACAATATTCAATGATCACTCAATAATCTATCACTTCGAGGTGTGTGGCGTCTGGCGTCGGAATGTGACGCGAATCGATGCAATCACATCCATCACACGTTATCACGACCAATGAGCTGGCCACATTTATGATATCTGCATCCGGATGATTGATAGCAGCCATAAGCTAGATCAGCATTCAGCCCGCCTCGATACTCCTAATACCATTATTAGATGCGCTATTCATGTTGGAAGCTAGAATTATGACTTCCCAGTAGAGCCTATATTACTTTTCTTCTTCTTGATGAAAACCAGATTTTATGGTGTGACTATAAAAGGTTTTTAAGGTGGGAAGTTTTATGGTATATCTTGCTTCAATTCCATGTGCAGAAACGTTCGTCTTGTTATCTGAAGCTTAGATAAAGTTTTCCTGTAAGGAAATCAGATAGTAAAAGGCTTTTAAAGAGACTGGCACCAAAAGAGACATAAAACATGGTCTATGTAAATTGATAAAAGATAAAGATCCAAGTGAAATTAATGAAAAGGAAGAGTGGTCTAGCGAACATATAAATTGCGTCTCAGCGACCGGCCAGTAAAATGGAGGACCGGCGACGCCGAGTGGAATAGACGTTTGTGATAAAGAACTAGTTTGCTTCAAATTGTTAGCGATGAGTTTTAGTGATCATGGTCGAACTGACTTTTCTGTTTTGACTTTGGCAAAATCAAATTATGTTGTGAATGAGTACTTAAAAAGATATTGTTTTAACTTACGAACAATATTTTATAGTTAAAAGTGTTGTAACTTGAAAACGGTATCCAACTGTAATTATACTTCGGGTCTTAACCGAAGACGATTACATTATTTACTTGCAGCAGTACATGAGTAGGTGCCATCCTTATCACACATTTAGAGTAAGTAACAAGCTAGAAAGAGAAAACAATATACCTGTCTGTCCCACCACTCCCGCGCCACCCGAGCGGGGGGTGGTGTGACAACTCATTACGTGATTTTGTGTCGTCCGAGTCACACAATTTTTTCCTTTTCAACGTTTTTTCATTGTTCGTTAATTTTATACGATCGGTAATAAACTATGTCGAAAAGAAAACGTGAGCGTTCAGTGGATAGTGATTACAATAGGTTGGCTAAAAAAGTGAAAAGACTGAGAGATAAATTAAAAGAAAAAAGAAGAAGACGAGAACATTCTCCGTCGGTTTCCTCGAGCACCTCGTCGTCGAAAGGAGACTATTTATCAGAACCGGAATACGATAGTTATTATCCAGGTAACAAATTTAGTTTTGTGTACAAAATTTTTAACTACCCACTTTCCTCAATAAAAATTTGATTGGCGAAAGTTGTAAAATATGTTGTTATGTCCTTAATAGGCACTAATTTTTTAAAATATAGGATCATTTAACTGTTAAAGATTATGGTCGTTACAATAGTGCTAACAAAAAGTCGTCTAGACATGGTTCAAACTTTGATTTAATAAGTTTAACCACCACAGCGCCGAATTATTCGGGACTGTGTCCCGTTGGACATGGGTACCTAACTTGGGCCCCCTGCTACTATTAGCGATTTCTAGAACCTAGTCAAATGCACGGGTACCTATCTTGGACCTGTTGTCTATATTGGGTACCTACCTTGGACCTAAACAAGTTTATGGGTAGCCTAGCTTGGACCCAGACCTGAATTACTACACTCCACGATAGTGTTATAAAATTTAAACAAAAGAAACACTAAAAATAATCATAACATTATTAGCAATAATATGTATTATCCTGCGCCCGCTGTTTCTTTTCATTATTCTATCTCATATTTAAAGTGTATCTCAAGACTAAGTAGGAATTTATTTTCCCTTCTAGTCGATGACCTTCCAAATCAGGAAGCTTTGGATGATCTTGCGAATGATGAGGAGCGCCCAGTACAGATGGAGTCTGTAGTCGTCATACCGGACAATGCGTCGACTCCAATGGAGGCAGATGCCCCGTCACTTACCGTACCAGAGTCACAGCCAGAAGCTAGTAACGGGGACGCGGTGACTAGCTTGGATCCTGAAATTTTAAATCTCTTAGGCGAAGATCCCGCTGATAAAAAAAGTCACGGTGAGGGTTTACATAAGGATATTGCACCAAGATGGGCACATATCCTCACTAACGGACTACAGAAGGAGACCGTGGCGGATTTACTAAAACTTTACCTACCGCCGGAAAACTGTACAAATATTTGTGCACCCAAACTTAACCCAGAAATTAAGGCTGCCCTGTCTGATTTAAATGTGAAACAGGACTTATACAGCCAAAATAAACAGAACCAACTAGGATCTGGCCTCACGGCCCTTGGACAAGTACTAAACTGGGCTTTGACATCCAATAATATTGTCCCTCCCGAAATAATAAAAACCTTGAGTGACGCTGGGAGACTTTTCTGCGACAATCATTATAGGGAGTCATTATCTCGTAGATACGCGATTCTCAATGTCCTAAACAGAAATATTAGAGATACCGTTAAGGACACAAAGATCAACGAGAATCTCTTCGGCTCTGACCTAGCTGACCACCTAAAATCATCGAAAGCCATAACGAAGACTGCATCTGAGATGAAGTCTAGGCCGCGCCCACCATACAGGACTCCAGTAGTCGGACAGCCTCAGAGAGGAACTTTAAACTCGAGGGGGACTCCGCGTGCGGCGGCGACGGAGCCCCGGACGGCCCCTGCTCCCCGCCGGCCGCCGCCGCCCCCGCCGCCGCCGCCGCGGGACAACCGTCAGGCTGCAGCGCGGGGCCGACAACGTCACACCGGCTACTCCCGGCAGCAAACGAGGAGACGATAGAAGATACACAGGTAACTATTATGGCTGGACGTTTGAAGTATTTTTATAATAAGTGGACTGAATTTACTGATGACTGTACTATTCTAAGCTGGGTTGAGGGTTATAAAATACCATTTAAAGAAGAACCAGTGCAAACAGTTAAACCAAAAAATAGTGCCTGTAACTCTAAGTCTCAAATCGCTATAATCGATAATTGTATTTGTGACCTACTAGAGTCAAAGTTCATTTCACCTTGCACACCTTGTGAAGGTCAATTTCTCTCACCGATTTTCACGGTGCCTAAGCCGAACGGGACACATAGATTTATTCTAAATTTAAAACAGCTTAATAAGTATATAAAAGTGGATCATTTTAAGATGGAGGACTATCGTACCGCCCTAAAATTATTACAAAATAACTATTATATGAGTTCTATTGATATAAAAGACGCTTATTTTTTAATTGCAGTTAATAAAGAAGATAGAAAGATGTTGCGTTTTGAATGGAAATCTCAATTATATCAATTTAATGTTCTCCCGTTCGGCCTTTGCACCGCACCTTATGTTTTCACGAAACTGATGAAACCGGTTTTACAATATTTGCGCTCATTAGGACTAATATCAGTGGCGTACTTAGACGATGTCTTATGTATTGGTAGTTCTTATACTGAATGTGTTCTTAACGTCACAAAAACCAGAGAAACATTGGAATCATTAGGATTTGTAATAAACACTAAAAAGAGTGTTATGGAACCGAATACTACCTGTAAATTCTTAGGTTTCATTTTGGACACCGACCGCATGACTATTACCCTACCAGAGGAGAAGAAAAAACGTATTAAGCATAAAGCTAATGAGTTCATGCGTAAAACCAAATGTACTATTAGATATTTCGCAGAATTCATTGGACTGCTGACCTCCGCATGCCCAGCCGTAAGTTACGGCTGGATGTACACTAAGTTGTTCGAACGTGAAAAATATTTAGCATTAAATTTTACTGATGATTATAATAAACAAATGAATATAAAACATTATCTAAAAAATGAATTTTCATGGTGGATGGAAAATATAGATTCATCATTTAGTCCTATTCGAAAAAACAATAATTATCTTTTGGAAATATTCAGCGACGCTTCTAGTACGGGCTGGGGTGTCGCATGCGGAGATCGGCGGGCAAATGGAAACTGGACTGAATCAGAATTAGAACTTCATATAAATACACTTGAACTAAAAGCAGCTTATTATGGACTTAAGATATTTACTCCTGACTTACGTAATTGTGATATTTTATTGAGGATCGACAACACCACGGCTATAAGTTACATAAATCGAATGGGTGGTGTTCAACACCCTCATTTAAATGAATTAACTCGAAATATATGGCAGTGGTGTGAAGATAGGAACATCTTTATATTCGCTTCCTATATAAAATCTTCGGACAATGTCATAGCTGACACGGAATCTCGTCGACTTAATATAGACACGGAATGGGAAATCAACGAAACGGTATTTATGCGAATAACTGAATTGTTAGGTAAACCTGAGTTTGACCTTTTCGCAAGTGCTCAAAACAATAAATGCGCCAGGTACTCATCTTGGAAACTGGATCCATTTTCTGAGGTAGTCGACGCGTTTACGTTTAGCTGGCATAGCATTAATTTTTATGCATTTCCTCCTTTCAGCCTGATACCTAAAGTATTGGAGAAAATAATTTCAGACAATGCAAGAGGTATCCTAATCGTACCCGACTGGCCTGCCCAGCCATGGTACCCCATGTGGTCACGACTTGTTACGTCAAAAAAGTATTATTTCGGTCCTGACAAACACTTATTGTATTCTCCTTTCAGGACCTGCCACCCACTTCATACGAACCTTGTCCTGGTGGCAGCGAAATTATCCGGGAATCGATGATCCGGCGCGGTGTACCACTTACCTCTTTAGAAATAATGATGGCATCGCTTGCACCAAAAACCTTACGTCAGTATAGTAGCTCTATACAATCTTGGTGGTCATATTGTATGATTAATAATCTTAATATTTTTGAGGCTAATAGTTATAGTGTAATGTCATTTTTAACACAAAAATTTAACGAAGGAGCTAGTTATAGTAGTTTAAATACACATAGATCAGCGTTATCAATAATTTTGGGTACAAACGTTACTTTAAATGATATCATTAACAGGTTTATGAAGGGCGTTTACAGACTTAGCCCCCCTACACCTAAATACGATTCAACTTGGGACACTAATGTCGTTTTAAGCTACCTATCTAATATGTATCCATATGAAACGATTTCTTTATCCAACCTGGCATATAAAACTTGTACACTTTTATGTATAGCGTCTGCTCAGCGATTGCAGACAATAAGCTTAATTAAATTACCAAATATAGTTATTAAAGAAGATGCAATTGTTATAAAAATTACAGACTTAATTAAGACGTCAAGGCCTGGAACTTGCCAACCACTCATAAGATTACCTTTTATTCGGGAAAACCCTAGCATTTGCCCAGCCTTAGCATTACAAACGTATATAGAAAGAACCCGGGATATGCGAAAAAATAATGAACATCTCTTTGTGGGAATACGTAAACCACATAACAAAGTGGGAACTCAGACTCTATCGCACTGGGTAAAAAAGGTGTTACAGGACAGTGGCATAGATATATCTATTTTCGGTGCTCACAGCACCAGGTCGGCATCCACATCTGCCGCCCACAGGTCCGGGGTCAATCTAGAGGTGGTTCGCAAGGCTGCAGGCTGGAGTAATTCATCTAATGTGTTCCTTAAATATTATTGCAGGGAAGTCGGACATACGACTCCAAATGATTTTGTTAACGCAGTATTTAATGTTCATTAACAAATTAGTAGTTAGAGTTTTATCGACTAGGTATTCACACTTATATCATTAATAATAATATTAAGCGTACGATAAGTGTAAAATAACCGTTGTCTATTGTTAATTATTTTTTTGTTTATATTGTTTAATTATTTTTCGAAGTATATTAAACGTCATAGTGCATTGAGTGACACATTTTATTTTTACTTGTTACCTCAAATTACATTATACTGTCACATATTAATAAAAATTGCCGCTCTAAACATCTGCAAGTAAATAATGTAATCGTCTTCGGTTAAGACCCGAAGTATAATTAAGAATCAAACGAACTTACCTTGTGAAGTTTGATTCCAATTATGCGAGGGTCTTAACCGAAGACGATTACATCGTCCCATCCCGCCCAAACCCTCTTCGAACTTAAAAATAAAATGGTCAACAACACAAAATCTCACGTCTCTAAAATAATGAGTTGTCACACCACCCCCCGCTCGGGTGGCGCGGGAGTGGTGGGACAGACAGGTATATTGTTTTCTCTTTCTAGCTTGTTACTTACTCTAAATGTGTGATAAGGATGGCACCTACTCATGTACTGCTGCAAGTAAATAATGTAATCGTCTTCGGTTAAGACCCTCGCATAATTGGAATCAAACTTCACAAGGTAAGTTCGTTTGATTCTTAATTACACAATTATATAATCGCACATTTTGCTACTTAACTGCAACGCATTATATTTTTTGTTGATTTAAATACATATGCTAAGTAATTTTTTGGCGGACAAATTGTGCAATCTAAAGTTCTTCCTTGTCCGTTATGATCTATATTATTAATATCTTTATGCTTACGGTTTTCTTGTACTGTTATAATCATTTTGTACTTATTCTGTTTTATTTTTTGTTCCAGGTAAGGAAAATATTTCCAGATACAGCTTACGTAGATTTGAAAAATAAAATCAACGTAATTTATTGTAAGTACAATAACGTTACTAAATTAGATCTCTACATTACCTATTTTGGATGAACAACAAAAGTGTATGCAGCAACAGATTTAAACTTAAAGTTATCTATACTACTATTATAAAGAGGAAAGATTTGATTTTTTGTTTGTTTGTTTGTTTGTTTGTTTGTTTGTTTGTTTGAGTCGAATAGGCTCCGAAACTACTGGACCGATTTGAAAAATTCTTTTGCTATTGGAATCTTACATTATTTCTGCTGAACATAGGCTACATTTTATTTTGGAAAAAAGTAGGGTTCCGTAAGATATTTGAGTTTTTCGGACGCAAGGTGTAAAAAATCAGCTAGAAAAGTTACTTATTTTGCGTACGCTGCCTAAACTATAAAAGATAGAACCATAAAATGTTCTAAGTAATTGTAGATCTTATAAATATCTACAAAAAAGTCCGCGACACACTATACCTATCTATGTCGAGTGAGGCACAATAACCATTTATTTATTTAAAAATCCTGATTTTTTTTTTGAGTAAATTGAAACGGATATATTTTACTCACGCTATTAATCCTTATCAAAATAAATTATTTTATCACTAAGTACAGTTTATGTAGATAATATTTGGTCTTTGAATGATTAAAATTGGACGTTTGGTTTTGAAATTATGGCGAAATTAAAATATTACGATAGTGGGCGTCACCAAAGCGCGTGCGGGAGGAATACAATATTCTGTTGTAGAAATGAAAATTCTGTACATAAAAGATATGAAATGACACCCGAAATTACACCTTTGTCACTACATCGCTAGAGAAGCCAAAAATGTGGTTAGTTTTTTGTCTGTCTGTCTGTCACTCTTTCTGTCTGTCTGTATGTTTGTTCCAGCATCACACGAAAAATACTGATCCGATTTGAATGTGGTTTATAGTCGCAGATATATTTATCTTCTTCCAACTTAACATATTCTGGTGTATAAAATTTTTTCCCCCCACCCCTCTAAGGGGACAAAAGAGGGGGTCAGATTTTGTATCAAACTTTTTTCTTTAACACGAAAACTACTGATCCGATTTGCATACGGTTTTCACAGATTTGCATACGGTTTTCGCAGATATATTATGTTTGTCTTCTTCCAACTCAACATCTGGTGTATAAAAATCCTCCCCCCCTCCCCTCTCAAAATCTGACCCCTCTTTAGTCCCCAGAGAGGGCTCTTCTTTCTTTAGTGGACTTACTTCATATTAGGTATTAACTGTGTTTTTCAACTTAACATCTGGTGTATGACCTTCCCCCCCACACCCTCTTAGGGGACAAAAGAGGGGGTAAAACATGTATCAACTGATGATGTAGAAAATATACTTTAAATGGCAAAACAACGTTTGCCGGGACAGCTAGTAATTCAATATTTTCATTAGAACACCTGAAGTAAAGAAATATTTATAAAGAACACAGATTTGTATTTAATGTTAGAGATTAGAAAGTACCTACTTGTTTAAGAATTAAGAGTATGACTAAAATAAGTGAAATATGATATTGACATAATTATGAAATCATTTATATTATTTTACTGTTTAGTAAAAAAAAGTGTTTATTTTTTTTCTTTTCAAAAAAACGGGGGAGGTGTAGTGTATGTCACACCTCCCTCCTATATAGGTAGGATAAGTTAGAATTAAGTCAGTTATTAAACATCATTCAACTAAATCATATCTTTCAATCGTCTCCCCGAAGCCTGCACCTTTGCTTTACTAAAGACATTAACTGTGTACAATAAAGTTTTAACAAACGTGTACAATCAAATATATCTTTATATAATTTCCATTTGAGATGGTAAATCAGAGATAGCATTTATAGCATTCTTATGCGAATAATTACCATCAGATAGCAGCGGCGACATCATTGGCGCAGTCTACCGACTGCCGATAGAGCTGGGTATTAACGGCCTATTCTAGACCATAATTAATGTGTTATGTGCACTATAAATATATTGGTTTATGCTAATTAGAAGGCTAGAAAGTTCTTTGTTTGATTTTCTCGTGTACGTAGTATGTGAAGTTTACGGGTTTGTGAGCGATATGCGTTATACTAGACGATCTTTATTCTTGAGTCTTTTAGGTCTGATGGTGTTTTTGCGTAGGGTTCTGGAACATTCCTTGTTTGATAGTTGGCGCATACTGTCAGTTTTATATTGTTTAAATTTTCCAATTTCTGTTTACGGTACCAACCAAAAATAGCTGTTTTAAGAAATATTTCCCAACGCTGCGATTTCAACCCTAAACATGATGATAATGCTTAACATTACATAATTTATTTTCCAGATAATGCTATCGAGTACGATAGTAAAGTTTTATAACTATGCCCAGTATCCGAATAACTTACTGCGTACAACGCAGAAATAATAGTCCCCAGTGTAATCTTAAATCTAAGCTTATAAAGTAAAGCCTGCAACATTGTAAGGCCGGTAACTGTTGGTCCTTAACGTTTAACACTTACAAATGACTCCATCGATATAAAAGTGATACTAATCGACGCCACAGATAAAGCCAAAGACAAGAAATGCTCTCGGTCATAATCGTTAGTCGTTCTGAATACTTTATTGTAAGTAAAAGATATAGTTAAAGATCAGGAATGCGATACTGTTGATACTTTTAATATTCATTGTTCAGTTATACTTGAATGGCACTATGTGGTTGCAAATTCGAAAATTTTACTTCGCTGTTACTAACATAACAAAATGTATTATGTCGTTTTAGAGTACCTTATTTTATTCCTAATTTTAGCTGTGTAGTTAAAATTACAAACATAGACTCATCAGTTGATAGCAGAAGGTCTCTCAATCGACAATTAAAGTACGAGTTTAACACACTATTAGATGTGCATTGTAGTGTAGAAGTGACAACATCGGCTTAAGAGTCCGTCCAGCGCATTCCTAGCTTCGCATTACAAAGCCGGCGCGTGCCGGGGGATTTGTCACTGGCTTTCACTTTTCTTTCAGTTCAGGAGAGGGCGACGACCCCGTTCCCCCGGCCTAATGAGCCGCGAATCCATCTGCTATTGGGCGTCGGCGCCTCGAATTAGAGACCCGCCGATGACCGCCCGGCATCCCATTCATGCGAAGGCCGGGCGAAACGAGAAATAAAACACGCACGCCGACCGACAGTATTTCCGTTATTCTATATTTACTACCACATATCGTAGAGTTCACGGGCGCGAGCGATCGATTATGCGCTCTATGCCAGAAGTATACGGTCGGATTCGGCTCGGGGGATGCTCATGAAAGAAGTCGGCGAGTTGCACAAAATAACACACCATCCCGGTCTATGATTCACGTCATCTCCACTCATTGTCAGACTTACTACAGACGGGAGTTTTGAAATTTTGCCAATGGAAGTTTCGCAAGACGCGATAATCGTAAAATCCTAGGGAACATTGGCAGTGACCCGGTTGATGTAGGTCATGGCGCTCCGCTAATAGATCTCATTGAAGCTGGTCATCGACACCCAGATATATTCAGATCCATGTTTGTATACTCTAAAACGAAGCCAGCGATCGATATAGATCCGTTACTAAATCAAGAGCTATGAATCTGCGTTTGTAATCGTGCGATTTTATGCCTCGACTATCTCCTATCAAAAGGTTTATTAGCCGTATTTTCAATTGCAATGATTTTATAGACAGCGATTTCAATTGCACACTTTATTGTTATTTTACGTGTGTAATAATACGTTTCTATTAGCACTACGCGTTCAACTTTATAGTGTTAAATATCATTGAGGATATCTCAAATCTCAATGTGTTGTCTCCTAATGGCCGCCGTCCCCCGCAATTGTAGAGTCTAGCGAGCTTATTCGCGGATGCGTCGTTATCGTAATATCCATTTCCTGCTAAATCGTGCAACTTCTGTCTCGGAGTCCCGCAGATAATTTATCTCTTAGCTCGTTCGTATCGTCGTTAATCTTTTTTTCGTCCTCCGCTACGTGTTGATTTGATTTACATCTCAATTAACGAGCTGCGACTTCTCGATTAACGCCGGTCAATCTTTATTCAGCGAGCCCTTTTTGTTCTCGCTCCTTGAACTTTCATTTTCCTTCTCAATATTGAAAGTCATCGAAATTATTAATTACCGCTCTGGCCTTAAATTAACCACTAATTGCAAAGCAGCCATTTTCTCGTTAGCTTGACAAATCATTTTAGCCGCTAAGCCTCGCAGAGGCCTTACGGCTCATAAGTCACGACTTACAAATGCTTAACCTTCAGCTTACTCTTGTCCGTAATTAATATTTAGCGTTATCACCCTCTATGATTGAGCGGCCCCCCGGGGCGGGGCCGTTGACAATACATTTGTTACGGAGATCGCTATCGGCCGTCAGCGCTGACGCCTATGCTGACGCTGTTGCCGCAATTGCTGCAACGTCGCCGGCAGAAATATTGCCCTGTACCGCAATTAGGCGACACGTTAATGGATAAATGCGGTTTTATGGCCGTAGAATGCGGCGAAAGTGACCGGAGCCCAAACAAATTAATTTTATTGGCCGGCTCTAGTAATTGTCTTGGTTCTAATAAAATTATTGTTATGGACAAAATATTAAGTGATACATAGCCTAGACAATAGAGAGATGATAGTATAAATTTAGGACTGATAATTATTATTAGAATTTAATATATTTTATCTTATATATAAAATTCTCTTATCAAATGTTAGTTAGCGTAGCCCGGAGGAGGGCTCCGAAACGGCTTTACTGATTTTAACCAAATTTTATATACATATTCAGTGGGTCTGAGAATCGGCTACTGGGTACTTTTTATATTGATAACTATGATAAGTAAGTGCATTTGTTGAATAAATAATAGTAAATTATTAGAACTCGAGACTGACGTCGATCATTGTTTCTGCGACGGGATAGCGATGGACGTTGCAATGGTGACATACTTATTTAGTCACTTCAATAAAATAATATGGGCGAAATACTTTATATGGCAAAACAACGTTTGCCGGGACAGCTAGTTTAGACATAAAAATTTATAATGTTCATCTTTTTTCGTTTGTATTGCATTTAACATGAATTAGTAATACTGAGCTGTTACTATGACAAAACACTCAAATTACCCTGCAATAGCCCGCAGACCAAACATTTCAAAACTTAGAAATCTTTTGTCGCGTTACAAAATGATTACAGTCTTCATCAAATATTTGCACCTGAAATGGTAACTCTGTTAATAGTCGGATTGCCCAAGTGCGACACGGTTCACATTCGTGAAAGAATTCACGGCGTCTATAGGATTATAGAAATAGATACGGCTGATAAGTGTGACGGGCACAATGGTTGCGCATGCGCATACAATGCGACCGACCTTGCGCCTGTTAGGCCGCCTGCGGACTCCTTATCTGTATAATTATGTCAAATAATTAAAAATTTCACGACATAATGACCCCAATTATGATAAGTTTGAGAGTTTTTGTTGTTACTGATAGGTGCTTGTGAAATTGTGGAGTACCCTATCAGCAATTTGATCTGTTGATAATGTTAACGAAAGATGTTTTGTAAGATGTTGACAATGTAACACTTGATAATGTTGTTTAAACGGTTATGAAACATTTGAGGATGATTTGTAAAAATATGAATTTGATGACGAACAGAAACTTAATCGTTTTGTAAATGCTTGCTGAAACACAACAGAAACAAAATGCAAAGGGCAGCAATGATTTAAAATAATAAAGGAGCTTCTACAATAGAGATGTAGTGGTTTGTTCTTGGGTAATGTAGAGTACAGGGTCTGAATAATGCAGCATATGTAAGCTGTCAAAACGCCATTAGCTCACAGGATGCATACACCTAACATATTATGTTGGGTTTAGCAGAATCGCCTCAGGCCCCAAATTATACCCCTTCTGATATAAACGTTTGAAATGTACGAGATCTGTTCAAGAATGGATGGGAAGGTAAGATGAGTAAATAAATAATTACTTATTATAGTTTACATTTTTGACCCTTTGCAAATTGCATACTCATCAACCTTAATTTTAGCCTTTCCGACTCTCGAGTATTTGCTTTTATTCCATCATTTTATCTATTGAAGTTCCTGTGAAAATTCCTAACTTTATATCTTAACTGGATAACTGGATAGCATTTTTGACAACCCTAAGTACTGATCATCCGGTGCAGTATGTCTCGTGGATATCGGCGATCCGAATAGAAAGCGAGTCTGTTTATGGCTAAGGGTCTGACCACACAGTACGACTAACGACCGAGATTTTGTCTATTGAAATATGCCTTACGCAACGTTGCACGGAAAATCGCTTCTTTCACAGTGAGAAAATGGTGTGAAACAATATATAACTGTGTTTGTTTAACATAAAATTTGAATTTTCTTTTTCGCACTAGTAAACGTAAGAAGTATTTTGATTGCAGTGTTTTACTTAGCTCAAAATCTGTATCTTCACATAAACAAATATTCTTGTTCCTGTAATTAACCCAAGAGCCAACGACAGCCAGACTTTCGACATTATCAAGTGTACTGTATAACTGATAGAGTTGGCTACTTATCTTTTCATGCTCAAAGATTTTCTAATTTTGATTTTATATCAATTATTAAGCCCTTGGTTAGTTCAAAACTCTCTCAGGCTTATCTACGATTAGATTATTGAGCTATTGCCCATTGAGCCCTGATTCCCTCAGGTCGGCCGGCAAAGGTTATCGAGAGAAAGTGCGCACGACATGCGCAGGCGCATCTCGTGGACCAGTTCTCGCGCTGCCCGAACTGGGATAACATCGAGACCCCGGGTCGCGGCTAATTTAATAATTCAGGTTTATGGACTGGCTGGCGAGATTAGATCGGAGATGGAAATAGATCATGCATTAGAGAGAAACGATATCTTGAGAATATTAGGTATGCATACATAAAATAACGCACGTAATGGCCTACGATTGAGCTAGAGCGAGAGGGGTGGAAAATCTTCAGGGAGGCTCTTGCCTAGTAGTTGGAAAGCATAGAGTCTAAAAAAATCTGCCTCTTTGAAAGGCATATGAGACATATTTTCCATATTTTAAAAAATGGTACTTCCAAAGCAGTATTTTAGCTTCAGCACAAAGCGATTTAGACATTATTTTCTGAAATTGATGTAATGTGTCCTAATTCGTATAATTGTACAAAATTGGGTAAATCTTATATCGTTAGAGCTGACACGACGTGATTATCATCGTGGGAACGAGTTGCAAAAAACTGGTTCACTGCAATACGTTCTTATTTCTCTGTATATGGTAGAACCAGATATTTGGACTGGGGTCTGGAGATTTTACGTTGACGATAAGAGTATTTCATCTGTTCGTCGATTGAATTGAATGACCCTGCAAGTAAAATTTAATCTAAATTATTTGTTTTATAAGAAATCAAATAAAAGTAAATCTTTAAACAACCCGTTGAAGGTCTCTGCGTCCCTAACTTATGAAAAACCCGGAGTAATTAGCTAGAACTAAATACCGTATTGTAAAAAGTTAACCCTTGGTAATCAACACACCACATAAAGAATGAGGCTTAATTGGATTAGCAGTATTAATGATTTCTTTACATTCAAGATTGCGGAAAGGTATCCTGAGATGAGATAAACGGTCTAGAAAAAATTCAAACAGGAAACAGTAGAGAAACCAACAATCAAACAGTCATATAGTTTGCTTCGGCACGCGCGACTTTCTAGCGTCATTTGTGCAGAGTATTCCGCACGTTTTCTTAATTAACACCACTCGCCTTGTAAATGGCAAGCTGTCTCTTAAAACTATTCGAGGACTCCTTGATGCTCGTCTCTCACGCGAGGTCCCAACAACCATACAATTCCTGCGCTATCGCATCACGATCCCATAGCGCACTTGCATTATTTAATTCTGATATCTCCTCAATTTAGATACTCATCTACAGGTGGTGAACGATCCTCGATCTGCACTCGCATCGGTGCTTTTTGGGTCAGTAGACACTCTCTAGAGTCTAGAGACAGTGATCGCGCGGCTATCGTGGACGGGGATCTCGTGCGGAGTGACAATGGCTCGATCCATTAGCCCGAGGCTATTGTGACTTGAATTATTATGGGGTGATGAAGATAGAACGCACATTGTACGGATTTCACTGGTTCCCCGCGTAGAAAGTTAGGATTTATGCTCCCACGGATTAAACGGTTCCGAGATTCCTGATTGTGTAAGTACTAAGTAAACAAACGAGTTTTTGTCCTTACGTTATTATGCAAATATCTCGTCAGTATTGAGATTATACACGTCGGCGAATCTCAATCGGCACGTGGGTGATCTATTAATTATAGTTCGTTTGCTTCCGCGGCTGCGCCCGCGCATCTTCTTGTTCGCCGGCTCTCGGTGCTATTATGTCAAGACCTATTTGTTCTGATGACTCAATCTAGACCTTAGTCTGATCTAGTCACTAGCAAGATTTTAATTAGTGCATTGTTTTGCAGATGCATAATAGTTTGCATATTTTACACTTAAGTGCACTAAAAATTATATAAGCGACCCGTCCAGGGTCGTTGAAAGAAACTGTTTAATCAATTCACTCTAGCGACTTAATCAAGGGCTAGGAAAAGCAGTTTTAAAGCAAATTAGCCTCGTATCAGTACCGGGTGTCGGGCAAAGACCAGCAGGAAACCGGCAAACCTTGACACGACAGGTGCACTTATGACTTACTTCAGGAATTCCACGATCTAGACAAGAATTCGCCAGCTAAATGCAAATCGACCGAGAAACAAACACACTAAACGCTAAATACGATGTAGCCGACACTGCCGTAAATTCGGACCCGTACAGGCGCAGTATGTTTACAAACTTGTAAATAATTAAGTATGCAAATTCTGCTAGTTAAATTTTAGTGTAAGTGCCAAGAAATATTTTAGTTTCTACAAGCCTGGTATGTAACAAAATTACATAAGAAATTAGTAAGTAATAGTGGAGAATTGCAATGTTGGAGTGTGGTTGCACCTCTGAAGTTGGCGATTCTATTTTTAGGGTTCCGTAGCCAAAATGGCAAAAAAGGAACCCTTATAGATTCGTCATGTCTGTCTGTCCGTCCGTCCGTCCGTCTGTCCGTCTGTCTGTCTGTCTGTCTGTCTGTCTGTCCGTCTGTCCGTCCGTCCGTCCGTCCGTCCGTCCGTCCGTCCGTCCGTCCGTCCGTCCGTCCGTCCGTCCGTCCGTCCGTCCGTCCGTCCGTCCGTCTGTCACAGCCACTTTTCTCCGAAACCATTAGAGCTATACTATTGAAACTTGGTAAGTAGATGTAGTCTGTGATCCGCATTAAGATTTTGATACAAAAATGGAAAAATTATTTAAAATTTTAGGGGTCCCCATAGGTACAACTGAAACAAAAAAATTTTTTTTTTCATCTAACCTATGTTTGTGGGGTATCTATGGATAGGTCTCCAAAAATCATATTGAGGTTTCTTATATCATATTTTTCTAACCTGAATAGTTTGCGAGAGAGACTCTTCCAAAGTGGTAAAATGTGTGCCCCCCCCCCCCCCTCTAATTTCTACAGTAGGGGCATGATAATTCAAAAAAAAATATATGATGTAGATTACTATAAAAACTACCAACGAAACTTGGTTTGAACGAGATCTAGACGTTTTTTTATACGTCATAAATGGTAAACCTTAATCTAAATTTCATTAAATCGACTGAAATATAAAAACAAATCAAAAACCTTTTAATTTCATAAAAATAAACCTTATTGCTGCTGCGGAACCCTTCATGGGCGAGTCCGACTCGCACTTGGCCGCTTTTTATTTTTTAAGTCAAAAATTTCAGAAGCTCTATAATTGAAGTAGATAGCAAATTGTATTAATATACAATTTGCTATCTACTTCAATTATAGAGCTTCTGAAATTTTATTAAAAAAAAATTACCTAAGTAAAAATTAATAACTCCAGACTTGAGACATAATAATTATTACAATTGCAAAAAAAGACAGTAATGAGAAAGATATAAATTATTATTGATGATCAAACGAACTTCTTGAAGTGAAGTTCGATCGATATTATATGAGTTGCTTCATTCGAAGATATAAAATATAACTAGGTAGTGCTTTTTTCCCACAGGCAACATCGCACGAAAATACTTTTCTTATCTGTAACTTTTGTAGTTTTTCCGGTTCTGTATTGGCCCGTCACTAGTAAGACGAGGCGCCATCATTATTTTAGAGACAATTAGCTACTTATTAATTTATTTTCTAAATTTAAGGGAGGGACGGGTTTTTATATCTTCGAATGAAGCAACTCATATAATATCGATCGAACTTCACTTCAAGAAGTTCGTTTGATCATCAATTATATTTCGTTGCTTCATTCTCGATATAAAATATAACTAGGTAGATGTTTAGAGATTTAAAATATGGGGTAAATGAAATCCAAGAGGATTATAATATTAAAATATATTATGTGAAATAAATTAACATTGTAAATAAATCACAATTATTTATCATTTATAAAATCAATAAATCAACTATAGATAAAACGATTACGAAAGTAGAACCGCCTCTGCAAAGCTTCCACCGTCAGCGAGAGGACGATTATAAAATTTAGCGAAAGTCTGCGATCGAGACGTCCACCCGGCAGCCCGCCTGATGAGGTCGAGGCTGGCCCCGTGGGCGCGCGCCGCGGACGTAGCGGCGTGGCGCGTGCTATGCGCGCTGAACACCGACACGTCCACGCCGCTCTCGCGGAGGACGTTCTTCAGCCAGCGACTGATCGACTGCGCAGTGGGAGCTTTGTGAGGACGTTTGTAAGTCACTAGGAGCGAATCGTCATTCATAGGTCGAATACTTCTAGTGACAGACATGTAATCCTCTAAAGTTTTTGTAGGACAAATTTTAGGATTTTCTTGCGGATCCCAAGTATATGAATACTTAGGATTATTAGGACGTAATTTATAAACGCCTTTAAAAAACCTCGTCACTAAATCCTTTTGACCAATATTTACATCTAATAAAATAGAAAGAGCTGACCGGTGATTGTTTAGGGAGCCGTATGATTCATTTTTATTGAATCGGTCTGTGAGAAACGATAATATTAATTTTATAGAGGAATTAAATAAATCAATGTTGTTCTTATGACAATAATCCCACCATAATTTGTAGGTTACGCCATACTGGCGTAAAGTATTATTGGACAGGGAAGATAATAATAAATCCAGTGCAGAGTCCGGGACGTCCCGGCGAGAGAAGGCTATCCGGAGACAATCCCGGCAGCCAGGGAAGTCGGAGGCGGTACCCGGCCCCAGAAACCAGGACAATGGGGCTCTTTGAGTTCTATGACCTCCGATATTAAAAGTTTTTTAATAAGCGGAAACCATGGCTGGGCCGGCCAGTAGGGAAATACAAATATTCCAGTAGCTCGATCTGTAATCACTTTTTGAAGTGCCTTAAGTATTAAAGGAAAAGGAGGAAACGCATAAAAGAAATGTGAGTTCCAATTGATAGTAAAAGCGTCCACCGCGACAGCGTCCGGGTCCTGCTTCCACGACACGTACCGAGGACATTTGGCAGTGGCACGAGAAGCAAATAAATCGATTGTAGGTATGCCTAAATGTTTAGTTATAAACTCAAATGCGGTTTGAGTTAATTCGAATTCAGTATCTGGGTTTCTTGATTCGAAATCAGCTTCAAAGTTATCTTTGGTGTTAATGTACAAGGCAAATAACCAAAGTTCACGAGCTTCGCACCACTGCCAAATGTCCCTGGCCAATTGATTTAAATGTAAAAACTGGACGCCGCCCATTCGGTTTATATAGCTTATAGCTGTTACATTATCTACTCTAAGCAGAATAGCACAGTTGCGAAGATCTTTCGCGAAACATTTTAAGCCCATAAAAATAGCCATCAATTCTAGATAATTTATATGGTGTTCGAGTTCATCTTGCTTCCAACGACCATTTGCACGATGGCCGTTGCAATATACACCCCAACCTGTCCGAGATGCATCAGTAAAAATCTCTAATTTGTAATCGGGTACATGTAAAGAAGTGCATGTTTTAAAAATAATATTTTCCCACCATAACAAATCTGGTAGAATATGTTGGGGTAATTGTATTTTATATTCATAATCCTTAAACTTTTTTAAATTTAGATATTTAATTCTTTCAAAAAGTTTAGTGTATAGCCAACCGTATTTGACAGTCGGACATGCTGCAACCAGAGTACCAATAAATTGAGAAAATTCTCTAATCGAACAACGAGGCAGTTTCTTGTATTTGCTCACTAGCTGTGCTATTCTAGAACGTTTTTCTTGTGTCAAAGACATTGTCATACTTGTCGTATCAAAAACAAAACCGAGAAATGTGTTATTTTGTTTAGGCTGTAAAGAGCTCTTTTTGTAATTAATGACAAAACCTAAACATTCTAAAAGTTTGACAGTGTCTTGTACATTTTTATAACATTCGTTATAATCGGAGCCACAATACACAATGTGTCATCGAGATAATTAACTGACGTATGGCCACGCAAGCGAAGGTATTTTATCGCTTCCTTAATAATTTTACTGAAAATTCTCGGTGCCACGGTCAAACCATATGGAAGTGCTTTAAATTCATAAGTTAATTCTGTTGAATTTTCGTCAATAAATTGAAATCGTAAATATTTTCGGTAATCAGGATGGACCGGTACAAGTAAATAGGACTCTTTTAAGTCTATCGATGCTAAGTAACCATTTTGAGGAATTAACCGTGAAGCGGTTCGATAGTCTTCCATTTTAAAATGTGTTTTTTCAACAAATTTATTAAAATTTTTTAAATTTAAAATAAATCGATTTTCCCCGTTTGGCTTTGGCACCAAGAATATTCTCGATAAATATTGGTCGGCTTTAGGCTCGCACAATGAAATGGCGTCTAATTGTAATAATTTACAGATAGCTGTTGACATGTCCCTCAAATCTGAGGCATTACATAATATATTACTAGGTGCACTATTCTGTGAAATAAAATTATCTTTTAAAGGAATAGTGACACCTTCTCGTACCCAGCTTAATACTGTAGTATTATTGGTAATCGTCTGCCAACAGCTATAAAAATATTGCAATCGAGCAGCATGAACCTGAACTAGTGACGCCGAGGAGCACGTTGGTTGTTCTTGGGGCTCGCAGCTCTGCGGTACCGGCTGGCGGCGGCGGCGGCGACTGGCGGCGGCGGCGGCGCTCGGCGTTGCGGGTACTGGTTCGCTGCTATTGGGTTCGCTCTGTATCCTCCCCGGCCCCCCCTCCTGTTCGAAGAGAAGTGGGGAGGAGCTGGCCAGTTTCCCTGACCGCGTCCTCTAGATGTAGACGCCGAAGACATCGATGAAGCTGTCGTTAGGACACTCTTCTTTATCTGCAGTCCTTGTTTCTCGATCGCCTTGGCAGTCTTTATTTTATCGCTCAGATCTTTACCGAAGAGAGTAAGATCTCTCTCCCTTCCTTCCACTATCTCGAGGAAAGATTTATCGAGGCTCGGAGTTAGTAAACTAACCCGGTGGTCTGTCCGAATATGGTGTAAATCGGACAATATGCGACATGAGTCCGACAAGATTCTGATCGCCTGTATTTTGTCCTCGCTCGTAAGCAACAAAGTCATTGCTTTATTTAAGGCTGAGATACCTAGCCCCAGCTGGTGTTGTGCTGTCTGCAGCTTTTTGTCCCGCGCTTTCAGCGCTCCCGTGATGGCAACGGAAATTTCGGGATTTATCGTAGGCGATTTGAGCAACGTGCAGTTGGCGGGTATTTTGTACTCCGCCATAAGCTTCGCCTTGAGGTCGCCGTCTAATCCTTTGCGCAGGATCGGGGTCCACCTTTCGGCTAGATTAGGATGAATATCCTCGCCGAAGTCCGGGATGTCGTCCGTCGAATCTCCAAGGGCGGATAAAATTTCCGGTGGTAACTCAGGTGTGTGAGGGCCATCATCCGAAGCTTTATCTGAAGTCGACGTAATTAGCGTTTGCGTCGGCGCACACGGCGAGGGCGACGCTGGTAGTAAGCCGTCGTGTACATCCTCGAACTGTTGTTCATCGCCAGGTATAGATTTCGGATCTACAACAATAAAGATAAGTCTTTATTGAATGACTACATTTTGACACTCGGCCAGTATTATTTTATAGAAATGACACACGGCCAATCTATAAATTATTTCGTCGTAAAATGTAAATGACACACGGCCATATTAAAACCCTGGTAGCAACACACGGCTGCACCAGGAAAATATTTTAAAGTTTAATCAAAAATATTATTTTCCGAGGGTACATTTAGAAAAACTAACCTGCATTTTCGTCCGCTTCCGAAGAGTCTGACGATAAAACACGTATTCTGCGCCGCTTATTTTCAGCAAAACAAGACGACTTCTTGCCTTTTCTTTTTGGCATAGCTGTTTTAATCTTGATTATCACTAATTGCTAACCGGGGGTGTGCGTCTGTTGCCGCGCACGAAAAAAGAATGATGGCGCCTCGTCTTACTAGTGACGGGCCAATACAGAACCGGAAAAACTACAAAAGTTACAGATAAGAAAAGTATTTTCGTGCGATGTTGCCTGTGGGAAAAAAGCACTACCTAGTTATATTTTATATCGAGAATGAAGCAACGAAATATAATATCTTTCTCATTACTGTCTTTTTTTTTTGCAATTGTAATAATTAATTTTTAATTTTCTATGTTTTATATATATTTTGATGACGTTGCTTCAACAGTGTTGTTTCGACACGTGCCTTTGAAGTTTGAACTAGTCATTGTTCGCGACACCGTCTCTTTCCGCGGTAGATGCGCAGGCGTCGATAACTGCGCTGTTCTGAAATCTGAATAATCCGTGTCGTTTTATATTATTAAAAAGGAGTTGTCGCTTCGCTAATTGCTTGTTTGTTCGTTCCGCTACGATCTATTCTTGTTTTATGATTGTTTGCTGCCCTTTTACGACTTGAGGCGCGTGGCGCCAAAACGAGATATATCGAGTTTCAAAACAAATAATTTAAATATCGCTAGCCTAATTAAAATAAATGATTACCTGTCTTCGCTATAACATTGTTGTTGTTAGTTGTCTTAGCAGAATCCGGGTACAGATTGTAATAAATAATTATATTCGATTCCATGTCGGTATCGATTAATAGTTTGCTTTATCAAAATTCGCAATCGATACGTTGCAATAGTTTGATCAATCTCCATATTTAGCGCACGCGCACGTTGCAGGTGTGCCTGGCCCCACTCTACCGCGATTGGGGGAATGGCAAATGGAGGAATTTGCATATGGAATTATAGACAGTTTAGTGAGATATTTTTGTTGGCAGTTGGTACACTTGATGTTTTAATTAATTTTGCTTTTAAATTATTATTTTTGCTTACACTTAATTATTGTTTTTTAACCCCCGACCAAAAAGAGGGGTGTTATAAGTTTGACGTGTCTGTCTGTCTGTCTGTCTGTCTGTCTGTCTGTCTGTCTGTCTGTCTGTCTGTCTGTCTGTCTGTGGCTTCGTAGCATCCAAACGGGTGGACCGATTTTGATCTAGTTTTTTTTGTTTGAAAGCTGACATGACGGTGAGTGTTCTTAGCTATAGTTCATCATCATCAGCCTGCTCATTGCTGAAATATCACGGTATATCTGGTTCGTGATAGGACGATTAGCAACTTGCAGTCGTTTGATGGGTTTTATATTTTGCATCCTGGTTCGAGACACTTATGAATATATACACATTATTGGAAAGTTGACCTGGTGGTGCAGCATCACCTGGTAATCAATAGGATACCCAACTCCTCACCGACTTAGAGCAGAGGTTTCGTGTTTGGGCTCATTTTAATTGCGACAACCAGTAAAACGTAATTATACAGTAAATATTTGCATGGTGCTGCTGCAGCATCACCTGGATTCTATAGGAGCCAAGCTCCGTATGAACCTAAAGTGGAGGTTTTATGTTTGGGCTCATATTGATGGCCTCATCCAAGAGGACATATTTTATAGATGGTATTCATTGGGATATGATCCAGTTGATAGGAATTATTCTGAACAAGTTTAAAAAGCATAAAATAAAATTAAATTAAGAAATTTAAAAAAACCCCCGCCAAAAAACTTTAAAAAGTAATGAAATAACATTTCCTGACTTTAAGTTTAAATCATTCCTAAGAGTAAAGTAATATTTTAGTCCATAATTGTTGTCAAGGTGTGTCGGGGGACCGCTAATGTAGATGTTTGATTTCACATAACAATATAAATTAAGGGTCTGTTCACAGCGACCCGAATCGAGAGAATCAGCGACTATTATGGCGATACAAAATGCAAAAGTCGCTGTTGTGGTAGTTTACTTAGCGGTCCCCCGACACACCTTGACAACAATTATGGACTAAAATATTACTTTACTCTTAGGAATGATTTAAACTTAAAGTCAGGAAATGTTATTTCATTACTTTTTAAAGTTTTTTGGCGGGGGTTTTTTTAAATTTCTTAATTTAATTTTATTACATGACAAGGTGTTATGTTACATCTTACTCTATCCTTTTTTGATTCTGCTTATTTTTCGGAGATTTTTCGCATTTCGTAGGGTAATTGTAGGAAATACGAATTAACGGACGCAAATTTTATTTACAATAACAATTTAGTCACTAATCGCGGCGTTAGTATGCGCACGCGCAACGCGGTTCCAGACGAGATGCTATCGAGCTATTTAACCATTCAAATCTATAAATTTATAAATGAATTTAACCAATTATATGTGTAATGGACGCGCGTGATTTGCGATTGCACGCCCCCTGGCGCCAGCAGTATTTAACTTCGCTAGCCTTTATGCCAACGAGCTAAGGCGCAGTTTTATTAGAAACTCAGAAGTAATATAACTCTTAATGGAGTACTTAGTAGATGCTATCTCTATATACGTAATAGTTGTGATATGACGAAAGACGATAATTGAATTCCGCACTACTGTCGCCACAGTCAATATTGTAACAATTTCAGAGTCAGACGGACTTCAAAACGCAGCTTCAGTAGGGGTGCTACAATTTTAGTCGAACGATTTTATTGGACGCTGGATGACATTGTACTTTGTAGACCAGTTCGATATTATTTTGCATGTTTTGTTCATGTATCCTTATGCGATTGTCATAAAGGTCCAGCCAAGAGGTAACATAACTTTAAACGATCTGCAGTAACATTGCAATGTCACAATTTTCTGTTGACATGAAGACGCCCACGCCACCGCGAGATGGTTAAGATAGCGCAAATGGGCTCTAAAGATTATGAGTTGCCCAATGATGATGCCCACTGCAGTTGCCCAATGGATGATGCTATCTCACCTTGCTTTATTCTCTCAGCGGCATGGTTCGCCTCGGAATCGGAAACCATCATTGGTCATTGCTATACTCGGCGGGTTTTTATTGGCTGTCACTTGTCAGGGAAGTTTTCGAATAGGAGTTGCATCGTACATCAGCCGAAATTTCCAAGATTCATCTATCGCGCAGAAGTAACACGTACATTTTTCCGCAAGGCAAAAGTCATACGTCCTTACCCGGCTCTCAAAGTATAATCTGAATAGTCTAAGTCGGTTGATCCGTTGAACGCGTGAAGAGGTTACAAACAGACAGAAACACTTTCGCATATATAATATTAGTAAGGATTAAATGCAACTTGACCTAAATATGTCCAACAGTTATTATTATTAACCGACTTCCAAAAACGAGGAGGTTATACGTTCGTCTGTGGATATTTTTTTTTATGTATGTTCAACGATTACTCCGCCGTTTATGAACCGATTTTCAAAATTTTTCTTTTGTTATAATAGGTTTCACTCCAATTTGGTCCCATTTTGACAAAAGTGGTGATCTGATGATGGGATCCATGAGTAATCGAGGGAACTCCTCAAAATTCAAATGGAAACATATGTTTTTTTTGGTTTCATATGAAGTATTCCAGGCATATGTTACCAAAAAGTAAGATTTTGCACCAGGATTTACTATGGTTCGAAGGTGGTGAACAGAACTCCTTACTCCTTATAGATACATGTTTGGGGGTTTCGGCGTTGTCTTAAGGGCCCGGGTTACCCTCGAAATTTTCATACATTCTTAATACCAAAATCATGTTCTCATACGAAAATATTTAACATGTTTGAGTTATTTTTCAGCTTAAGATAGTAATTACCTAGGGTCCTGAACAAATTTTTTTTACAAAATATTTAAATACTAAAAAAAAAATTTTTGTGTTTAAATATTTTTTAGTAAATTTACTACTAAATATTTAAACACCAAAAAATAGACAAAAACTCTAAAAAATATATAAATAAATAGTAAATTTACTACAAAATATTTAAACTTTAAAAAATATTTTTTATTATTTAAATATTTTGTAGTAAATTTACTATTTATTTATATATTTTTTAGTGTTTTTGTCTATTTTTTGGTGTTTAAATATTTAGAAGTAAATTTACTAAAAAATATTTAAACACAAAAATTTTTTTTTTAGTTTTTAAATATTTTGTAAAAATAATTTGTTCAGGACCCTAGATAATTACTATCTTAAGCTGAAAAATAACTCAAAAATGTTAAATATTTTCGTATGAGAAAATGATTTTGGTATTAAGAATGTATGAAAATTTCGAGGGTAACCCGGGCCCTTAAGAACTGAAAGCATATACTACTATGCACATTTAATTAATCATCATCATCATCACCACCATTCCACCATACATCCGTGAGTAATCGAGGGAACTCCTCCAAATTTATATGGAAACTTATAATGATTTCGATTTTATCAGAAGTATCCTAAGCATATGCTACCAAAAAGCAATGTTCAGAAAAGTGGTGACCTGATGATGGGATCCATGAGTAATCGAGGGAACTCCTCAAAATTCAAATGGAAACCTATGTTTTTTTGGTTTCATATGAAGTATTCCAGGCATATGTTACCAAAACTAAAAAGTAAGATTTTGCACCAGGATATACCATGGTTCGAAGTTGGTGAACAGAACTCCTTACTCCTTATAGATACATGTTTGGGGGTTTCGGCGTTGTCTTAAGAACTGAAAGCATATACTACTATGCAAATTTAATTTATCATCATCATCATCACCACCATTCCAACATACATCCGTGAGTAATTGAGGGAACTCCTCCAAATTTATATGGATTTCGATTTTATGAGAAGTATCCTAAGCATGTGCTACCAAAAAGCAAGTATGGGGGTTTCGGAGTTGGTTTAAGAACTGAAAGCATATTATGCTACCATGCAAGTTACATTCATCGTCATCATCATCACTACTACCGGTCACAACACCATGAATTATCTAATTATGACCCTATTATTGTTACTATTAATCGTCTTTAAGAACAAATCCCGAATTTGTCGAACGATTTAAAAATTATAATGTTATTTCAATGTAAATGACTCGACCTTGGTGTTTAGGTTACCAAGTTAGCAATTTGATTATAAGATCTATGAGGTTAGTTATTCTTAAAATTTATAAGGACGATTTTAGTTATATTATTTGAGCATCCATACTAATATTATAAATGCGAAAGTGTGTCTGTCTGTCTGTCTATCAGTCTGTCTGTTTGTTACCTCTTCACGCTCGAACCGCTGAACTGATTTTGCTGAAATTTGGCATGGAGATACTTTGAATCCCGAGAAAGGACATAGGATAGTTTTTACCCCGGAAAAAGTTAAAGTTTCCGCGCGATAAACGAATTTTGACGCAACGAAGTTGCGGGGGTCATCTAGCAATGTTGAGTTGTTTTCATGAATGTAATGATAGAAAGAAAGTCACTGAAAACTTTAGAGCCTTTAAAGACAGGCGTATGAACATTAATTTTGTCATTGCTTGATTAACGCCAAGCAATAAGCATATACATACATTAGGTACACAGTGGTATATGCTTAGAGTTGCTTAAGCAATTCTGAAGTAGTGACATCAGACAATGAGTTCTCATAATATAATGAAAGTGTATCCTGGATCCAAAGTCACTAAGCATAACACATTAGTCTGTGCAGAAAACCAGCTTATAAATCACTTAAAAGAGTGAAATTATTATTTTTAACAAAAAATTAAAACCGACTTCCAGGGTAAAAACAATAATAATTTGTAATGAACAAAAAAGTGTTAAATAATTCTTACTCTTTAAAGTGCCTTATGCATAATTCTCCTAAACCTCAACTATTTCTGTACACAATCTACATTATTTTGAAGTCGGTACCAGTCTTAAATATTAAAAATATTTTGTCATAGAACTCAGCATTCTTATCTGGTACCGTCTTCAAAGTAATGTAGATTGTGTACAGAAATAGTTGAGGTTTAGGAGAATTATGCATAAGGCACTTTAAAGAGTAAGAATTATTTAACACTTTTTTGTTCATTACAAATTATTATTGTTTTTACCCTGGAAGTCGGTTTTAATTTTTTGTTAAAAATAATAATTGATAACTCTATTGTTAAAGACAATAAATGTGTCGAATTCAGAGCAAATATGTAGGATGGATATCCGACAAAAGTCAAAACCAGGATACTGTGCAGCGATTAAGCGACCTTTTTAAAGCATCCGACAATGATTCATTTTTCTTGTTATTTCGATAAAAATAAATTTTCATTTCTAAAAAAGAGGAGTGAGTGAAGTAACATTTTTGTTACTTCTGGTTTTTTAGTTTTTTTAGCTTTGCAATTAAAATATTATGCCGTTAGTTGTAGCTGAATTCTGTAGAATACAGTTAGGTAATAACTAATAATAACAATAAGTATACCTAGAGGGACGCATGGAGATAATATCAGATACAAATCATTGTAGAGTTCTTAAAAAAGCTACAGCTCTCACCTCTATAAAAGCGTATCTTCAGGATTGTGTAGAGACTTTAGACGCTTATGGGGATAGTTCCTCATCCATAAACGAATACTCATAATACGATGTCAAAATCATGCATTGTTATTAACTACTGAGGCATACTGAGGGGATGATTGTGTTGGCACAGCGAGGGCGGCGGTGTAATTTGAATCTTGATTGCGCTGAACATCGGGGATCCAGTCTATTGTCCGACTGGGGTACAGATTAATAAATACGTAGAGACTGATTTAAATGTGTCATTTTTAATACAGCTGGGTTCAAACAAACTTTAAAAAATACCGTTTTTGCCCGCTGTAGCGGGCAACAAATATTCGTTTGCGTGAAATTTTGTTTCAAATTATCTCTATGTCTAACAAGTAACAACTTTTGTGGGACTTATGCCCGTTTTCACCAAAGACTCTTAAATTTAGGTGTCCCTTAGCGTAAACTTAAGGGCCACCTAGCGACATTTTTGTTTTCACCATTGTTTAGGGGACACCTAGTTAGGTAACTAGGTGACCTACCTAGCTAGATGACCCTTTAAATTTAGGGGCTCAAATATCCATGCCGTAAACGTTAGGTGGCCATTTTAGGTTAGTACCTATTATATTTTACGAGCAACTACAAAGATGTTAAAAATAGTTAAAATGGATAGTGATAATGATTTATATTCATACAAAATTTATAAAAATCACCTTAATGCTGAGAAAAACTCGGAGGGGATTTTGTATTCTCAGAAAAGTACCTATACACATTTTTATTGATGTAAGATTCAGTGTTGTAAGTTGTTTGTTGGAATTTGTGATAAATGATGCGGGTAATTACCGTGTACGTTAATTGATTAGCTTATCACCAGTCTTGCAGAACATGACTACACTGATATTATGATGAATAATCTTGAAAATTTCTTTGCAAAAACAGCAATTACAATGAATTTTATGTCAATCAATATAAGAGATCCAAGAAGTAATCGTAGAGGTATCTCTAATAAATCCGAATTGATGTCACAAACTGTTTGAATTTGGATTAGGACTCGTCTCTACGATGATAGCAAAGCTGTCTTTAGTATGCACGAACGATCCATCATAAGCATTTATGGACAAAATAATATGCCATATTTTCTTCTGTAGGTTCGCGTCGTAATCGCCTATATTTGTCCATCATAATATGCTACCATGGAGAGGATGTATTATTATTTATTTGTAATACACTCTTCATTTCCCAATTTATTGTTTAAGTCTCTGTCGGTGAGTTGGTCTGTGGGTGCATATCTCCATGCACTTGTACAAACTCAATTCAACGTCATTTGCCACAATGATTGCGAAATAGAGGCACAGTGAGCAGAGAGGCGGCGAGCGGAAAAATTACAGCTCTGTATAGCGCCCTCGCGACTGGGGGTAGACTTAAAACGGGGCTTAGACAGATGATCCGAATTATTGACTTGATTTATTTAAATGGAATTTGGTGTGATAAATGTGTCTGACAAAGATAGGGATATCCAAAATACTTGTTTTATGTGGAATAGGACTGCCTGGAAGGTATGCCCGGTAGGTGACCGGACTGGAATTAAACCAACTTGTATACTATGTCACCTAAGTTCTTAAACCCTCAAGAACTCAGGCTCAAGTAGGAAACGTTCCTGTCTTGGGAGATACAGGCTGACTTTATAAAAGAACGCTAAGTGACACTTAGCGTTAGCCGTTAGGGGACAGATGTTGGAAACGTAAAATACTCGTAGGAGCTCTAATTTTAAGAAGCGCTCAGAACTTGTCCACTAGTTTATTTTTTATTTTTTATTAAATAATGCTCATGTCCCTGATTTTTATTCGAGGGATTTATGTTCTACAATTTATACTGTCCTATGTCTACACACTTATCTTCTATTTATATTTTTTCTGTTCTGTTGACACTATTTACTCCTTTTATTATTTTAACACAATATAGTAAAAATTCTTCCCTATTTTTCTTATCTTTTACAATTTCCTTTATGCTATTAACATTTATTTCTAGTCCTATTTTCATCTCCAGATCATAATATTTTGGCCTCGCTTGGTCACTAGTTACTAGGTCACTACTTTAAAGGGTAATTCATTGATCTATTCTACACTACATACCTCAGTTCTACAGTCTACAGTGGTCAATGTAACATGCGTGATTCGGGATTATCAAATAGCAATAAAACATTAAGTGTTACAACCGCATTACACAAGTTATGCTACACTGACGGATTGTCTAAAAAGTAATATTTATTTTAGGAAGCAGGAAGCTACCCACCCTTGTGGTTGTGCAACCAGTAACCACTGACTTCTCAATATAGACATGTTACTGCATACCGTTGTTGGTAACAAAGGCAACGCCTCTGTCAGAATTCTGGTCAATGGTCCATAATATTAATATGTATTAGGAGGTCCTTGGTTGTTCGAAACAGAAAGCTTAAGTGATTGGAGGCTGATTGCTGAATATAATAATAGTAAAATTACGTCATATTCTACACATTCAGTATTCACATTAAACTAATCAGAACGACTCACTTTCGCACTTATAATATTGGTATGGAATATGGATGTTTACCACATAACATTCAGATATTATGCTACAAGACTTATAATAATCCATATATGATTAACAGAAAGTGACACTCTGGCTAGTTAACCTAAATTATCAGGATACCGAAAATCTTTTACTGAGACGAATATGATTATCTAAATTTATATAGTGAAAGTTTATTTTATGTAAAAGTACAGAATATAGCATATTTAATACATTTTTACTAATAATAATTTTTAAGTTAAAAAAATAAATAAAATAGATTTTTAAGTTAAACTAAGTTAAAGCTAAAATGCCTAAGTTAAAATAAGTTAAACTAACAAAATTGTTAAAATAAGTTAAGATAGTTGTGAGGGGGGGCCTGGGGCACCAATATACAGGCTTCGGCTTAGTTTGGGCTCCAAGTCTCCCACAAATTACTGCATTGTAATTTTTGGGAGAAAATAAATAAATTATTATTATTATTATTATTATATATCTAGCAAGAAATCGTTTGATTGTGTACCCCGCTAGGAGCTTTTTTCTTCATATCATTGATTGTTTATAGATTGATGTATTATATTAGAAGTAAAACGTGTTACGCATCTCTCAATAGAGACTCAATTATCTGGACTAAATAATAAAAAAAAAAATCCTTTTGCTTAAAATTGCCATAGGAACAATAATACAATTAATTACAATTGGGTTGCATATTGCTTATGGCATAAAGTTGCATAAATTTAAATTTAATTATAATTACTGTTTTTGCGTTTGGTCAAATTGTTATTATAAGTCGCCATGTTGTGTATATTTTCACATTCTCGCCTGAGAGACTAACAATATCAACAATGCAACAATCAATATAGGTCTTGAAACTTGTACGTGTCAGTTTCAATTGTGGTTGGCAGTTTGTCATACGTGTACGTAAAGTAGATCCGGATAATCGAGCGTCAACTCTCAACTATATCAGGAATGCATCTCTGCTGCACTGTGCAGTGTGCACTGCAGTCTGTAACAATTTATTAAATAATATTGCATCTAATGAGTGACGAATATGGTGGCAGCCTTAGCCGGCGCGGCCATACTCGGCAGTGGAATTGTTGGCAGGTTCAGGCACACGGAAATGTCGCAACCGACGTGAGAATTCTTTGAACGTGTCTCATATGTTTGACTTTTGACTTGTGTTTGTTTTGCTGACGGTGCAGGTGATTTTTGGTTTCCCAGGAATCGGGTTTGGTTCGATTTTTTCTGATACATTAGTTTAGAATGTTAAAAGGGAATGTGGTGATATTTGAATCGAAATCGGTTTTATTTGATATCGCGTCTCTACTCTCTACTAATAGATATAAATAAAGGGCAAATATTTATTCCACTTCGAGACTTCTCAGCGTGAACTCCTAAACTGTCCCGAATAGAATCCAATAATCAGCTATCTCCCAATCCAGATCAACAAGTGGGACAATTCCTTCACGTTCGTTCCACATCAAAACCAATTCCTACGGCAGCATGACCACGTGTATAGTGTGTTGTAACAGTGAAACTCGAGCGGTCGATAATCCCTATAGATGGTTATCTCGCCTCCCGCCTCTTTCGCCATCCGTCGAATTATATTAATTGCTTAATCGAACCGCGGCCGACGCCCTGTGACCGGACATCTCCGCAGGGACCCGAGCTCTGCTATAACGATTCGATCGTAGGTTCTCATGCTAGAACGTAAGACAGCGTTAGTGGGTTACATAGTCTATGATGAAGGCAATAATCTATGTATGAGAATCGAGCCCCTGATTGTAAAAACTATATATCATAATACAAATGTACAAGTGAATTTTTATTCCGTTTCCATATTTTGCACAATGTCATTGTTCACTTTAAGTGACTTTGTGAATCCACTCCAGGAGGTAGGGTCCATCGTTTTCTATAGCAGCAGCTTTCCGACTTGGAAAAAAAATTATGTTTTAATTTCTTAAGTATTTAGGCGCTATGGCGTTTTAGTATAAAACAGTTCTTTTTAATTCGGAAAGATGCTGCTAATAGAAGTGAGTCTTATATTCAAGAGTTTAATATTAATATTCATTCTGTAATTTTGTGATTTTCCACTTTTTTGGTAAAAGGTGGCCCCGTGCGAGTTTCTTACGCCGGTTCTTCTCGCCGGGTTAGTTCCCGAGCCGGTGGTAGGCCTCATGTAGACGTTCTAAAAGTGTTAACTTTGTTAACCTATTTAGAAATAAGTATTTTGATTTTGATTTTTTTGATTTTTGTATAACTCGAAACGGAATAAATATTCACTCTGTATTTCTATTGTGGTAGAAACGTCAATAAATACTTTACACTCGTCAAATCCCGGCCGTCTGGGAAGGATTACCCCTCAGGGAACCGTTAAGTTCCGTAGTTCATCATACTTAACCCAAATACCATACCGGATCCGGTTTCATACACAATGAGTTATGAGCCCTCGCGACTGCAGTCAAAATGCTGGTATACTTTCCAGCCGTCGACGTTTTAAGTAAGACGGATTCGCTCAAATGAGCTTAAAAATCTAAAAATTAATGGGTTGACGGGTTAAAACCTAGCCAAGCGTTGAATGATCCAGATCTCAGCCGCTAGTATTTTGATCATTCAACGTTTTGAGTATACGAAAGGTTTGCTCAAATAAAAGACTATAGGAGTAAATGAGCTCAAACCTGGATTCTGGATCATTGTTTGTTCTGAAACTTCTACTGAATGTTTCTCAAAAAGTGTTGGATCTTTTATCAGGTCTTAAAGGAAATAATGGGGGTCGAACTTTCACCAAAGTTAGATTTATAAAAAAAGTCTGAATACAAAGGGACTTGAAGTCTTGAACCTTTTCTTGCATCTTAGATCGTAAAAAAATGCTACTCCATCGACAAATTAATTAGAAGAGTAAGAATACATAATGATGCTTAAATGGGTGTTCCACCGTATAAGGGAGATGAGACCTACATGAGGGCTTCTGTATTTTACACTGCATTTGCATTTTACCTTCATTTACAAGTTGTCTTTATAACTTCTAATTTGGAGAAACTTAGACATAAGTGCGTCTAGGCAAATGTCAAGTTTAGGCAAATATCGTGCTTCTCTCTCATAAAAAGAAAAATAAGTGTAACATTAGTCTTGTTTACATTTATTTCAGAATTGGACTTATTAGTCCAATTAACTTTTAGTTAGTCGAAAAATTCGGAGCTTACGGTTGCAAGGAATTAAGAGAGAAAGATTGCTGCTCAATTATGCCCATATTGTCTTAGGACTTAGATGATCAAAAAGGGAATACTTGAGTGGAGCGATAGTCAATTTCACTGAACTGTTAATTGTTTGGAAAACACACGAGTAATTAACATGGGAGTACGAAATACGACAAATACGTGTCACCTGATGAATGTTGAAATTTCTTACCAGTAATTGTTGTTTGAACAAATAGAAATATATTAAGTATAGTTAGCTTTGCCGCTAATTATTGATGATGATTACGTGTTAAAATTATTTTAAATTTTTTATTCATTCGAAAAGAAAAGATCAAATCTGTAAATCGAAGGTACAAATAACACAAGAACGAATAATTTTGTATTATTATCAGAATTGTGCATTATTGATCAAAATCTGGAACGTATATTGTGTGTACAGGGTGTAACAAAATTAAGTGATGAATTGATAATACTTTAGGATGTATAATGTGTATGTGTTCCTTATACAAAAGTGAAAAAAATGCTCTTTCAGCGCTGCTACTTTCACAGTGAGCTCCTTACAAGGAACACTTACACACCATAAAGTATTATCATTTAGTTTTGTTGTACACCTTGTATACCTAAACTTATATATTGCATAAATTTTAGAATAAAAAAAACAATGTGCGTGCAAAGCAGTTAGGGCGATATAAATTATGTTATTGAAGAGATAAGAGGAAAAGATGATGTTGATCATAAAGCAAACAGAGCCCTCCACTACAAAGGGCCATAATCCTAATAGAAATAAAAGTCGTCCCCCTCTCAGTCGCAGTGATTTAACGCATTATCATCGCGTCCACTTGTCAGATGTATGTGGAAAAATGGGCTTTTTATACGACGCTCGCATATTCATAAAGTATCAAATACTTGTCATGTCGCTAAATGCTAATACATGTGAATAATAGGCATTTGGATACGTATCATTGTTTGGTTAAATCCAGTCTACGAGAAAAATCAAAAAATTGAAGATTCAATCGTAGGTAAAATTTTTGAAATATTAGGTAACAGTTTAATAATTTTTTATGTTGTGTTTGTTTACTTATGTAATAGGGATGGTGCTATAATATCCACAAGTCATTATTAATTGGCGATTTAAGTCAATCAAAATTAATAGTATGGTCAAAATCGATACTGAAGTCATTTAGTAATATGAATGGACAGCACATAATATACAATATGTGCATAATATACCTAATCGCGAAGTGCTTTGCTACCACATAGGTATATTAATTAGTAAATACTTTTAATTAACTCATAATGATCTCGTTTTTCGTTTTTGTTCATGTGCCTATACATATTATGCCTGTTGCATTTGTCTCATGTCTGTAGAGTGTTCTCTACATATAGATGCTTAACTAGACGATAATACTAAAAGTAACATCTTAATCATGACAAAAGTGTGTCTGTCTATCTATCTATCTTCTATTTGAACCGTAGAACCCATTTTGATTTCGAGTCTCTGGAAAAGAGATGGGTTAGTATGGTTCCCGCTCGATAGTCGATTTTTTTTTTTTTTATTACGCTCATGTCCCTGATTTTTATTCGAGGGATTTATGTTCTTAATACAATTTGTACTGTCTTACGTCTACAACTCTACACACTTATCTTCTGGTCTGTTATTTCGACGCAATGAATCTGCGCTTTTACTTTGACATAATATTTAACTTTTATCCCAACAAACCAAGCCGGCTTATGTTTTTGGTAACAATCTCTACACGCTGTCAAATATTTGAGGTTGTTACATTTTTGTGTGCAAATTGGTAGCAGCTGGCGGCAGGTGGCAGGTGCGTCCGCTTAAATCGCCTCTCGCCCCTCTCTCTACTTCTACCCCCCCGCGCCACGCTCCAGCGCCCCGATTTTACCGGCTGTCCCAATTAAATGGAAATGAGCATTAAGTTTAAATTAGTTTGCGCTTATTGTTATTAAGTTAATAATGTCAGCTGCCTAGAAATCGATAAGAGGCAGTAAATTTTGATGTGGTCTCTGGCGAATATAAAACATCTTAGCACCGTAAAAGTATCAGGTTGAGATTTTGTCAGAAATTATCGATGACTATGATCTTCTTCTCAAGTTAGTGGACGTGTCCCGTAGGGCCCTGACTCGTCAATCATGAACGAAATTGGAAAGTCCGTATATGACATAGATTTTGTAGTTGCCATATTCCGGTACATTTGTAAAGCAAGGGTAAGCAAACAATCACGGTCCACATCCATTATTTACCTTCTGAAGATGTATGCAAATCACTTAACCTACTTCCGGGAGAGGGCTTCTAGGGCCGTTACTATCGATTGCCGCCGCCCTACGCCCTCGGCAGGGGCTCGAATTTGGGTCAAAAATGTGTAACGTGGGTTACTCTGATGTAGGGCAAGGGCAGAATTCGTGCCGTGTTCGATCTTATCGATGACATAATTTTTCGTTATCAGCATTGTAAGATATTTTTGGTGTTTTATTATTATTTGCATTAATTATTTTAATTATTATTTAATTGTAAATAAAAGATGGATTTGCAAATTAAAGCTAAAATTTCGAGTTAAAGTTAACCACGTGTGAGGAACGAGAGAAACATTGAATTTAACCCACATTTTAACCTGGGCTGGCCCAAGTCTTCCTGATATTTAATTTAGTTTCTCATTTCTGACAATAAAACTGATCTGACTAAGCAACAGGTAGCATAATGGCTTTAAAGAGTGATTAAGCGTCGTGACTCGTGAGATAAAGTCCAGCTTGCCATATTTAGATGGGGCCTTAATGTGATGTCACACGTGGGTGTGAGTCTGCGAATTGTCGATGCGAACAATTTGTACGCAGCGGTACGCTGACAGCGCACGCGGTGAGGCGCTGTGCACGCTAATTGCGTACGCGTTACCTATGAAACAGAAGATTTATACACATGCTTTATACTATCCGTGAAGTTAGTAAAATGATTCAAGAAACATATTTGTTACATATGATTTGCAGTAATTAACGGCATAATTTAGATGCTACGCAGATACGATACAAATACTTCCAGTAAACCTGGACACTAGACACGGGTTTCCTATTTTAGTCATGCAGCATGCTTGACTGTAATGACTGTAATTAATGTCGACTAAATCAAAATCAGGAAGGAGGGAAACGACAGTAGTAGTGTAAATATTTTAGTGAGGCGCTCCTATCATTTATGTCGACGATCCTAGAATGAGCTGTTAAGGTGACAAACAGCGCAAGATTGTCGCCGGGAAATGGAGCAATTAGGCAGCTTAACGGATAGCCCGAGCGACGCTACCGCTTAGTAATTAAGTCCGTTAATTAGATTTGGTTTATTAGGCTGGGTGTCAACTGTCCACTGCTAGTTTGTTGTCCTTGTTTAAATAGCCCAAATGAATATTAGATGCGTGTTTGTAAAATATGCATTATTTTAAGGCAGAATGTTTGTTATCTTTACTATTTCCTCTGAGAGGCTTCGGCTGTGGTGTCCCCTTGAGCAACATCACGTCAAAGCCTGCCTTTTTTGTAAGCGACAGTTGTTAACGTAACGTTTCTTTATTTCCAGGGGCAAGTTCGCCTCGGTCCGCAAGATCCGTCATCTGGAGACGAAGGTGGAGTACGCCGGCAAATTCATTCGCAAGCGGCGCCGCGCGGCTGACACCACGCGCGAGATCCTGCACGAGGTCGCCGTGCTCGCGCTGTGCGCCGACAGCGAGCGCGTCGTGCGGCTACACGAGGTAATGCCATCTCTCTCCAACTGTCTGTGGGTGAGAGGGGCGCAGTTCATCCGCAAGCGGCGCCGCGCGGCCGACACCACGCGCGAGATCCTGCACGAGGTCGCCGTGCTCGCGCTGTGCGCCGACAGCGAGCGCGTCGTGCGGCTACACGAGGTAATGCCATCTCTCTCCAACTGTCTGTGGGTGAGAGGGGCGCAGTTCATCCGCAAGCGGCGCCGCGCGGCCGACACCACGCGCGAGATCCTGCACGAGGTCGCCGTGCTCGCGCTGTGCGCCGACAGCGAGCGCGTTGTGCGGCTACACGAGGTAATGCCATCTCTCTCCAACTGTCAGGGGAGTCAGAGGGGCACAGTTCATCCGCAAGCGGCGCCGCGCGGCCGACACCACGCGCGAGATCCTGCACGAGGTCGCCGTGCTCGCGCTGTGCGCCGACAGCGAGCGCGTCGTGCGGCTACACGAGGTAATGCCATCTCTCTCCAACTGTCTGGGGGTGAGAGGGACGCAGTTCATTCGCAAGCGGCGCCGCGCGGCCGACACCACGCGCGAGATCCTGCACGAGGTCGTCGTGCTCGCGCTGTGCGCTGACAGCGAGCGCGTCATGCGGCTACACGAGGTAATGCCATCTCTCTTCAACTGTCTCGTCACTAAAGTAACGCGATTATCACTCATGTTCTCTGCATATAAGGTTCTTATATGAAGAAACTCTGCTAATTTGACAATCGCACCATTCCAGGTATACTCCACGCGGACAGAGGTCGTCATAGTTCTGGAGCTGTGCGCGGGCGGCGAGCTCCAGCGTTTGCTGGATGAGGAGGAGCGTCTGGCGGAGCGCGCGGCGCGGCGGGCTCTCCGTCACGCGCTCGAAGGTCTACGTCACCTACACGCCCGCCGCGTCGCTCACCTCGACCTCAAGCCGCAGAACCTCCTGCTGTCAGCCAACGGCGAGGATCTGCTGATATGCGACTTTGGCATCTCGCGCGCCATTCGCACCGGCGCCACCGTGCGAGAGATACTCGGCACGCGGGATTATGTTGGTGAGTGTTAAGGATTTGGGCTTAGATACCTCATACATACTAGAGGTAGGTAGACGCAGTTAGTATGCGTTTATAAGTAGATGCAGTCGGGATATAGTGTGAGTTTATAAGTAGACCTACACAATTAAACGCCAAAAATACACAACATCCATTTCGCCGTTTATAGGGTTCCGTACCCAAAGGGTAAAAACGGGACCCTATTACTAAGACTTCGATGTCTGTCCGTCTGTCTGTCTCCAGCCTGTAACTCAAGAACGGTAATAGCTAGAGAGTTGAAATTTTCACAGATTATGTGTATCTGTTGCCGCTATAACAACAAATACTAAAAATAAAATTAATATTTAATGGGGGCTCCCATACAACAAACGTTATTTTTTGGACCTTTTTTGCTCTATATCAATAATGGCAAAAGGTAGGTACTTAAATTTTTCTCAAAGTCCTCAGTTATATGTGTATTTAATAATAATATTAAAATAAAATAGCAAATTAATGGGGGCTCCCATACAAAATACACAATTTTTGGCCTCTTATTGCTCTATAATGGTACGGAACCCTTCGTGCGCGAGTCCGACTCGCACTTGGCCGATTATTTACATAACAATTATTATTAGATAATTGCCACTCTTTGAGACAGTGATTGATTGTCACCTTGCTCCAGAAAAATAGGAATTTAGGACGCTCCCACAGTTTCTTAACAAATTTTTACGTCAATACCTATCAAGAAACTAACAGAGATTTGAATAAGTTGTAGGCGTCATGGAAACAATTCTGAAGGAGATAGTTTCTGACTAATTTGGAAATAACATTTTTCATGTCAATTTTAACTAACATTTTAACCGTACTCCAGCTAATCTGGCTTTGAACTTTTTTTCAAACGTTTGTTGACAGTGCCGGTTTTAACACTACCACTTACCAGCACCCTGGGTGAAATTTCTTCGGCGCTCAGGGTGCTCTTAGTGCTGCTCTGCGGCGCCCCTTTTTGTTTGCCTTCGGCGCCCCTCTATATCCGGCGCCCTGGGCAGTCGCCTAGCGTCGCACCTCCCTAACGCAGCTACTGTTTGTTGACCATATAATTAATGCCTTTGCCGTTCTCCAGCTCCCGAGATTCTGTCGTACGAGCCGCTGACGCTGGCGGCGGACATCTGGTCAGTGGGCGTGCTGGCGTACGTGCTGCTCAGCGGCTACTCCCCCTTCGCCGGTGACACCAAGCAGGAGACTTACCTCAACATCGCGCAGTGCCAGCTCACATTCCCCGAGGACCTGTTCCGAGGAGTCTCCGCGCGTGCCATCGAGTTCATTAAAGACACGCTTGTTGTTGATCCGAAGTGAGTCATTATTGTGGCTAGGTTTGTTTTTTTATGGAGCTTCATTGCATTGAATTTTAATTTTACATTAGAATCTGAGTTAAAGCAGAGTTCAGTGTACACTGTGTCTTTACATCTTTTTTTTTTAGACAACTAAACGATCACATAAACCAACTTATTGTAAGCGATGTCTCCCAAGCATATTGACAACTCCTGAAAAGGTGGTCATTAATGGCAGTCAAAGGGTCTAGCAACTGAGTGTGTTAGTTATTGCAATTTTAAAACTAACGTCGTCGTATTCCAGTGGTCGTCTCACAGTGGAAGAGTGCCTGGAGCACCCCTGGTTGAAGGACGACGCGGACATCCCCAGCGCCATCGTAGGCGTGGCCGTGGGCGCGGAGCTCAGCGACCACGACGCAGACGACGTCACCGTCAACGGTACCAATGGTGTAAACGGTACCAACGGTGTCAACGGTACCAACGGTTTAAACGGTACCAATGGAGTTAACGGATATGAAAATGGTACCAACGGTGTTAACGGACATGAAAATGGTACCAATGGAGTTAACGGACATGAAAATGGTACCAATGGAGTTAACGGACATGAACACGGTACCAACGGAGTCAACGCTACCCTCGAAAATGGTACCAACGGAGTCAATGGCAAATGCGTTGGAGTCAACGGACATAGCGACTGCAACGGCGACGCACAAGATGATAGCAAAGGTATGTTACAATTCTATGTTATTGAAAAAAATATGGATTTGCTAATTTATCTTAGCATAACGTTTTGACCAGTTAGATAAATTTAAAAAACGTGTTAATCTTTTTGGAAGTGCTAGCTTATGCTTGTATTTCGATTTATTTCAGCTTATAATGTCACGAAGCTACTAGTATGATGAAGGTGACAAAATAAATTTATTTTGTTATATTATAATTTCCAGAGTGCGGTTGGTGTGGCGGCGAGCGCGGGTCGGCGCTGAAGCACGGTCGCGGCGTCTCCCCTCCCTTCCCAGACGCGCCCTCCACACCCAAGGTACGTAAATGTCTATTCAATCAAATTCAAAAAATCAATCAATCTTTTATTTTCCAAGAAAATTTCCAACTTACGTTTTGGCGCGAAATGCACGACAAGATTTATGCATTCTCTTTTATGGCATTCTTCTTTGTGGATAATTCTTGATTTTTTTCTTGACTTTTATACATCTAACGATTGCGAAAAAAGTTGCGAAGTTTTTACAGTGGTTATCGGTTTAACATCCTATCCATATTTAATAGGGGAAAGTTGGGCAAAGCGAATACCCCGGGCAAAGCGAATACTCCCCACTACTCCTACATTTTTAGCATTTCAATCAACGCGCTACCACTGTTGCATTCAGCCATCTTGGTTGAGTACGCAGCAACCATTAGAGCGAGAGGCCGCGTCGCGTCCCGTCCGCGGAGTGGAGATTTGTGTTTTCGTAAATAAAAGATTGATTTTACGCGGTAAGTAAATTGATCAATTCTTCAGTATAACTCGTTCTTCATTTTTAGGAATGTATTTATTCGGTAGCGTATCAAAATAGGTTTTTATAGTATATGTAACATAAAGTCAAAATTATTAGTTTTTGTATAAAATGTGTTAACCTCAAAACTTACCTAGTCGGGCAAAGTGAATAGGGCAAAGTGGATATGGTATCCACTTTGCCCGCCATTTCTTATTAGTGACTTATTATCTCGAATGTATTTTATACGTTTCAGATGGTGAATAAATATATAAAAAAAAACCAAGCAATGTGCGTGGGACCCCGATTAAGGAAGACCAAAAGCAGAAATTTGAGAAAAATAAAGTGAAGAATGCTACTAAAAGACTGAATGACAAGCCAAAAGATGTTTTAATACAACTAATGAAGGACTAATACAAAGACTGGCAAAGACAAAAAAAACTACTAAAAAGATTAAAAAGCCAAAGGAAATAAAATGATTTAAGGATATTTTATGCTTTTTGCGGTTAAATGTGTCACGAAGATTGTTCTGCTTTTTATGGTACTCAAGTTTATACCTGTGACAATTGCCAATCTTAATTTTCTAATTTTATGGTAAAGTTATTTTTTTTTTCTTAGTTAATTAAAGTTATTCCTTCATTTTCAGAGATTAAATTTGGTATTCACTTTGCCCAAGTACTGTATCCGCTTTACCCTGGATACCGGGCAAAGCGGATAATTTCTCCCTTTTTTTATTTTTGGTCGCAGTTGATTATTGTTTAAGTATTAATGGTAACTGATGTTTGTATTTGTAAGAGCAATAAATAAAGACTTATTTGTAATACTTATATTGTTTTTGTATCGTGTACCTTTTTTGCTATAACCTTAAATACCTTAACGTATCCACTTTGCCCGGCCTTCCCCTAATATTATAAATGCAAAAGTGTGTCTGTCTGTCTGTCCTCTTCACGCTCAAACCGCTGAACCGATTTTGCTAAATTTTAGTATAAATATAAAAAATATCGTGCTTATCTGTATTTGCCTAATTCAAATTCAAATTCAAATTCTTTATTAATCATTCAATAATATACAATAGTATAAAAGCAAGGTAGCGTACATCACGTCGTCTAATCCCATACTAAGTAAAACTTGTATTATGGCAATCAGAAAACGGATGCACGCCGAACAATTTTATCCTAATATATATTATTCTCACATTCACACACACAAACACACTACACTTTATCACGTTAAAGTCTCTTTCGGCGACGTGATGCGCGCTTCGTTCGGGAGCCTCCCCCGAAACCTCCGGTAAACTACACCGGCGGGCCAGAAATCCTCCACCTCGAAGATGGATAAAACTTGAGTCGGCACTTTCACCACAAAGGAACTAAAATTCACTTTTATATAATAATACAAATAAATTAATTGTATTTCAGGTATCGAGAAAATCGCACCCGCCGTCAGTGCTGGCGCTGTGTAAAAAGTTTCAGCCCGACTACGAGAAGCCGGCCAAGCTGAGCACCGCCGAGTGCGGCCCCTGCGTCAACCTGCGGCCCCGCTCCGACCGCGCCGTGCTCTGCTAGCGCGCGCTCTGCTGCCTGCGGCCCCACCGGCCCTAGCAGCGGCCCCCTGCGCACTGCGGCCCCGAACCGCGAATACGACTACGATAAAGTCGACCATGATGTGGAAAAACGAGGAGATATCGACTAACCGTCGAGTATACGGACGTTTGAAAAGCAAGACCCAGTGAGAGTAGAGGAATTCAAAGATAGTGCCTTAATAATGTAACCGCGCTTACGGTACTAATGTAAAAGCTGAAGCTTGGAGGAGAATATAGCGGCTCCATAGTGAGAATAGCAGAATAATAATCGACGAGCGGTAGTCGCAAGCACTGAGATTCAAGATGCAGATATCTAAGGATCGAGGCGCATTAGCGCTTAGTGTTGTGAACTGTTGTGTCAGACTCGCCGTAAGTTCTAGTGAAGCGGATTTTGCGTATTATTTTAATGAACTCGCATCGACGTATCACGATGGAACACGCACAACCGTCGGTGCGAGGGGATCCCCCCGCCCGTGTAAATAAGAGTAGTTTAAGACGATTTGTATATTTTTATATCGTAGCGATCCGATTATGCGAACGCGCGGCGCGCTGTTGTGTTTGAAGCGTCAAATTTTCAATAGAAGGGATAGCTAGGAAAGTATTAGCTAGGATTTTAGCGTAATTGTAAGCGATTTAAGCGTTATCTAAGTACAAAAATAATGTAAGACATCGATTTGCATTTGTACATAATATACACTAATGAATTCCAAGTTTCGTAACTATTATATCACATAATGTTGTTTCGGTCACACTCGTGTCAAATCGAGTGCAAGTGAGCAAGACAGGATTATTATATTACACAGGCCGTAGACAAAGTCCCTTTCGTTAAAAACGATGACGATATTCATTATCAAAATGTATGGGATTTGACATTAGTCTTCGCAAGCGAAATGTCATTTAGCGATGACTTATGTCAAATCGCATAGGTACATTTTGATAACGAATTTCGTCATCGTTTTTAACTAAAGATACATTGTCTAAGGGGGCAGGTTACGAAAATTGCCCTTCATTTAATGAAATATTGGCCTACTTTATACACTTCTAATGTTACTCGCAGGTTGTTCGAGCTGTTGTACTAAATGTAAGTGTTCTTATGAAGTCTATTTATACGTGTTACGACCCGCTTCGCATAATCGCATCCTGCGGCACGGTACAAACGGTACTCGCGGTCGGACGGTTAAATTATTCCGGTCATCCGGATATACTTAGGCCGGTATAAATAGTTGGCTCTTACTACTAAGAGCTCGCTTAAAATGTGTTTTAAGCTGCTATCCTTATTAATAAACCTCACTTGAGTACAGCTTTTAAGTGCCTTGATCAAGTGAGTGGGCAACGTATTAATAAACCAAATCTTGCACTCAACTGTACTGTCAAACTGTCGCTTGAGCGGGCAACGTATTAATAAATGAAATCTTGCACTCAAGTGTGCTATCAAACTGTTGCTTGAGTGGCTAATTCTTGAGTGTGGTCAGACCATGACTTAAGCGCGCTCAGGGATACCAATTTAGGGATTTTTCCCACAATTAGGAGAAAAATACGATCTTAGGGATACCATCATAGGGATTTTTCCCACAATTAGAAGAAAAAAAACTAATTTCAAGAGTATTTTCTGGGATATGGAATGCTTATTTTTAAACACAAAATTAATATAACAAGCTGTTAAGTACCTAATATATATTTAAAACGAATTTACAGTGTTTAATAAGTAAGGTAAGGGTAGTCATCACATTACCTACATTATTCTATTGTGTACTACCTAAATTAATCTATTAAAAGTAAGTACCCATATAAATTGCATTATCAAGCTAATATAAGTAAATTATACTATAATGAATCTATATCTATATATATAAAACTCAAAGGTGACTGACTCACATGGTGATCTATCAACGCACAGCCCAAACCACTGGACGGATCGGGCTGAAATTTGGCATGCAGGTAGATGTTATGACATAGGCATCCGCTAAGAAAGGATTTTGATAAATTCTCACCCCAAGGGGTTCAAATATGGGATGAAAGTTTGTATTCTTAATGCGAGCGAAGCCGCGGGCAAAAGATCGTCTCGAATAAACCGTAAGTATTCTGCAGATCATTTCGCTATACCATAAAGGCTTATGTAGGTACTGAAATTAATTAATAACCAAATATACTTACTTTATTGTGCAAAAAATACAATAAAACTTAAATATTGACAACAATAATTAGGTATTGATAGTTGTTTCTAACTATTATACCTAGTCAAAAAGACACAATTGGGATGGATTTTATTCGGTAAAATCAAGTACGTTGGAATAATAAATAGGTTCTTTAATCTTTTCAAACACCGCAGGCAGTATAGGTAGTAGGGATTATAAAAAACAAAATAATCTTTTACCTTTATTTTTATTTTTAACTTTTAGCGTAATATTATGTTTCATCAGTTACATTATAAACTCTTCGCCACAGAAACAAAACAAAATATTTAAAGTAATATCTTCTAATAGAAAATGAAAATTGTTATTGAAATTTTTAATATAATATAAAGTATACACTGTGTCTGTGTATCAAGTTCTAAAGTAAAGAAAAAAGGTAAACTTTAAACTTCAATTGTTAATTAAGTTGGATCTAGAAGGTCCAAAAAATATATCCTCACGGAGCCCAAAACCTTTCCATCGAATGCAAATAACCGTGGAAATCGGTTTGTGCGTTCTGGAGTTATAGCGTCAGGAAGGAAAATCCGACTTATTTTTATATATTAGATAAGGTAAATAAAAGACTGTGTCAAATATTTTCTTGTTACCAGTAGAAAGTTGTACATATTTAGGAAATTAATCCTTCGATTGCGGATTGTTGGAAATCTATTGTTATTCTATTGTTGTTGCGGCCACCGCTGTCCTTATGGGGCTAATGGGTTAAAATGTAAAAAGGCTATTAAAGTTTTTTTTATACAGAACAATTTCCTAGCTTATATTTTTAAACTTAAGTAGGTACATAATACATATATTATTATGTTTGAAAAAATACAATATCTTATTATACATTTTCTTTATTGCTGTTGCAAATTTTCAAATAAATTCAATTCAAGATAATACTTCCAATTTCGTGCTGCCAATTTATGATTGTCTGTATCTGTTTAAAATATTTTGAATTGGAAGTCTGATGTATATTCTTTCAGTACTCTCTTATATTTTTCTATGATATATTCTTGCACATCGACGGCCTTGTAAGGCGGGTACAGTTCTGTATTTTAATTTGAATGTCTTCAAGAAAGCAACAAAGTGTGTTAACTTATTAGTAGTCACTGTTGGACAAATTTCCACATGTTGGCCTGAAACAAAGTATAGGGTTAACAAATAACATCCCTTTCATCAATTTATAAAGTATGTAAATGAAGAAACACAAAACATTACTACACAGCTTTCGGTAAAGTTATAAATAACTTATATTCCAACGAAAAAGCTTAAAGACTTTGTTAGATTTTACAATTTATACAATATTCTTCTTCTTTCGAAATAACCTAGAAATAAACATATACTTGACACTTGACAGTGACAGCAGTCAGCTGTTGACGTCAACGCGTTCCGTTTGACCGAACGTGTTTTATAAAATATGATATAGAGTTGTGTTTTTTCATTTAATTTTGACGAAAATGAGTTAGGTTAATACAAAAATTTCAAGGTTAATTACTTTTGGTAATTTGTGTTATAAATATGTGAGAAAATAAAGATAATATCGTACCATTTTATTTTATTAATAAAATCGATTTTTAATCGTTTAAACGAAACGTAATTTGTATGTGTAGAATAGGCTTACAATATTTATTTCATATTTAGTTGCTGATTTGGATTGTTAGTTGCTGATTTGGGGTGAGTGAGATATTAATATCAACTGAAACGCTCCAGATACTAAACTATTAATTAGATAACATCCTAAGTTGCTGATCAGTGTTTGAGAGGATATCAACCAAATAGCGTCTTGAGATGAAATTTGAAAGCCAACTATTTATACGGGCCTTAGGCAATTGATCGCGTAGATGATAAGAGTTTTAGATAACGTGCAGCTCACTGCCGCGCCCGCTTGGGACCAAAATTTGTGACGACGCGCGACGAGCGAGCGACGACAGTTGACGGCCGATTCGATATGTTAACTGGGGTGACAACTTGCATTCGATAATTTCGATCATAAACATAGAAAAAGAGAGTCGGCCAGGCTGACTGCATGTACAAGGTGTAAGAATGTGTGCGTGGCCGACTCTGAAGACACAGTTCTGTTTATAATAAGACTCAGTCCGCCTTTTTTTCTACGTTCATGATTTTGATGGCGAAGTTAAAAATTGAGAATGGAATTTGACATAAGTTAGCATTTACAATGCCTTTGCCAGATCTTATTCCTTTTAATTTTGATTTCTAACTGCGCTGTGGAAACTATCAAATGCAATTTGATTGCTATAAAATATACGAACGATAATAATCATCATTCCGATATATTAGCTTGTCAGAATTGGCCAGAAAGTCAGCTGTGACTACACTTGCTCGCTTGCCCCCCGTCGCTCGCCATGTGTACTTGTTGATCATTTTTGATGTTCGATATGAAATTTAAAATTTTATCACTTTGAGTGACCACTTCGGGTTGTTGAATAGATAGGGTAATTGTTGTATAGTGAATGTTTACAATGAGCTCAGATCGCCTGATACTACGCTACCGAGGGACCACCCTCGTGGGAGAGCTTTGTAAATTTTTTTTCAGGAGTAAATGTTTAATTTTTAACATTGTTTAACTGGACTCGGTTGATTGCGAGCTGTTGTGATCGTTACTCATGTAAAAATGAATTATTGTGATATAATACTTGTTGCTTTTACTTTGTTTGCCTGATCCTTGTATCCTTATGTTTGCGTTAATCATTGAATAAACCAGTTTACATGCAGTACAACGCAGACGGCGACCGGCGTGTGCTTTGTGTACGCGGCGCGGGCAGCCGCAGACGTCGAAGGGCGTACGCGGTAAAATTGACCGGCCCGCCCCGCCCCGCCGTCTGCAAAGCGCCTAGGCACTCAAAATTCTTATGCTTTAAGCTTATCTAATTTTATAGAGCACGATTTCGCAATATTTCTTGGTTCGAGTCAGTGTACCAACGCCATAACTATATCAAAATTCGTTTATTGAATTAGATGTCGTAAGCACGAAATAAGAAAAAATATTCATACTGCTAAGTTTATAAAGGGTTATCTAAGAAAATACAATCATGAATCAAATCATTTTAATTTAATACTACAAAACAGTCTTTAGACAAAGTATAAAAGTTTACAATATGCAAATACAATAATCGTAATATCTATTTACAAATATGTAAAGGCTACATTGGCAGCATATTCATTTAAAAACTAATCAAAACACAATCACACAGTACAGTCTTGTGCACTTTGTGTTCTTATTTCAAAATCGTACATATCAGCGACGAATTTTTATTGCTGTTATTTTTTGTTCTAGTCTTAGTTCTAGCCACAATAATGAAATTATTAGGTTTTGTGAAACTGATTTCTAAAATCAATTAATACTAATATTTATTCTTTTTAATAATATTTTTAATGGAAGATATTTTTGACTTTTCTGCAAAAACTAACATGAAGTGCAGTATGAAGGCCACCTCAAATACTACTTCAATGACGATATTGAAAAAATCTGCTTTATATCGTAGTAGTTTTAAAATAATTTATTGCGTCATACTTTTTTTTAATTTATGCAGTAACATGTTCATAACATCATCGTAAAAATCCACAATATATAATACACAATATATCCGTCTCCATAATAGGAAGTCGGTCCAAAAGAATAATATATTTAAATCTTTTTCTCAATTTCACACCACAATTTTTACGATTATCATCAATGCAGGAACATTAACATCTAAATCTCACAATATGACTCAATAATAATACAGCACTCCATAAAGAGTAAAATCATCGATTTATATGTAAGGATATGCCTACTAGAAGATTTTGCTAATAGGTTTTTCATACAAGGAAATAGAGAGCCATCTATGAAAAATCGATTGAACTACGTAGTGCGACACAATATTCGGCCGCGTGCGAATGCTGTTTTACCGACGAACCACGCGTTCCACCTGGCGTTGAAAACGATCAAAACGCTGAAAATGCCTCCTATTTTTAGCAAGATCGTTTTCAACGCCGAGTGGAACGTAGGGGTTGCGTCATTACTCGGTAAAACAGTAGCCATGGCGGACATCGGTATGTAGTAAAATTATAAATTAATTATTTCTATTCTTAAACAGTTTGTGAATTTGTGATGCTTACCGATGATAAGATATTCCAATGTGCTTTTTTAACTTTTTTGACATAATTTTTGCAGCTTTTTACCACACAACTAGGCATTTTTATGGCACTGAATAGACATACGATGACACCCGATTTGTTCTGCGGACCACAGACGACTAAGTCACGTAGGAGTCAAACGGAGCGTTTTGACACCTACGAATCTGCATCATTGCAACGCGCGATTGACCCGGTCCTTAGTAATATATAAGTCTATGAGTAAAATTTATTTTTTCTTGATTTTACTCAATATAAATTATAATATACAATAATACAATTTCGTTATTGCTTCAAAGCAGACAGATTGGAACGAATCCTGTATACGACATTAGAAAATGTTACAATTTCTTTACGCTTTATCTATTCTTAACATTCTAAAATCTTATGGATATTTTCATTCGCGTCGAAATGTCCCCAACTTTACATTATTTTAGCGTCCTTACTCCAACTAAGATCATACACAATTATAATAAATTTTTCTCTTCAGCACTCGTACACAGTATAAGACGTTGTTGAGAAAAAAAAGAGTTGACTATCTTCATACTAGACCATTTCGGGCGCGCACTCATTAGCTAATTTTCAGATAACAATATTTTTGAACGCAGAAAAATTTTGTAACACATGAGCGTAAAAATTGTCTCTGTGTTGGACCAAGACACTACTAACTCGTTAGTCTATTATTGTATTGTGTAATCCTCGACAATTTGAATTTAATATTACTGTCACACTGAGTGTACAATCCACACGATATATCAATGTCCATTCACCATGGTGGACTTCTTGAGGTCGTTGAGTTGGTCCGAGTACTCCGTATACAGTCTCTGCCAGCGGAGTTTCTGCACTAGCAGTGTGAGCATTTCCTCTAGAATGTCGTGTTTCTTTATACCCTGGAATGATAAAAATTAAGTGATAACTCGTCAGGGAGTTTTTCGGTACATATCAAGTTAGGTACGTCTTTTACTACAACAATATTGTAAAATATTTACACAATACAAAAGCTGTATAAAATGTTTCTTCCTTGTCTATTACACTAGAAAAAGCGGTTAATAGAAAAAGACAAATTATTGTAAAGCGTCTCAACTGCGTAACTTTTATTATTAGGAGTTATTTTTAGTGAAAATGGTGACAAAAAGGATACACCACAAAATATTTTCTCCTTGTCTAGCGAGCGTCTTAAGAAGAACATTGTATTACTAAGGTTTTATATTATTAAGGAAGCTAGCTAGCTTTAATTTTTTTAACAAAATACTAAACTTACCAACACATCGGGTTGCCACTTGAGCGGCGTGGAGGTACAGTGCGCCGGCCCCAACATGTCGTCCAGCATACACCGCACCTGCTCCTCCGTACCTGAACACACACAACACAACTCTAATACAGGCAGGGCCCTGATTCACAATGACCAATTTGACTCGGATTCGGAAACTTCACATCCAATAAAGTCGTAGGTTACACATTCAATCTGACATCAATCTTTTGATAGCTATAAAAAGCACAAATATCAATAGTATAAATATCAGTCCATCAATCCGCGGGTTAGACGATCAGTTTCGCGTCAATCTAACCAGATTGATGAGAAACTGAACGTGTGAACTACGACAATCGCTCGCTGCGCTAAGCGTTGATCAATGATCATTATAATAAAGTGATCATTCGTAATAATAGTATCCTAAATCCTAATATCACTAGAATGGGATAATATATAAAAAACGGGACAACAGAAATGAAGGTTGCAAATATATGTTGCCTGTTTTGGCACAAGTACTTTCCATCTTTGGCTCTGCCGCTTCGTATCGTAACCTCTAGATCTAAATTCTAAAGCGATGCTCATGCTGGCTTAGATTCTTGCCAGCACTCACCGTGTGTGAGCAGGTGCGCGAAGAGCGCGGCGTGCCAGTGTCGGTACTCGCGTGCCAGCCGCAGGTGCTCGCTGGCGGCCAGCTGCGCCTCCAGCCAGCTGCGCGCCGCGCCGGACGTCGTCGCCGCCGGCATGCGACTGAAATTGTATTTCATAATGTATCAACTCAAGTGTATTAAAGCATGTATGTACCATCGAAGATTCCTAGGCAATTGACAGACCCACGTCATTTGGTCGGATCATGTCAGTTCAATATTAATTGTGGCTGGCATATTTTGGCAACAACAAAAAATAGTTGGGTTTGGGCTGTAAACAAACTTCTCTGATACTACGCTATGAGACGTCTTAACCAGCGTACCTGTTGGGCAGGAGGGGCGGCGGCGGGGGGCGTGTCCTGCCGGGCGTGCGCGGCGTCCGCAGCGCGCGGCACGCGGCGCCGCCCGCGCGACGCACCGAGTCAGCCGCGTCCTCCCACACCACCCTGACATTTTATTTTTATTTATTTCAGGCTATAATAGTTCTGTAATCACTAATCAAGCGGTATAGCGGTAAACAGTTAATGTAGTGTGCAGTTAGATTGATAACGCTACAAATTGAAATTGATTGAATTATGTCAAGTCAATTTTATTATATTATTATTATATTAGTCGTGATCTCGCATAACTATGGTAAATACATATTTTGTTCAGCTTTGGTACCTCACCCATTATAAAGGTCAAAAGTATAATATTACCAGGAGGAGAGTTTCTTGCAGTGTATGTATGTGCGGCCGCTGCTGAGCGTGATCATCGCGTTACCGTCCTCCAGCAGTGAGCAGCTCGTCACGTTCGCTAGACGTAACAGATGCTTATTAGTTACAATAGCGGCACGTAAGTCTAGCGCAGAGTAAAATGTGGAGGGGACTAATTTCTACATATCTAGCCGTGAGACGGTGTGGTAAACTCAACTAACGATATTTTAGGCAAAATTATAAATTACTTAAACTCCATTACATCTCCTTACCTCCCGGCGTGAGCAGGTTGCGGAACGACAGCGGCGGCTGCAGCGCGGCGGCGGCGGCGAGGTCCCACGCGCACACCTCCGCGCCCGTCGTCGCCGCGACCAGCGTGTCCCCGCACAGCGACAGCCGCGCCGCGGGCGACGGCAGCGCTGAAATATTCAAGCAAGATCCATTTTAAAAGACGCTCGACGCGATTATGCTCAAGATAATACTTGGAATGCTGTCTTAATAGATCGTACTTAAGTACCGTAGTTATGAGATTAAATTTTTAATCAATATCAATATTCTTTCCAAAGTAAACGTAAAATTTAAATTGACACTCAATGGTGCTATCAAATATTTACTTAAGACATGTGAGGCTGTTTCATAAGTGTAGTCAAACCTACTACTCTACCTCTCATGATAATAAAAATAAGTTCATTAATTTATTTTTTAAGTATGTAACTAAATAATAAAGCCTTAGAAGTTATCCTCTAAATATATTTTATTAACATGATAGTGTGGACTATCACTGACCTATAGGCGGCAGAGCTCGCGAGGGCGGGGCGGCGAGCGGGGCGGGGGGCGTGGGGGGTGCGGGCGCGCGCGTCAGCCGCCACACGTGCAGCGAGCCGTCCGAGCACGCCGCGCACGCCCAGCGCGCGTCGCACGCCACGCACGATACGGGAGAACCTAGAATATAGCTTTAGAAACTGTAGCGGACCTATATATTAGATTACAGATGGTCTATCTTGTTCGATGAACCGCGTAGGATCAGGTTTTGGATATTATTTTGCGACTGACTATGTCAATTAGCACACGAAGAAAAATATTGAAAACATTGATATTTATGGCTTGGCTATTTCACTATTTTGTTTAAGTTTTTGACGTAATAAAAAAAACTGTTCTAATTTGTTCATACCACCTATTTTCAACACAATTTCTAGGTCAATGCAACAGTAACAAACCTAAATAGGTCTCCCAGACGGGATCGTTGGAGACGGAGTTATTGGGTATCAGCTCGAGCCGCGCCAACGACCCGTGTTGCGTGTTCACACCCTTGTTCACCACCTACACAATACACATACAATACAGTATTACAAAACAAATTAATAGATTAGGACACATTAGTGAGTAGAGTAACTTTAAAGCCATGAAATGAAATTGGCTGAATACAGAGCCATAGTACCATGCGTGGTAGCGGTGATACTGCATGTTTTACTTTTTAGGTTACCTGAAAATGTCTGAAATTACACTAATGTGCGTCCGCTCGATCCAATTAACACCTTGACGATAGTTGGTTGCTGTAAAGCAGGGGTCAACAAATGGCGGACCGCGGTCCGCATCCGGACCGCCGACCCATTGTATGCGGACCAAGCATATTCGAAGAAAAACTTTGTTAAAAATTAATTTCGGTCTCGACATTACTGATGAACATGCAGCAACAAAAATTGACACTTTTCTCATTAGTACAAATAAACACCTTTGTAATTAATGTATTAAGTATTAACCCACAAAAAATTTGGAGTTGAGTTATGAATGGAGTCTTGTTGTAAATTATCATGACACAATGCGTAATTTTTGTGGGATGATACATAAATGCTGAACAGCGTCCAGATCGTCAAGGTTAGCACGCTCAATAGAACACAATAGCAATTCTTCTAATACTATAAACAAAACAAATGTAGACAATCTCAAAACTAACAAAAAACTAAACTTTACATCGTCACGCAAGCTCCAAGGAATGGAGGACTGAGGAGTGGGCGGAGCCTCACTCATGACAAAAAAACTTAGAAAATTTTCTCGTAACGCCGAACTCATGAGGCTATATTACTAAAGCATTTTCGTCTTACCTGCAGTCGGTATGCACCGGCGGCGCGCACGACGGGCCCCGCCGTGCCGAGCGCGGGCACAGGCAGGGAAAGCGCGGGGGCCGCGGGGGGCGCGGGGCCCTCCGTGCGGGGCCGTTTCGTCGCTAACTCGTCCGCGCTGGGCCCCGGCAGCGCCGCACCTGACCGCTTCCGTAGACGAGCGTCCATTTGCGGGCCGCTCCTGTAGTTGACAATAATAATAAATAAGTACTTAATCGTTAAAAAAATAAAAAAAACACTTTTTTTTAATTTCCAAAATTGTAACAAATTATTGCATTGTCATAGTCTCTTAATACGTATGCAAAGTTTCAATTAATTAGACTACTGGAGATAGGTAAAAATCGTGCTGTTTTCAAATAAACTGTTGAATACTTTTGTTCAATGATATTGCACAATAACGTTGATCGTCTAGAGACCCACTTATATTATGTAGTGTGGTACGACATAAAGTTTTTAAGCTATTGCGTAGCTTTTATCGCGGGCTTTGAGCGCGGCGACCGAATAAAGAAATTCAGTAACGAGAATAAACCACCCCCCACTCCACTCCGACCGGCACAGGTCGGTGCGGCGTTGCCGTGCATCGTTTAACGTTGTTTCAGTTCGGCAGACCGAAAGGCACGATGTTTATGTGCGTGCGACTAGACGTATGCGAATTATAATGACATAATAAAAAACACTATACCGCGGCAGTCCCCGAGTGCCACGTCGTATATTACGTATATATTTTAAATCTCTCAAATAATGTGAACGTTATTTTTATATAGACTATAGAATATACATCATACGTATCATCAATAGCGAGCTTAGTTCGGAACGTGTGTTATGTGTGCGTTCGTACGTACGTACAGGACGTTATCAACGAGCCACTCAACGTGCGTGTGTGTGCGCGTGCGTGTGTGTGCGCATGTGTGCATGTGTGTGTACTCACGTCGGCTGCGGCGCGTGCGTGGCGTGGTTGCTGACGTTGGGGTGTATGATCAATGATCATGTCGTCGCGCCGCTCGACGTGCGTATGTGTGCGCGTGCGCATGTGTGTGTACTCACGTCGGCTGCGGCGCGTGCGTGGCGTGGTTGCTGACGTTGGGGTGTATGATCAATGATCATGTCGTCGCGCCGCTCGACGTGCGTATGTGTGCGCGTGCGCATGTGTGTGTACTCACGTCGGCTGCGGCGCGTGCGTGGCGTGGTTGCTGACGTTGGGGTGTATGGTCATGTCGTCGCGCCGCTCGACATGCGTGTGTGTGCGCGTGCGCATGTGTGTGTACTCACGTCTGCTGCGGCGCGTGCGTGGCGTGGTTGCTGACGTTGGGGTGTATGATGATGTCGTCGCGTCGCTCGACCCGTATTCTGGATTTGCTTTGGGACGACGTGCTAAAGCAGCTTTCCGGTCCACCAGCGCCCGATATAGAGCCCAGAGACTCGCTGTAAGCCAACATAACATTATAAATAAAGTTATTATGTCATAAAATGTCAAGTATTTGCGTTTAAAGCAATGAAGATTTTAGATATTTCATTCGCCGTCTGAGAGCAGGCTGACACAAACAGGCGGCGCTTCGTGTGTCCCTCGACACACGAAGCGCCGCCTGTTGGACGTATAAGAATTTTACATTGTGTTGGTTGTCATAATAATATGTCACCAACTTAAAAACTCTTCTACACACCTAATATTATTAGAAAACGTTTTTAAGTTGATCACATAATATGAAGTAAGTATAATGTAGTAGATATACCGTATATCTAGCTAAATAATTAATGCCCGTTTTCATCAACCGCCTTTAACGCTAAGTATCCCCTAGCGGCCTTTTAGCGTCATTTACTTATTTACACAGACACGTTTTTGAAAACGCTTATGTTTTGCCAATATTCTCAGGATCTAAGGACGCAGGTAACACATAAACAATAATTATATCTTAAAAGTTACACTAAATGGCCGCTAGAGGACATAGCGTTAGGAGGTGGTGAAAACTGGCATAAGTGGCATTTTCGTGGTAACTCACTTAGCGTCGGCCATGGTTAGCGGTATGAAGACTGGCGTGATGCGGCGCTTGCCGTCTGACGTGCGCGTCTCGATCTGTCGGTCGACGGGCCGCAGCGGCGTGCTGCTCCCTCGCTCCGTTATCACTGACGGCTTGATTGTGCTCTAACAAACAAACAAACAAATATATACTTTATTGTGCACAAAATTACAATAAACTTAAATATAAACAACAATTATAAATATAACAAATAAGACATATGTACACAAAGGCGGCCTTATTACGGCTCTGTGGATAAAATAGGCCTGTTTTATTCGATTCAAAAACGCCTGTTTTTTTTTTCAAGTTACAATAGCAACATGATACGTAACGTTTATCTACGACGTATATCAAGACTATATGGCTCCTTCCGCTATATTATAATAGCTCACCAGCGTCTACTTGGGACGTTTTGTTATATGGAATTCAGAAACAAGTAACGTCTTGAATCTGTCTGAGGATTAAAAACAGGTTAATTTGTCAATGAGACCTTTTCCCAAAAGTTTGAATTTTTAAGAAGTTTGTATGTATAGTCTGTCAAGAAAGTGAAGAAATCAAAAAGTGGCAACATTGTAGTGTCATCGCTTTTTTCTTACATTGATTTGAAAGGGATGAAACTACGATGTTGCCACTTTTTAATTTCTTCACTTTTTTGACAGACTATAAGTACCTATTTTTTTGTCGCAATGATAATAATAATCGGGTAATTTTTTGTTGCAATAATAAGGCTTACCGTCTTCTTTATAGCTGTAAGCTTACCGTCTTGTCTGCGGCGGGCGGGTGCGGCGGCGGCGGCGGGGCGGCGCGCTCGCGGGCCAGCAGTATCTCGGGACACTCCACCAGCAGGCTCGTGTCGTTCGCCTCCCGCAGCGGACACTTGCCGTAGATCTTCTCATAGAACGCGTTCTGATAAAAAAAAAGAAAAAAAAATCATAAGAAGTGTCCGGTTCCTCGCCCGTATGCTCAGCACAGCCATAGAAAGTTTCATTTCTACGTAAGAAGAGAGGAAGTGTTGGGATTGACAGGAAATCCGTAATTTTATACCTAAAATCTATCATAATTATTTCTACTGCGGTTTAACTAAATTTGCTGAGCTTACTTACCCACGCAGTTAAGTAGAAACTGAATTATTAGAAAAATAACAAAATAATCACAATAGAGTACTGTACACCATGAAACCCGCTTTATTGGTAATTAATTGTTTAATTTAACTTAAATAGGAAAGCTGATATACCTATGATTAATATACATGTTCGTATATCCTTGTCATGTTTGATTTGGCCTTTATTTGATTAGATCAGTTTTCCTATTAGACTTTAGGAGGAAAACTAATTTTACTAAATTAATAGGTCCGGAGTCCGGACCTAAGTTATTTATTTGGGTTTTTTAGCAAGTCAGGGCCAACGCTGAAACACGGGCGGATGCGGGCGCGGACGAGCGGGCGGGCGGGCGGGCGCTGCTAGTATATTTTTATGTCGAGCGTGTAACAGTTGTGTTAAGTAGATTACCATGGATTATTTACTAATTTATTATTTGGCAAAAAGACGTCAACGGAAACAACGTCGATTACGAAAAGCGTGCGCCCGCGCTTTTAGGCCACCGTCCGTCGAGCGTGTGACAGTCCGTCGCCCGCGTCCGCACTCCGCGCTCCGTCGCACGCGGTTAATGGCAAAAATATGCGGTTCCCGTGCGATGAAAGAATTCCTGCGCAACAGAGTAAATCTAGTTTGCCTATAAGCTATGATAGCACATTTCCATATCCATATTATACCTTTTCATCAACAGACAGCGGTGTCCCAATCTCCTTGTTAGTGAACTGTATACAGGCGACGGTGCCATCTGAGCTGCATGCCAGTAGATTCAAACCTGTAACACACAATCTTTAGTTGATACCACAGATTAAATATTATAAATAGATGTAGTCTTAGGCCGTAATCGCGTGGCCATTTTGTGCTTGTTTTAATAGAAGTAATGTGTGTGTATTTTCTTGAATATTTCTATTTGTCGATAATTTCGAGGCATATTATAATCCTGAAAAGAAAGTAATTTAGTTCATAATATCAATAACCTATAGTTCAAGTAATGTGCATCCCTATTGTATGTGTGTATGTAACAATGCTATTATACGTCATGACTGTCATGTGTTCTATACAAAGAAAAGAAAAGTTACCGTCCGAGCTCCAGGACAGGTCGAGCACGCTGTCTGCGAACAGGTCGTGGACGACGACCAGCGGCCGCTTGAGCGACGTCAGCCAGATGGACAGCGCGCGGTCACGTGACCCCACCGCCGCGCAGCAGCACTTCTTGCCGTCCTTCACGAATATGTTGCTGTTGAAGCGCTGCCAATAATAATATAAATTTCTTGTCTGTATTAAAGTCGGTTTATGGACGGTAGTTTGACGCTCGAGCCGATCATGCCTCTCTCTCGTTCGTGCCGCGCTCTCGCTTTGCGGAATGCGACAATGAGCGTAACGGGACAGTGACGTCATCTTTTTCGTGCGTGGAGCCCTTAGTATCGAGTTATTAAACGTTGTCACGTCAAAAATAATAATGATAATAAATATTTATTTTTCTAACCACAAAATTACAATATTAATGCAGATTCTACATAAAACACAAGTTTTGTGGAAGTTGGGCGTTGCCTGCGAGCGACCGACGAACTATCGACTATCGAGTAAAATGCGACTTTATGAAACTTCAACATTCAACTTGGTACATCTATTTCAAGAACCCGTGCAAGGATTACAATTTACAATATATAATATTATTATACTTATGCAAAACGAATTAATAACTTTATGATAATTAGTTTTAGTGTTTTAGATAAGAGTGTTATAAGTTGTGTCTTATCAAACCACAAAGCACTTATAATACAACATTATTGTATTCCCTAGTACAGGGCTTCCCAAACTTATTTGTACTGTGACGCCCTTGGGGCTTTGCCATTTCATTACGACGCCCCTCACCCCAGCCCCCAAAAATACTTTTCAATTTCAGAACCAGCCTACAATGAACAATCTACAATCTACATAGGTTATCATAAAAACACTATTTGGACACTTATTATATTTTTATTTGGTAATAATGACCAATTCAAAATATGAGCAAAAAAATTAAAAGAGATAATTTTATGAAAGCTATTAAGAGCCCGGGTTACCCTCGAAATTTTCATACATTCTTAATACCAAAATCATTTTCTCATACGAAAATATTTAACATGTTTGAGTTATTTTTCAGCTTAAGATAGTAATTACCTAGGGTCCTGAACAATTTTTTTTTACAAAATATTTAACTACTAAAAAAAAAATTTTTGTGTTTAAATATTTTTTAGTAAATTTACTACTAAATATTTAAAGACCAAAAAATAGACAAAAACACTAAAAAATATATAAATAAATATTAAATTTACTACAAAATACTTAAATAATAAAAAATATTTTTTTAAGTTTAAATATTTTGTAGTAAATTTACTATTTATTTATATATTTTTTGGTGTTTTTGTCTATTTTTTGGTGTTTAAATATTTAGTAGTAAATTTACTAAAAAATATTTAAACACAAAATTTTTTTTTTTAGTATTTAAATATTTTGTAAAAAAAATTTGTTCAGGACCCTAGGTAATTACTATCTTAAGCTGAAAAATAACTGAAACATGTTAAATATTTTCGTATGAGAAAATGATTTTGGTATTAAGAATGTATGAAAATTTCGAGGGTAACCCGGGCCCTTAAAGACAGCAAAGCTGGCTAATGTGACGGATACACTTGCTTTTCTTAGCATAGCTTCTGAAACCGGAGGTGTATTCAGAATGACATATTTGGTTGTGTTGACATGCGACGCCCCTGGGACAGTGTTGTGACGCCCCGAGGCGTCGCGACGCACAGTTTGGGAAGCCCTGCCCTAGTAAAAGTCCATTATGGACGCCATATTTGATGATAACCTTAACTTTAACTTTAACCAAGCCTCTGGTGCAACTCACCCTAACTTGTGAGAGTTCTTACCACCTCTGGGTGAGTTGCACCAGAGGTGTTATTATAGTTAAAGTTAAGGTTATCATCAAATATGGCGTCCATAATGGGCGATTAACAATTAATTATTATTGCTAATGCTATTTTTACCAACACTAAGGCCGGTATAAATAGTCAGCACTCAAGATGCATCTCGGTCTCAAGACACGGTTCAGGCTCTGTGATTGGTTGGCTGTCAAAATTTGGACCAATCACAGAGCCGAACCGCGTCTTGAGACCGAGATGCATCTTGAGTACTGACTATTTATACCGGCCTAATACTCACCGCGCACGTGACCGCCTTCCTGTGGCCAACGAAGTCTTTGTCGCAGCGCCAGCCCTCGCGCTCCACGACTTGCGCGGTCGGCCCGCCGCCGTTCATCGCGTGCGCCGACAGCACGTACTGCCCGTCCGGCGACCACGACAGCCGCAGCACGTGGGTCGTGCCTGCGCATCAAACAGTCTGAAAGACCTGCGGCGACCCTAGGGGGTGGTGAACAGGGCAATCGCCTGTGGCCTCGCTCTTGCAAGGGCCTCTCAAACTATTTTTTCGTTAGACGAAGTGCCTCGCAAAGACCTGCCGCCTGGTGCCTCGCAATGGGTAAGGCTGCCACTGTTTCTGTCTATCTGCCTGTTACCTCATTATGTATAAGCAGTCAAACCGTGACAATTTTGACGTGGGAGAGCCATGCTTCGGCACGAATGGGCCGGCTCGACCGGAGAAATACCACGTCCTCACAGAAAACCGGCGTGAAACAGCGCTTGCGCTGTGTTTCGCCGAGGAAGTGAGTTTACCGGAGGCCCAATCCCCTACCCTATTCCCTTCCCTACCCTTCCCTAGTTCCTACCCTCCCCTATTACCCTATTTCCTCTTTTAAGGCCGGCAACGCACCTGCAGCTCTTCTGATGCTGCGAGTGTCCATAGGCGACGGAAGTTGCTTTCCATTAGGTGACCCGTTTGCTCGTTTGCCCCCTTGTTTCATAAAAAAAAAACAATCAATAATCTTAATATTTATTATGATGTGCCATTGAATTTCGGCGTAAGCAAGTTACGGGTCACAATTTAACAAATTGCAATGATAGTAAGGTGCACTTACACATATCTGGGTATAAGCACAGAATATAAGTAATGACGTAAACATAAGAGTAGATAAAAGTAATGTTAAAAAATACTAGGATTCGGCATCAACAATCGCAAAAAAGCATAAGAAATAAGCAGTAAATAAATAAATATACTTATCTAAATATATAAAACTCAAAGGTGACTGACTGACATGGTGATCTATAAACGCACAGCCCAAACCACTAGACGAATCGGGCTGAAATTTGGCATGCAGGTAGATGTTATGACGTAGGCATCCGCTAAGAAAGGATTTTGATCAATTCCACCCCCAAGGGGTTCAAATAAGGGATGAAAGTTTGTATATAATAATACTTCTTAACACGAGCGAAGCTGGGGGCAATAGCTCGTTTTTATATAAAATGTTACATACCACCACATTCCTCGAATGGATCTGTGATCCGCGTTTCTTCTGTCCAATCTGCAGTCTTCCAAACTCTAAGTGACTTGTCATCAGATTGTGAAGCCAAGTATTTACCAACCTGAAAAGTTAAAATTATATTATGCAAAATTATTTATGTTTAGTCATATAAATTATGTGTCCATGTTAGTAAATAATGAGAATTTTATTATTGTAATCATAACAGTCTTAAACCATAAACCACACATATTTACTGTAAGCTAAAGACTAATATTTTTTAATAATTTAAAATTTAAACTTACTGGATCCCATGCAACACCTTTAACAAGTCCAGTATGACCGTTCAAAACACACACCATTTCTGGAAACTTCTCAGCGTTCCAAATAATGACAGTGTTGTCTACGCTACAGCTAGCCAGCCACTTATCTAAAGGTGACCAAGCCAAATCCAGGACATCACCTAGAATGGTAAATTTAAATGGCAAAATATGATAATTTTAGTATATTGTATTTCAATTTTTAAACTTATTATTAACCTTATTTGTCTGTATACACTAAGATCACATTACAATATCTCTGTCTATAGAGTGCAATAATTGATATTGACTTTTTAACTTGTTAAAACAAGATAGAATGTCGTAAATAATAAATAATAAGTTTTAGATTTCCAACACATTGGTTTCATAAATTTTTTTTTTATTATTTAAATGTTTTATAATTACATACCAGCATGTCCTCTCAGAGTAGCCAAGCACCGCCAACTTTCAGCCTTATGCTTGCCGAGTGCCCCCACAGCCACTGTCAGCCCCCATACCATCACAAGTCTGTCATCACCACCAGATGCCAAGTATTTGCCACCATTACTCCATCTCACACAGTTTACACAAGCTGAAAATTAGTAGTAGTAGCTGTTAAGTTTCATTACTCTTGATTCATACATTGTGGAAGATATTTAAAAAAATTAATAGAATAAGAATATGAATTTCAAAATAAAATTAAAGTTTAACATTGAGTTTAACACGTTGCGGGACGGACGGCTATGACCGTAAAAAAATTCACTACATTATACGATACTACGGCTGACGCAGTTGTTTATTTTTAGACTTTACTAAACAGTACGGCATCTGCAGATGAATTTCTAAAGAATGTACTTAAAATATAGGACTACCGTCATATCACATAATTTTTTCTTGTACGTAGAAGCATTTGAATGCACACAAACATACACTGAAAATGTTTCTTTGTGAGCCACATTTGGGCAGTGTCTGTACGCACACTACGGTCATGACCGTGTACTATTGTGTGCAATCATTCGCAATGCGTTGATTAGCGTCGCGCCGCGTGCGTTCGGGAGAATTTGTGTCGCTGTGGTTTTCGCTAAAGTTTTATTCACGTCAAAATTAATGTAAGAATGTGAGTGTTACATTATTTTAGTAACTATTATGACTAATTATATAGTTGTACTGATGTTAGTCTGAAAAAATGATTAGAAAATTGCCATTTTAGGTATAAATTACATGTAAACAAATTGTTATATTTCATTACAAATCGCATCAAACAACAGAATAACTAGTCCTTCAACCTCCAGAGATGGCACAACCTGATTTCACTGAATTTGTACAACCTAATTTCTTAGAAAATCAGTTACCAGAATCGCTGGAACAGATTCATCACCCAGGTGGTGATAATTTGTAGGGACAAATTTCTGAAAGAGAAGAAACCAGCGCAGCTAATATAGAACAGTTGTCTAACGACGGAGGGTGCTCTAAAACTATTATGCCAATTGCTGATTTCGAATTTGATGCCTTTTCAACTGGGCAAAAATTTGATGTCATCCTTATTCGTTCGCCCTTCGACATGATGGATTCGACGGATGGTACTGTCAATCTTCATTCGTACTTTGGTGTTGAGTAGATAACGCTACGGGTATTGCCATAGGAATATTTTGTATGGAGAATTTTACTGTCATATCAATGTGTTTATTCAACTTAGTACCGACCCGCAACGTGTTAAGCCTGATTTGCTTATATAAACTAAAACTTGAAACCCATGCTAGAAATAAGGAAGTAATTAAGAACTTAAGATAAATCTAACCTAAATGGTTGTCCATTTGACACAGCATCTTGGGTACATTATTATCCACTTCCACCTCCTCAAACAGTACCGGGTTCAGGTTCCACACCACGACCCTCCCGGAATCCCCACCCTGTCCTCCAGTCGCGAACCGCTTCCCTGCAGGATGTATGTCCACCGAGAAAATTGGCTTCTCTGCGAATTCAAAAGGCTCAATTAATATTCAGTTTCTACTAAAACCTTCAGACAAAACTTATGTTTTTTAGTTCAGTATTGTTTTTTACCATCGTGGTTTACCCAACTGGGTTTGAGAAGCTTCATTTATGTAATAAATAGTAAGTATAATTTATTTAAAAATACAAAATTCTTGTTATTTATTTTGACAGCGTTTTTTTTTTTTTACATGTCAAATGTCTTTTTTTTTTAATTCGTCCCGATCGGGACAGGCAAATGTCAATCAGGGCTTCAAATAGCTCAAGGGCAAACATAACGTTATGAAAAAATAACGATATTAGGAAATAATGATATTAATAACGGTAAATCAATATTAATAACGGTAAATGTTATATTATAACGATATTTTTCGATATTTTTTCTGCTATTCGATAACGATAAGAAGCCCTGCGAAAAACAGCCGAATTGTTTTTCTTTACAGTCGACAGTTGTGACAGTGACATAATATCAGCAGAAATCCGCGAAGTTCAATGACCTTTGGGTTTTCTATTTTGGTTTTTACTTTTTGTTGCGATCGTGTCCTAATTATTTATTTATATTATATATCAGCTGTTCAAAATAAACTTTACCGTAAAATTAGCATAAAATTACAATAGCGGCATGAGAGGAGCGGATACGTTGATACCGTCCAGGTTTTTGTCTCTAATCGGCCACTTTTGTGTTATGGTGTCGTTGTTATGGGACAGCAAGAAGAATGTTCTTCACTGTCTGCCGAGCCAATATCACGACAGTCACTACCAGATATATCTCAGCCGGTAAGTGGCATAATGAAAACCTATTTCCCTTGTGGAGTCCCAACCTTTCTATTCCTTCTGCCTTTGTTGAAGTTATGTATCTTTGGACGTTGCTAAGGGCCTCCGAAGCCCACGCCAAGTGGACGCCCTGGGACGCCCTTGCTAGAAGTCAACAGTAGAACTTTCTAGTGTAAACTGAAGCGCTATTATTATTGTTGTTTCCTAAAATCCTTGACTAGGCAAAAAGTATAAACAGAAAACGACGTCATACGTTGTTTTCGTGGCTAAGTCGCAATAAAAACCATGAAAAGATAATAAACGCCCACATAATATCGTAATTTCGTCAATAAAATATAATATGACCTACATACAAACAAAAACATGCTCATTTTAATGGAACTGATAACAAAACAAGTTATTATGATAGCACCTTTTATAATATTTTAGATCTCCAAACAATATTTATGTTTATTTGAGAAGAAACCTTTGCCCTTAGGCAGAGGTTACACGGTCAGTATTTCATCAATCTGATCCATCAATCTGATTGACGGAATACTGATGGTTATAAAAAAGTTCATATTAAAAAAATTATCAATCCAGTAGGATAGACGATCAATTTTTCGTCAATCTGATCAGGATTGATGGATCAGATTGATGAAATACTGACCGTGTATCCTCTGCCTTACAGGCTATATGGAATATGCATGTCAGCAACCTAATAAACTTAGCCTTGCATTGTTGTAAAATGTAAACAGTTGTAGTTTACAATAATCCTTAGTTTACATTGGGATAAGATTAAGATATTAAGTAGCAAATAGATTATGATCTTTATTACTGAGGATAATGTTACACACTCCATAGGCCATTACATAGCTTTAATAAATTAAATCCATGGTTACTTAATATTCTTTTTACTTTCAGCATTGATAGGTTTTGTATAGAAGTTTATTTAGTTTAATTAAAAAATTATAGTTTACCCTTGATCGTGAAAAAACGAGACACAATAGATTTCGATTGTTATCGCGGTAGCCAGCGATCACTTGGGGCTTGAAGCATTAATTCTTTTGATAGAAGTATACTTTGTACTGTATGTTATCTATGGAAAGTGGAAACAATAGTGTTTTGCATATTAATGTAGGAATCCATGCATAACAAATAATAATTATAATTAAGGCAGCACAAAATGAAACTGGGTAACCATTTTTTTCTTTTGTATCTTTGTTGTAACTTGTATCATCAGTCATCAGCATCACTCTACTTTTTGCATCATGCATTTTTAGCATTTTTTATTTCAAAGTGAAAAATGGGGTTTTTTTCGCATTTTTTTGGAGGGAAGAAGCAATTCTTATAAGAAAAATATTATTTTTATACAGAAAAATCTGTCCTCATTCAGTGTGTACAGGAGATAGTAATAATGGTAATGGAAAGAGTTATTAAACAATAACTTGTATGACATTTATAGTATTTGCAGTACTATGTGTATTTGCTATAGCAAAACAATATATTATTATACCTTATTTACTTTTGTGACGTTCATTGCATATCTAAGTAATAGCAAATTCTTATATTATATATGGAAGTTTATTCATTATCAATCGACAATAGAAAACAAACACTATAATATAAGGCTTGTTTTATTAATTTGGAACTTGGAACCATAGAATCACCTCTCAAAAATGCATATTTTCTTTTACATAATATTATAGATGCTGATTGCTGACAATGAGCGTAAGGTTTTTATGATGCTGTTACCTTTGATCATGTCAACTTACAAACAAAAACCTAATAGAATTTATTCAGTTGATTCTTGCGTTGGAAATTGCATAGCTAGAGACAGACATACACATCACTTTAAAGTTATAACATTTCAGGACACGTATGGGGTTTAAAATGGGTACTACTAATAACCCTTGAGTAACGCGTAATATTGTTTTTGTTCGCGACCAAGGTTCATGGTTAACTGGTAGTAAACAGTTCAACTAATGCGTTCAGTTGTACATTATATTCATCATATTATTATGTACTTCGTGCCCTCAAAGTACACACATCTCTAAGAATTCTTAAACGTAACAAATAAGAATTTTAGTTCATATAATGTTTAATAATATTGAAACGAAACGCTAGTTTTTGCGACTTTTCTAATCGTTTAAATAAAAACATCATGCCTTAACTAAACTTAAAATAAATACATAGGTACGTTGAAAGTTAGGCAAGTCCCGGGTAAGACATAGGACTCGCAATGAATAATAGTAAACTTTCCACGCGCGACTTGAAGAATTGGGTTCGAGGAGCAGGCAGTCGGGACTCGGGGCCGCGACCACCATAATACTTACTCCACATCCTCCACTGTATCCTGAAAATCCCGAGTATTTTGAGGATGCAGTTTTAAATTTCGTACCTAGGAAGCATCTACACTAGTATTATAAATACGAAAGGGTGTCTGTATGCAAAAACAGACAGGATTAGAAGCGCAATCAACAAATTTGGACGCAACGAATTTGCTAGCAACATAGTGTAAACATAAATATTTAGGCCACATTATCTACACTACTATTATAAAGAGGAAAGATTTGATTTTTTGTTTGTTTGTTTGTTTGTTTGAGTCGAATAGGCTCCGAAACTACTGGACCGATTTGAAAAATTCTTTTGCTATTGGAATCCTACATTATTTCTGCTGAACATAGGCTACATTTTATATTGGAAAAAGGTAGGGTTCCGTAAGATATTTGAGTTTTTCGGACGCAAGGTGTAAAAAATCAGCTAGAAAAGTTACTTATTTTGCGTACGCTGCCTAAACTATAAAAAATAGAACCATAAAATGTTCTAAGTAATTGTAGATCTTATAAATATCTACAAAAAACGCGACACACTATACCTATCTATGTCGAGTGAGGCACAATAACCATTTATTTATTTAAAAATCCTGAATTTTTTTGGACTACATTTAAATGGATATATTTTACTCACGCTATTAATCCTTATCAAAATAAATTATTTTATCACTAAGTACAGTTTATGTAGATAATATTTGGTCTTTGAATGATTAAAATTGGACGTTTGGTTTTGAAATTATGGCGAAATTAAAATATTACGATAGTGGGCGTCACCAAAGCGCGTGCGGGAGGAAGACAATATTCTGTTGTAGAAATGAAAATTCTGTACATAAAAGATATGAAATGACACCCGAAATTACACCTTTGTCACTACATCGCTATAGAAGCCAAAAATGTGGTTAGTTTTTTGTCTGTCTGTCTGTCTGTCACTCTTTCTGTCTGTCTGTATGTTTGTTCCAGCATCACACGAAAAATACTGATCCGATTTGAATGTGGTTTTCGCAGATATATTTATCTTCTTCCAACTTAAGGTGACGCCATGTTAAAGTGAAAAACCGTGTTGGATGTGTTTGAGATTGCTGTTTTCTATGCGAGGCTGGCCCGGCCTCTCATAGAAAACAAGCAATGGAACAGCAAAAAATTGAAAGGGCGTAGCGACAAAATGGTTTTTGTCGCGTAATTTAAAAACCATAAATACATTTCATATAAGCTATGGACAAATTAAAGTGTATACTAGAACCAATTTATGTACAAATTTTGGAAGCTTATATCACTCTCCTCTGTTGGCAAAATAGGAATCCCTTTTTTTACAGAGGTCTTTTTGATTGAATAATCTGTGTTATAAAAGTTGACCAATCGTGTTATGCTATGGGTAATTCAAGGACAAAGACATGATGAATACTGACAATGAACTTTAATTTCTTAGCTTTAGTTATTACTGAGAAAAATGGACATCGCTACAGCCAAATTATCAAGGCGTCATCTTAACATCTGCCCTAGTAGACAAGTGGCAAGCGATTAGCGCAAACGCTAACGCTAACGCCACAAAATGTATGGATAATCGCTTGCCGCTTGTCTAGGCCCTCGTGTATAAATTTTTTTCCCCCACCCCTCTAAGGGGACAAAAGAGGGGATCAGATTTTGTGTCAAACTTTTTTCTATAACACGAAATCTACTGATCCGATTTGCATACGGTTTTCACAGATATATTATATTTGTCTTCTTCCAACTCAACATCTGGTGTATAAAAATCCTCCCCCCCCTCCCCTCTCAACCCTCTCTGGGGACCAAAGAGGGGTCAGATTTTGTATACAACTTTTTTCTTTAGTGGACTTACTTCATATTAGGTATTAACTGTGTTTTTCAACTTAATAACACCTTCCCCCCCACACCCTCTTAGGGGACAAAAGAGGGGGTAAAACATGTATCAACTGATGATGTAGAAAATATACTTTAAATGGCAAAACAACGTTTGCCGGGACAGCTAGTATTTTATATGCCGCTGAGGAACCCCGCGTTAAGGTTATCGCACACTACACCGACTCGATCACTCGATGCCAACCCAACTCACAGCATGGCCTGTGGCATGGCTTGGAATGGAAATGTAAGCTATATTGTTAGGACAACTCACACCGAGTGGACAGCCAGTTAGCGACTGGTCGTCAACTAGCTGTTCGCAAACCCCTAAGGCGGACTTGCGTAGATCTTGGTTAAAGTCACTGATGTCTATTATACAAGTACGCTGGATTGCTGATACACGCCTGCTTTTTGTGCCTATTTGAAGCGGAATCAGCGCCCCCATTATTCGGGTAGAGAACTAAATTTGACGTAACCACAACCAATAACAACAGCTGTTGTCATCACTAGTATATTAGTTCCAAGCACTCTCACTACTGCCATCAGCGCCAATATGGCGGCTTTACAAACGTCATTTATACGTCAGATTTAGTTCTCTACCCGAATAATGGGGGCGCTGATTCAGCTTCAAATAGGCACAAGAAATAACTGTCATTTCAAAGGGAATCAGCTATCCAGCGTACTTGTATAATAGACATCAGTGGTTAAAGTTAACTCTGAGTTAAACATCATGTCATCTCTAATCTCTATCACTCACTCTCTGTCTGTCTGTCTGTCTGTCCGTCCGTCCGTATGTCACAGCCACTTTTCTCCGAAACTATTAGAGCTATACTATTGAAACTTGGTAAGTAGATGTAGTCTGTGAACCGCATTAAGATTTTGATGCAAAAATGGAAAAAATATTAAAAATTTTAGGGGTCCCCATAGGTACAACTGAAACAAAAAAATTTTTTTTCACCTAACCTATGCGTGTGGGGTATCTATGGATACGTCTCCAAAAATCATATTGAGGTTTCTTATATCAATTTTTTCTAACCTGAATAGTTTGCGAGAGAGACTCTTCCAAAGTGGTAAAATGTGTGTCCCCCCCTCTAATTTCTAAAGTAGGGGCATGATAGTTCTAAAAAATATATATGATGTAGGTAGATTACTATAAAAAGTACCAACGAAAATTGGTTTGAGCGAGATCTAGCCAGTAGTTTTTTTATACGTCATAAATGGTAAACCTTAATCTAAATTTCAATAAATCGACTGAAATATAAAAATAAATTAAAAACCTTTTAATTTCATAAAAATAAACCTTATTGCTGCTGCGGAACCCTTCATGGGCGAGTCCAAATCGCACTTGGCCGCTTTTGATTGAGTTGGGTTGGCGTCGCGCGTCGAGTCGGTGTTCGGTGTAATGTGTACTGACCTTTACGCGTTTATATGTTTTCCCCGCGTGTATATCGTAGGATCTTGTTGCGTTTCATCATTCGCTATTGGTGTTGTGTTAGAGTTAGTTTCGCTCAGACTTGCGATAATGGTGGCGGAAAATAAGGAGAAGGTTAGTTTGCGATATTAACACCTATACCAGGGGTTCCCAATCTTTTACAGCCTGCGGCGCACTTACAAGTCAATATTTTGTCACGGCGCCCTACTCTACTTAGCTATTACAAAAAGATACATAAAAAAACACCTTTAATGATTACAATTAGAACTTAGAAACTTAGGTTAAAAGCAAGTAATAATTATTTAATCACTTGCCTGCTTTGTATAATTCATATTTTAATTTTATTTTATAATATTTGTGGTTATTGATAATGATAGAGGATCGACTCGCGGCGGCGCCCCTCTTGCTTTTGGCGCACAGCTTAGGAACCCCTGACCTTATACTATATAAATTTTTAATCTTTTCTTGATTATTTTATTTTTTATCCGATGGATATTATTCGCTATTTTTTGTTTGTGGTTCTTAAAATCTTGTATAAATAATGCTGCTTAATATATTTTAATTAAAAATTATAAGTTACATATTTTGTTAAAAAATATACTTACCAAATAGGCAAATACCAATTAAGTACCAATAATGTATGAGATTTTTTAAAGGTTGAAGGATTTTTATTTTTTATATTTTATTGATTATTCATTACAATTTTCTTACAATTATTTCCGTGCTATCTATTCACATAAAATATTATCCAGATAAAAAAAAACTTTAAATCAGTTGCAGTAGAAGAATTTATATATATAAATTCTTATTGATAAATTATGGAGATTGATATTATAATATCAATCTCCATAGATTCACTATACCTAGTCACTCCATAGATTCACACAAACAAGCAGGGCTCTACCTTACTAAAAGACGTCTAAATTGATTCAGTAACTAAATTTAGTCCAGTGAAATATCATTTAGAAAGTTAGGATCCTAATAATTAGAGTACTAAATCGGAAGAAGTGTGGCTTATGATTGGTGGCATCAGAATTCAGAAGCTTCTAATTAGTCTTCTTTTTAGGATCCTACTTAAGAAGTCTAAGGGCCTGTTTCACCACTTTCTGATAAAGTGCCGAATAGGCTATTCACAACTTTTTTGACAGATTTTCCATACTTCATCTGTCAAGTTAAGTGGTGGACGGTGGATAGCCTATTCTGTTACAGGTACTGTGTTTGTATAATAATATGTGGATTTAATTTTAAAATGCAATTCTTTATTTTGAATCGAGTTCTTTCTTTTCTTTTTTACTTGTACATTCACAAAGGTTATACAGAGCAGAGTTGTCGTCGATGGCGAACAAGTTATTTTTTATCTCGCCAACACTGATACTGGCTATTCCTCAAGGGAGGCCATTTTTAAAAGAAGAAGAAGAAGAAGAAGATAGCCTATTCGGCACTTATCAGGAAGTGGTGAAACAGGCCCTAAATTTAGTAAGGTGGAATAATGCTTTTACATGGGCACCAAACTGCCAAAGAAATGTAGAACAGGATTTTAGGGAGTAAGCTATATATTTTATATGATTAAACTTATTATGGCAGTTTCTATACTGCGAAGTGTCGTTTAAGCAGTGTACAATAATATTTTACATTATACCTACATATCAACATAGTGTACCTACCATCAACGTTGCATATCAAGTTGCATAATGCATATCAATATGAAATTCTTATGTGTTCAAGGTCCAACTTGTAATAAAGTCCTAATCCCATATTGTATCCATTATACACCTTGTTTAAACGCCTGACAGAGATCTAATTTTACCTAATAATTCATACCTAATAATTTTAATGTATTTTTTTAGAATAACCACTGGGCTAGCGGTGGCCATTGCCCTCGCACTAATTGAGCTAACCACCTTCATATTCGGACTAACCATGTTCTCGCCCTCCGTGTCAATGACCTGTATCCTTTTTATGGCTGATACTTATTTTTTTTATTTTTGTCTCTAATCACGCTTATTTCTCTTTTCTTATTTCTCTTATCACGCTTCTTTCTTCTTTTTTATTCATTCTCACCTTTTGGATTGCTCTGATCACGCACCCTTCTTTTTCGATTTTTTTCATCCTAGTAGAATTTGCAGCAGCAAAAGACGCGAAAATGTTGAGAAAGTATTGTCGCAAAGACTGGCGCTAATAATTAATTAAACTTATTTACAATTAATTAAATTAATTTCATTTTCATTTCATATATTCATTTCATTAAACCCTTTATCGACTCTATCTGTCGTTATCCAAAAAAATAGAGGACGTTGAAAAATGCATAGCGCTCTATTTTTTTATTGAAACGCCTTCCCTATTAGATGATGTAAAAAAAATTTGTTAGTTGACTGTAGAGCAATATGCACAATTTTGCTATTCGCTTATTAGATACAATTCATTATTACTTATCTAACATTTTCGCACTTTTTTGTAATGCTATTAATTGTAGCATTTAATTATATTACATAATATATGATTGTTTCATGCATTGTTAGGTATATACTTCAATAATTCCTTAGGTATTTTAATAGCCTGTACTAATGCTGTTTAAAAATTAACATGTAGAGACTATATAGAGACCTTAAGTAATTATTAGCAGGGTTGTTATAATTTACTCAAAACAAAGTTAAATTGACTCTACGGGAATGGTAGAATAGTTTTACTGCCGCAAAATATTGCCGCACGATAACCGAACTTCTCTCAAAGTTGCGTACAACACTACCACAGAATATATAATAGTACTCCGTAACACTACTATGATACTTTAACCCACCACCAGCTATATTCTGCCACGGCTCCGCGTCCATCCTCTTCACGTACTTCATCCTGGACGGCTGGAGCTGCGCGTGGTTCTGGCCGCTGTTCATCTTCTTTTCTGTGCTGCCATTCTGCGTTGATTTCGTTGTTGCCTTTGTTAATCTGATTTTTGTCAAGTATCGTTAGGCTATAGTTTTGAGTTGCTATAGTATGTCTCATTGGGCTTGAAGTATACTGCTCAATATTGATCCTTTAAAAGTGGTTATTCAATATTCTATAAATCTATAACATCACAAATAAGTAAGGGGGTACAGATTATAGTCTACTGCTTAGGATTGCTAAAGCTCAAAAGTAATGCCTGGTCATATCACAGAATATTACAAAAGAATAGCTACACTGCTTTCACTGCTACAAGCATACAATTTATACTTTAATTGTATGCTTGTAGCAATGTAAATTGACATCATTATGTAACTAATTTACTCTATTTCAACTTTCATATAAAAGTGTTTTCTAGTCCGTCCATTAATGTATTTTAAGGCGTATTTCCGTCCATATGGTAAATTTATATTGATAAGTCAGGGTTTTAATATAAGTTTTGTGACTCATGTAAGTTTGTATTAATATTACTATATGTGTGTACTATTATGTAACATAGAGTCTAGTTTTAAACAAAAATTGGAAGTCTAAAATTACTTTCTGCTAGTTACAATAAATGCTATGTGAAATAAGTAATACTTGACACATTTTGTTACAACCCTATCTATTTCCTATAGTATTTTCGTTGTGTCATGATGGCATGTAACTATTTAATTAACTTCAAGATTTTAATTATATGGATGTTGCAGATCTATTAGTTTTGCAGCAGTAACGCGATTTTCACGCTAAAGATATAAATAAACAATGTAACTATCAACAGTTCAATACCAAATAAAGTAGGTAAATGGAATTCAAGATAAAGATAGACTATACTTTACAATAATAATTGTTTAATACTACTATGTGTAGTGAAACCTTCGATAATGAAACAGCGTTGCCACTTGCCAATGCCTTTCGGTGATATTTTATTTGTGTCGATTTAAAAACTAAAACATTAGAAGATCAAGGTAGTAGAAATAAATCTGACTGATTTTTTAGTCAGGTTTTCCTTGATTTTCAGGTAGTAATTAGTAGCATCAGGTATATTTATCCAAAGCGGTCGCAATATTTTTATACCTTTTAAGTTAGCAAGGGCAATATCGTATTCCTTGAGGGTAAACTTCTCCGGAGTTCTCCGGAGGTCGTATTCAAAAATTTTTCGGTCATTGGCATCGATTTTGAAAAGGAACTACCTATACTGTGTAATGTGTATCAAAGTACCATAATAGGGTGTCTTGTAGAAAAAATAGCCAAACATAGTATTACCTTACCCTTTTATCACTCAAAATGTTTTTGTATGGGCCACCGCGCGACTGTCGGCGCTCGGTAAGCCGCGGCGTACGCGAATTCTCTAGATATCTTGTCACTGGCATCAATAAATAAATGCTACAATTTCCATTTTTGCGAATACGGATAGATAATCATTTTATAAAATATTTAAAGCTATAAAAAATAGGTCGCTTAGTTCAGTATTCTTAGCACAGCATTGAAAAAAGATTTTAAAAAGAGGTAACTTTGGCTTTGTTTTCTATCAAGTGAAGTTCTTCTGTTTGTGTCAATTAATGCGAAGCCGAATACGTTGTATCCTCAAGTAAAGGTCGTAATTTTTTCAAAATTTTTAGATGATAATGTAAGGAATGAAACAGGATCAAAAAACTTGTCCACGCGCTATTTCACTGTTACCTGGCCTTAAAGTTGTTTAAAATTTCTACGAGGGCGGCCGGCGGGTTCTCTTAAATTTTCTGTTCCGAATTTGATATTGTTTACGCTACAATTATCAAATTAGATACGCGGAAATGTGTTGAAATGGGCATTTTCTGCGCATTACTGTTACTGGTTTTGCAGCATTTAAAAATATCGTAGAATATATCTAATAAGAAATTTGTTTAGTCCACATAAAGTCAAGATATTGGTAGAAGATGCGGAAATCAGAGTACAGTTAAAGAAACCAACGGTCGATCTCTTTTGAACGTTATTGCATTTGAATGGCATAGAGCTATGTTATTTTACAATACTTGCATGGGGCTTATCAGCTTTAGGTAAACTGTACCCTTATAGTAACTGAACTGCTATTATATTTATTCTAATGTATTGGCGTTTGCGTTAATATCCCATGGATCTTAGTAAGTGTTGCATAGTTAAATTCGCAATCGTTGAGTAGTTCGCCTCATGGAAAAGAAGAGATACTTAGTGAAGATTCCGTCAAAATACCTTCAAACTATAGTAGGGTTAGGAAATTTACAAAAAATAGAGATAATGACTAGCTAGAGACAACACATTAAGGGCCTGTTTCAGCACTTCCTGATAAGCGCCGAGTTGACTATCCATCCACAACTTATCTGACAGATGGAGTATGAAGTATCTGTCAGTTAAGAGGTGGATAGCCTATCAGGCACTTATCAGGAAGTGTTGAAACAGCCCCTTAGACTTTCAGATCAAGATAAAAGTGCAATTGTCTTACCTCTTTTATTCGATTTGATGACACATGAAAGACTTTGCCTCCTCTGATTTCCCGCCAATTTTTTTTTCACAGATAACCACAAACGAGCACGAGCACCTGACGATCGGGGGTCCGCCGTCGGGATGGTCGTTCTACCTGGTGCTGGCGGCTATCGTCACCACGCTCGGCTCGTCATTACCCGTGGGGTACAATATAGGCGTCATCAACACTCCCGCTGCAGTGAGTAGTTCATAGATTACTTTCGAAAATATTCGATTTTCAAAAGATTTGACAGATAAGTAGAAGTACGACTATTGAGACTATAACACCCGATTACCGGATAGATTATAGAACAATCTTTAAAAGCATCTTCTAATACCTTCGGTATGGGATGCGATAAGCACATGAGAGAAAGAGTTGCACATTTGAGATGTACGATCAGAGTTGACTCCTAGACAGGTTTGACGTAACGCGACCAAACTACGTACGCGTTACGTCAAACCCATGCCATCAGGTCATGACTTAATAATAAGTCTATGACTTAATATGTTCTATTGACATAACCCGACCAACTACCTATGAATCTTTTCTTAGATGGTACCGCTGTGATAGTCGTGAAAGTCAACATTATAATCATATTCCCTTCCGCTTCTTTCTTGGTATGAACGACAGTCGTAGTAGTCCATAATAATCTGATGATTCTTCTGGTTGCCTAAAAAAATCCAATGCAAGCAAATCCACGGGAACCACATTAATGTGAATCATACGCGGAAAAGTTATACTTGGCCAATGCCAATATGCAAATAGTCAGTCGTAAATTGTTCTAAAGCTATCTTTATTATACATCTAATACGTAAAATCGTGTTCTGATTGAAAGGTTCGGTTTGTTGTTGTCTTCAGGTTGATGGCCTTGACCAACAACGCCCACAATCATCATCACCATTTTGATCAAATCACCGTCATGATAAAATTTATAATAGAACAAATAAGAATTATCTAAGAGACTAGGGCCCGTATAAATAGTCACTACTTAAGATGCGACCCGGTCTCAAGACACCATGGTGATTGGTCCAAGGTGATTGGTCCAAATTTTGACAGCCAACCAATCACAGAGCCTGAACCGTGTCTTGAGACCGGGATGCATCTTGAGTACTGACTATTTATACCGGCCTAGTTTTGCAAACGTTATCTTCATTTTGCTTAATTTGTTTATAAAGTTTAACCCATCTACACTCCTTACTCTAAACCAAACTTTCATCCGGAATCGTTTAGCTTAGATTGCGATTTGCGTGACAATAATCAAAATCTGGTTAATTATGATGGCTAGAAGTTTTAGACACCAATAATGTTGCTTTGGAAATATTCTACCAAGCGTACATGCAAGCTACTCTTTACTAGTAATATTTAAGGACTCTTCCCGCGTTCAGTGGCTCTGCTCAGAGAATCAAAAGCATTTCTAGGCCTATCTTCCCCCAGCACATCCAGAAATTCTGCAACTCGAGCTTCTTGAGCCGCTACGGGGTCCAGCTAGATAAGGCGTCCATGAACATTCTATGGTCTTCCGTGGTGGCCATCTTCATCGTTGGCGGCTGCACGGGGTCTATATTGGGGTCCGTGTTAGCTGATAAGCTGGGCAGGTAAATAATTAAGGTTATATGAGATGGAATATAAAGATTAACGAGTATTTGTCTGCTTTAACTTAGGTTCATTGCCCTCGTGGTCTTAGCATTATAAGTCTTGGCTCTTGACTGAGAATGTCACGGCTCGATTGCCGATCTCAAGCCAATACAAGCTTATACTGATTATCTGAAAAAAATTATAGATATTATGCAGAAAATTATATTGCAAAAAAATAGGCCAGCTGTATCTGCTTTTTTAGCACCGTATCAGGAACTTCCTAAGTCTGTGATCTTTACAAGTCTACCGTTCGCCGATTTTTTTTTAATTTCTAATTCGTTGACTCAATTTTAGGAAGAAAGCGACGATCCTCACCAACCTGCTGTCAATAGCCGGCGCGGCGCTGTTCTGCGCATGTCGTGCCGTCAACTCTGTGGAAATGTTGGTGCTGGGAAGACTGCTGGTGGGGTTGTCTGGAGGTAATTGTTGTTTTGTCACTCAATGTTACTAAAAGACGTCTATTGCAGATGCAGGGTTGCATACAGTATTTAAGGCTCAGGACGAATCCCAAGATGAATATTGAATTTATCTTTTGCGATCTCTCCAAAGCGTTTGATTATGTGGATCATGTGAAACGTGTTGTACGAAAACTACAGATAATATATGCCCTTTAGCAATAAGGACCGTAAATCTTTTGAGTTCTTATTTTAAAAATTGAGTAAAGTAACAGGGATCAATTTTATGTCCCTAATTACTATACTGTACCAATACTTTACGTTTAAAACGGTGAGACATGGCAAGAAACTATAAGAATTTTGCCTGTCTTATGTATATTAACAGCTAACAAGTAAAACAGTATAAAATAATTCTAATTTTTATTGGTAAATTCACGCCTACCAATCTTATATTATATATCACACAAGACAAACAAAATTTGCTCATCCATCACAAGCGGTGTGATCGCGGAAGTGTTTTGTTTGTGTTTCCTATCTTCGTAGGTCTAATTATGGTCAATGGCAATATTTGGGCCATGGCCTTGTTTTCAATTGGTCGAAAACATCAATGCCCTAAAAATTTATTGAAATGTTAACAAAAACAAGAATGAGTCAATAGACTCATGTAGATTGTATGTATTTAATTTGTTAGCTACTTTTCGTTCTAAAATACGACTACTATTATGTTTTTTTTCATGGAATGCCTCTACAGTCTATCACAATTGTCCAATTTAGACAAATACTAATGATTACCAATCGCATACAAATATTTGTCTCAACTATTTAAACACACGTGTTTGGATTGTCAGAATCTGTTGTTAAGGGCCCGGGTTACCCTCGAAATTTTCATACATTCTTAATACCAAAATCATTTTCTCATACGAAAATATTTAACATGTTTGAGTTATTTTTCAGCTTAAGATAGTAATTACCTAGGGTCCTGAACAAATTTTTTTTACAAAATATTTAAATACTAAAAAAAAAATTTTTGTGTTTAAATATTTTTTTGTAAATTTACTACTAAATATTTAAACACCAAAAAATAGACAAAAACACTAAAAAATATATAAATAAATAGTAAATTTACTACAAAATATTTAAATAATAAAAAATATTTTTTAAAGTTTAAATATTTTGTAGTAAATTTACTATTTATTTATATATTTTTTAGTGTTTTTGTCTATTTTTTGGTGTTTAAATATTTAGTAGTAAATTTTCTAAAAAATATTTAAACACAAAAATTTTTTTTTTAGTATTTAAATATTTTGTAAAAAAAATTTGTTCAGGACCCTAGGTAATTACTATCTTAAGCTGAAAAATAACTCAAACATGTTAAATATTTTCGCATGAGAAAATGATTTTGGTATTAAGAATGTATGAAAATTTCGAGGGTAACCCGGGCCCTTAATACTTCGCGGCTACTTTCATTTTTCAATTGGAATGACCAAAAACATTGTGATAATTGTCGGCACAATATGTCTGTTGACGCCTAATATAACGTACCGTAACGTTAACTCTACTAAATCCATTTCCAGGTTTGACCACGACTATAGTGCCCATGTATCTGACCGAGTTGTCGCCGGCGGGACTCACGGGCACGATGGGCGCGGCCTGCCCAGTGGGCGTAAACGTGGGCGTCCTAGTCGGCCAGGTCATGGGCCTCGACTTCTTACTGGGTATGTATATTGTATACTTCTAGAAGGTTTTGTAGATAAAATGGTAACGCTAAAATAAAATGAACATCTCTATATTATGGTGTAGTAAAATCAAGTGCGAATGTTTTTGGATCTTCTGCTTTTGTGTAAAACTAAGTGATAACTTCAGGGTGTGCATGGGGCCCCCATATAGAGTACGCTGTGAAAGTAGCAGCGCTGAAAGAGTAACTTTAAGCTATTGTAAAGGGAAATTTAAGACGCTCGGGTGCTTGCCCATACAAATCACAAAAAATTGCTCTTTCAGCGCTGCTACTTTCACAGTGAACTCAAGTGGAAAAACAAAATTATTATCACTTAGTTTTGATACACCCTGCTTAGAATAAAAAATTGTCATATCAAAGAAAATCATCTTAAGTGTCTCGCTCAACAGAAAATAATATTACATAATATAATGAAAGATTTCTTCTTGATTACTAATAAAAGTATAATAATTAAGTTTTCTCCAAGCGTCTATAGATAAGCAGTTGATCATGTGCCCAAAAAATGTACAGCTGATTTTAACACACCTTATATTTTGAACTAAAAATTAAATAATATTTTTGCAGGTGGTGTCAACGACTGGCCCTACCTACTTTCCGCCTTCGTAATTCTAGTCATAATCTGCCTTCCTATATTATTTATTTTACCTGAAAGTCCAAAGTACCTGTACGTAGTTAAGAAAAGAGAAAATGAAGCTTTAAATGGTGAGTTTATAATATATTTTATTTACTTCTTCTCAACGCTCAATTTTGCTTAAAAAACATAGTCAAAATTTTTGAAATTAGAATTAATTTTATAGTTTGACGTACCAAACGCAGACCCTTGTGGTACACTGACTTGACTGTATCGTACTGCTAATGTTGATGGGGCCAGTAATCTTTTTGATTAAATATTTAGGCTGAACTTTCAGGATTTGCTTATAAACTCAAGTTTTAGCTGTTTTAGACTATGGTTAATTTTGTCAAAAGCTTTATCAAAATCCAAATTGAAAATACATCAAGCTTTATCGATTATTCCTTGGATATGTTGACCTTAATATTCTTCTTTTATCAAGCATATTCTATCCCACTAGCCTAACCTGTACATTTTTGCAGAGCTGAGCCGTCTTCGTGGAGTTTCTTCAAGTGCATTGGTGGAAGACGTGGAGTCGCTCAAGGAGGAGCGTCGCGCGGGCGCGGGTGGGTGGAGCATGTGCCGCGCACTGCGGTCGCCGCGCCTGCGGCTGCCGCTGATGCTGGTGTGCGCGCTGCAGGCGGGGCAGCAGACCAGCGGCATTAATGCGGTCAGTGATGTCACAGCTCTGTATCATACAATATACATGAGTTAACTGACGAACGGTACATATCGACGGCACGCGTCTGTAAGAAGCCTGAGATATTGAAATGAGGTTAATTAGATATTGTCATTGAAAATATCTGTCATGTTAGAACTATAAGTAGTTAATATAAGACCTTCATATCAACAGAGACTCAACAACATTTAATTTGATTGAAAATAGTAAGTAGGCAGAGTAAAAAAAAAACATTTTTTAGCATTATTTTCTTTAAGGAAAGAGTTAATAAAACTAGACTTGTGAGTGGGTAATTTAATTCAGAATTAAATTTTTTAACTAGATCTTATCCATGATTATTGTTATTTCTAGATTACAAGTTTACATAATAATAAACAATAACTTTCTTTTCAATAATTAATTAAAACAATATTACGTGTTTATTTTTGTATTGTGGTTAATTAATGCGAAACGATAACCTATGATCGCCTTTACGTTCTCTTTCCGCATGTGTAATCTACGTTTGTTATTACGAGTCATTTTATTTACCTATATTACATATTATCGTATAGTATACGTCAATAAATAATCAAGTCAACGTGGGTCTTATCCCTTTCTTATTATTAGAAATAAGTATTTCGATACTTATAATATTTTTCTGGCAGTAGACTGCCTGCTGAACTTTTAATGAAGAACAAAATTATTGCCTAAGGCCCGTATAAATAGTCAGTACTTAAGGATGCTACAACATTCTACAACCGAAAAATTAGCAGGTTGGATGTCTGTCAGTACGAATATCGACTTTAAGGACATGAAAATAACATTCATATCAGCGAGCCTTGTGCAGTGGCGGTTACGATGCTCGCCGCGTTCTTGATATGGCGAAAATGTATGAAAAAAATTGAGAAAGTTTCTTATTTTTCTTATAAATTGGAAAGTTATTTATTTTTATATAAAATATATAGCTACTCGTACAGAGGACTAAACCAAGCAACGATTTTTTTGTATATTTATTTTCCTTAGTTCAATGTATTTAGTTATAATGGTACCTAATCAGACCCCATTTTTTCATATTTTGCGATTATTGTGATGGTTAAAACGTATTTTATGTGAAAATTTACAAAATTTTCAATGCGGCTATAAATTTTTTATGGTATAGACGTGGAGATGAATATATTATCTTTCATTTGAAACCAAAATATCCTCGCAGTGTGACTCCTAATTCTTTAAAATGGCACCGGAAAATTGCTGATGTTTGTGAAAAAATGTGATAGCGTCCCCCGGACAGCCAACCAATCAATCAATCACAGAGCCTGAACCGTGTCTTGGGACCGAGATGCATCTTGAGTACTGACTATTTACACCGGCCTAAGAGCGAGTCTACACGGCGCTTTGCGTCAGCGCTGCGTCGACGCAACGCGCCGTAAGGACTGGCTCTTATGAATAACTAAAATGTGTCGGTAGAGTTGCGTTTACATTTCACTTTTTAAAGGATATTTACAGCTATAATACAGTTTCTAATATTCTATAGGTGTTCTACTACTCTCAAACGATATTCGAGAACGCGGGCGCGACCGCACAAGTCGCCGCGTACGCGACGGTCGCGTGCGGCGCCGTCAACGTGTGTACGGCGGTGGGGCTGGCGCGCGTGCTGCCCACTGCCGGCCGCCGCCCGCTGCTGCTGGCCAGCACCGCCGCGGCTGCCGTGCTGCTGACCGCGCTGGCCGCGTCTATAGCTGCCATGGTGAGTGTAGACTGTAGAGTGATGAAGTCATAACGTTGAGGGGAAGGGAGGAACTCTGGTGCGTAGTATATTTGATTGCCAATATATAAACGAGTAAGAAGGAGAGATTAAACATTTTCTGGCTTACCCTCCCTCCCTTTTGCCTTTGCTTTACAACAGATGTACTTAAAGGATGATGTTGTGTTTCAGCACTACGTGTGGTGGATGTCGTATGTGTGTATGTCGGCGGTGGTGGCGTACGTGTTCGTGTACGGGCTCGGCCTCGGACCCATACCGTACTTCATCGCCTCGGGTGAGTTCCATGCTACATTATGTCTAGGTCATAAAGGTCATATAGGTCCATATTAAAAAATCAATGGTACATAAATGGAAACCGCCTTAGGCGAGCAGTGCACCGTTCGCGGTACCGTGCTGCGGCGCGGCGCCGGTGAGTGCGCCGCGCCGTGTATGATGGGGACTCGGGCGTAATAAAATTGTAACGTGTTAATGACTAAGATATATACTGTTGTATTAGAAAGATATACTTTACAATGTTTTATCAAACTTCACCGATTTTAGCCGTTTGTGTGTTTTGCTGTTGATGCGGTTTTAAAAACACATTCCTTGCAACGCTCGCTTGCCTCAGGGTCAATGGAAATTCACCTTTGACACCCGATATTAATATGTTTACAGAGATATTTGAGGTGGCACCGCGCGGGGCGGGCATGGCGTGGGGCTCGCTGGCGAACTGGGGCGGCAACTTCCTGGTGGGCATGTGCTTCCCCTCCCTCCGCGCCGCCATAGGCCCCGCCTGCTTCCTCATCTTCGCCGGCACCACCGCCGCGCTCTTCTGTTTCGTGAAGTGGGTATATCACGTGATGTGGGCGTGGTTTGGGGTCCGCTGGCCAACTGGGGCGGCAACTTCCAGCAGGCTTAGCATGGTTACTATAGAAACGGTTTATTTCTACGAAAGAATAAATAAAGTTACAGATTGGCAAAGGAAGGAGGCTATTTTGTCACTAAATAGCCGTTTCTAATGTTGTTATGCTAAGCCTGCTGGGGGGCATCTACAGGACTCTCTACGTTGGCCAACCATGGACCAATACAAGCGAGGTGTATTGGTCTGAGGCCACCGCCACCGCCACCGCTGGCCGCGTCTGTCTGGGAGACGTTTTAAACTACTATTATTTATTTAAATTAGGTACATCATAATATTATATTATGATAAATATATTTTCAGGGTATACTTCCCCGAGACGCGCGGCAAGAGTCCCACACAAGTGACGGAGTTGTGCGCGCGCGGCCTGGCCTCGCGACCGCTACTCGGCCTGCCTGTGGACCAGGCCTGATGACTGCAGCTGGCCCTGGCCTGTCAGGCCTGAATTGGCCCAGGTTTGAAGGCATTGATGCCCTGGCCAGGATTTCAACCTAGGTTTGATGGCCTGATGATGTGTGGATAGGACTGATATTTTCTTAAAACTTTATTAGTACTTTTCAAAGCAATGTTAGGCAATATAAATTGTCGCCTTCCTACATTATAATTATAAAAACTTGGCATAGAATTTCACATAATTTTTAAAATTTTATTTATGAATTTTTGAAGAAAAATTTAAAGCAGTTCAAAAAAGATTTTGATTTGCTTTAAATCTGTTTATATTCCAATGTAGCAAGCATTTTAACCACAAAAACTTGCTACTCCGAGAAATGTTTTTTTCGGCTTTATGATTTCATTCCTTTTTTGTGAGTTATTGAGGTGTGTTGAAACTAGTACTTACATTTAGTCACCATAGTTTTAGTACTCACTCTCGTGTCTTGTTCTGCTAAATTAAGTCAGAAGTTACAGTGCCTAAATACCAACTTTTTAAGACAGTTACTATTTAAAATGGTCAAAAGTATGAAGTCTTATTACTCAGAAGAATACTTAACAAAATCATCGGAAATTTATATTATAGGCAACATTTTACTCTACGTAATTCGTAAGATTTTGGTGCTTCCGTGTTTCCCTAAAAATTCCATTCAACTAGTTTAGAATAAAATTTAGTCTCGTTACCTAATAGTACTATTTTAGGATGCTAGGTACTTGTCTTTATTAGTTATTAGAATGCGCACATATATATTAACTTGCTATACTTAATATTACTTATTAATAAAAATATTTACATGCTACACCTAATATGTATGTCTGTGTCTGTATAATCTGATACCTTGGGGAAAAAAGTTGACAGATTGACAGGAACAAGGATAAGTAACACCATGGTATTAATATTTTTATTAATAACAATGGGGCTATAGCCCAAGAGCCAGTGGCAGCCAGTGTCATATTTTTGCCGCTAGCTCTTACTCTACAAGTGATTATGGTACTTAAGTGTGTGCGACTGTGTGATAATATGATTTAGATTCTAGTGTTTAAAACATCAATATTTTGCCAATGATGTAAGAGAAGTCTGAATAGAAATGTACTGATTTTCATAATTATTGGTGACCAAGCTATGTTGCTCGCAGGTATAAGGGTAGCTCAAAGCATAATATAAAAAAGTATTTTAAGTTTGTCGGCTTTATTTAAAAACATTATTATCACATTGTAATATATATTATTTAGTACTTAATATAATATTTTATTATTTTTATTGTACAAGAGTTTTTAGCATAATTATATTTTATTTATTGTTCTGAGTTTCGCCAATCAAAAAATAAATGAGTTTATGATGTAACCTTCGTGTTATTTATTTAAAAATATAATTAATATACTATTGATCAAGCTTAATTTTATAAAAGTGGTAAAAAAATGAAATTTGTTATCAGTTATCACAATGCACATTATACATAATATTAGACTAACAATATCACATCTTATAATATATAAAAATGGATTTTCAAATGTGTTAGTCGCGCTAAAACTCGAAAACGGCTGAACAGATTGGGCTGATTTTAGTCTTAAAATATTCGTAGAAGTCCAGGGAAGGTTTTAAAGTGACGTACGAAGTTCACCGGGACAGCTAGTTAAATATAAATGATATTGAAATTTTTGTTAATAATTCAATAAAGATTCTATACACTTATTCTTTCTAGTCAATTATCGAATTCTTTTTAATTTTTTCTTAATCGTTTAACAAAAAGTAAACACGTTAGAAGCACCGGAATATGTAAAAAATCACGGTTCAAATAATATAACCACCTTTTCACAAGTCAGTTAAAAAAGGTAATAGTTTAGTACTAGGTAATATAGTTAACACACTATTTGGAAGATGCCATTTGGCACTTTTCACACAGCCTATATTTTTGTTCCCTTCTCACTTATCTCCTCAAGAAGTCCTCTAATATCTTCAACTGGTCCCAGCAGACGAGCAACAATACGGTATGTGGCCCCAACCTCAGGTAGTTGGCCCCAACTCCCTTGTAGAAAGCCCTCAGGCCCTCCGTCCGCGACATTTTGACAAAACAATCCAACATGCCGCTGTATAATTTGCCTCGGTTGTTGGAGTCCACCGCTGAAAAGATTAATGTTATGTAAGGCCAGAGTTAGAAGTAATTTGATATAATTCCTAGGCCGGTATAAATAGTCAGTACTCAAGATGCATCTCGGTCTCAACTCTCAAGACACATTCGTTTTTTCGATTGAAACATAAAGTGCGATCATAACGTTTTCTCTATGGCCACACTTTGATTCTACAACTTTACATTTTACGAATGGCGGCCCATATATTGGCCAGTCGCTACTCGCTACACGCCAAAACAACCTTATAGAACTCACGTTGATTGGACAGTCTTGTGGCGACGACGTCAAAAGGGTTGAGGCACACTGTCATGACGACGCCGCCGAGGTTGGCGCCGGCGAACGACAGCAGTAGCGGATTTTCACACAAACCCCGCTCCCGCAACCACTGCTTTGCGTAAGAGAAACTGACCATCTGCGAGGCGCTGCCGACGCTGCCGCGGGGTATTTGTGGCCCCACGCCGCGGAATAAACCTGTGAACGGAGGATAAGGGCTTATTTACATTGCTACAGTAGCTGGCGCCAGCATCATTGGATTCCGTCGCTGCAGTGCTGGATACTGGATGCTGTAGGGGAGACGTGGATCTTTCACCACAATTCGAAACACTCGCGTTTATACTTCAGAAACTGTGTTTATTTACGTTCCAACATGAGTTAAAATAAAATAAAACTAAATAAAAAACGGGAGACACGAGTCAAACCGCCATTCTGTCAGCGCGCTCCCCGAACTCTCTCGAAAAAGTCCCCCGCCGCCATCTGGCGATTTTAGGCAAAAACTAACGATACCGCGAAGGCGGGCAGACTTGCCATCCGAGGACAGTAGTTTGCGGCAACCGAATACCAGGTGGCGCTACAACCTCCCCCTCCAAGTCACAAGACCGCCCCGGTTGTGACTTGGGACTCCCCCTATTCCTTGCGACGTTGGGGTTTCCGATAAATCATATGTGGTGGTAGACGAGGACCAAATGTCTGCTGCAGGAGCTGAATGGCATCAGGCCTAGTTGACACGGATATTTAACGCCTTGCCACCATGTGCCAGCCATCCCCGTCAACTCTTGCAGAGCATCTCGCGAAGTTTCTCTGGCTCCCCATCACACTTGCAGTGGACGGCGTCGGGCCAGGTACACGCAGAGCAGAGATTAGTTGCCGTAGTTGCTGATCCGTCATAGTAAAAGATGTGGAAGTCGCGCCCACAGGCGGCGACACTGTCGAGGTACTCGACCGCGGCGTTAACATCTGTGTGTGTGCACCTTGCACCAGGGGGACACAGAATGTTGAGTCACGGGTGGCGTCGCAACACCACCACGGGCAGCTTCGGCGTCAGCAGACGCCGCGGCAGAAAGCTGTCCAAGACTACTCGCGAGAGCACTTCTCGTTAACACCATCTTGACAAATTACTATACGGTAGTCTAAATACAATACAAGGCTCTGCGTTAAACTTCAAAGTCCACAATAACAAAGTTCACGTAACCATAAAATAGTCATTATTAAAAGTTTGTTACAAATATTGTATAAAATCTCTTGTTTTCTAGTTTGTTATTCGAGTCGAGTTTCCATAGTAACGACAGAATATGTTTGAAAAATTGTTCATTAGAAAACTGTAAATAATGGTTCCAATTCACATGAAGAGTAGATTTAGGCATCTATATTGCAGCTACAGTTCCCAAAAGTCTAGATTTTAACACAAACATAGTTCAACTGAGTACAAAACTCGATCTAAGTATAAACGAAAACTTTGAGTGTTTTGTGGTGGAATTACAGTTCGAAATTACCGAACACAAGAAAAGAACCGAAAACAGAGTCTAAAGCACTACGCGGGCACACAATGTTCTAGGCTTTGTCGCTAGAGGTGAGATTTCGGCAAGCCTAAGTAACCTGTATGAGTAGGTACGCTTCACAACTAGTATGGAAACAAAGTTCTTAGAACACTCCACGTGAAAAAAGCTTGTAGACACAGTTCTTATCACGGTAATACAGTAAACAGTTCACTGGATTGCACTGTAAACGTTTTTCCCCACTTTTCTTCCAAACTGAAGAAAAAAACCGGTTTGTCCTAGATAGTCCGGCCGAACGTTGGGCAGCCAATTGTAGGGGAGACGTGGATCTTTCACCACAATTCGAAACACTCGCGTTTATACTTCAGAAACTGTGTTTATTTACGTTCCAACATGAGTTAAAATAAAATAAAACTAAATAAAAAACGGGAGACACGAGTCAAACCGCCATTCTGTCAGCGCGCTCCCCGAACTCTCTCGAAAAAGTCCCCCGCCGCCATCTGGCGATTTTAGGCAAAAACTAACGATACCGCGAAGGCGGGCAGACTTGCCATCCGAGGACAGTAGTTTGCGGCAACCGAATACCAGGTGGCGCTACAATGCTGGATTGAAACATGTTTACATTGATACAGTGCTGATGCAGCGTCGGAATCCAGTGATGCTGGCGCCAGCTACTGTAGCAATGTAAATCAGCCCTAAATGGCACGTTATTTATTTACGCTATTAATATATCTTTGAGCTTGAGGTTTATAGTGAGTTTGACATCGATATATAAATAAACTAGAACCTTATAAGGTTCTAGTTTATTTAAATATCGAAGGAAGCAGAACTAATTATTTATTATTCGACTGAGAGTGCAAAAACGCACTACATCGACTTTCAAATAAGCGCTTTGTTAGCAAGTTGCAGACTAATACCTCAGCTGAGTACTAGAATAAATCTAGGAACAAAATACTCTCAAAACCTTAATTTACCTACCTTTAAATCCTTCTCTCCTGTAAATATCCCTCAAAGCGCCGACAGTGCCGGTATGTGTGTGCTGGTGTCCAACCGCTATCGCCTGTGCTGCTTGCGCTTGCAGCCGCGTTTTGACGAGGAAGAATGGAGTCCCGGCGATGCTGCCGAGCGCGCCGCCGAGCCCCGCCGCCGCAGCGCCGCGGACGACCAGTGTGCGCCCGTCCTTATCTGTTATGAATCCGCGACGCTCGGCGATACGGTATACTCCTAGCCTAGGAATATAAGGGTTGGTGTTACTTTGATAATTTTTATGCCACGCTTATTTTATGCCACAATTTGTAGTTCATTTATTTAGTGCGGCGAGTGGCGACTTGTTATTATAAATTAAGTAAAAAAACAACCTCTGTAGGGTGCAATTACTTAAGTCATTAGTTCCAAATATTCATTAGATGCTTTTGAGAACTAACTGAATCGATAACTTACCTAAACGTATTCAAACAGAACTGGAACCCTAACATCGCCGGTAGTCCGTTCTGCAAAGCAGCGATGCCCTCCGTCCTCGCAATCACGAAGAGGCCATGGGGTACGTTTCTATAGAACACCTCATGTTTCCCCCTAGACACCAGTTCTCCCTGTAGCTGTAGGCGGGTTTTCACGACTTCTATGGGGTTGGTGAATAACGTCGCAAACATGGCCGACACGCCCCCCATCGCCATGTCCGTGACGTCACGGCCGACGCCATCTTGTTGTGACGCCATCTTGTTAATAAAAGTTTTTAGGAATTAGTATTTTCTACAGTTACTTCACGCAATGGAACATTGTTTACGGTTAAACTTTAGCTTGATTATATTTTTGATAAAGCGTCTTTAAGGTAGCTAAATAGTTGAGAGATTGAGAAGTGATAATATATTAGGGTGTGTACTGTGTAACGTGTACAGCATGACTGGTGACTGGTGAGACATGTTCAATACTCGAGGACGCCTCCGTGGTCTAGTGGTACAGAGCGCGGCTCTTGACTCGGAGGTCGTGGGTTCGATTCCCGCGTTGGAAACATGTTATTTCCAAGTTTGGTTAGGACAATGCAGGCTGATCACCTGATTGTCTAACAAGTAAGATGATCCATGCGTCGGATGGGCATGTAAAAAGTCGGTCCTGCGCCTGATCTCTCGCCGGTCGTGTCGGTCTGCCGTCCCACCGGGTTATGAGAGTAAAGGAATAGAGAGTGCTCTTGTGTACTGCGCACACACTTGGGCACTATAAAAATACTCCTGCGTAGCTGGCCTGGTTTCAATGAAACCGGCCACCGTCACCGAAACCGGTGTGGGAGCTATTATTATTATTATTATTACTCGAGGACGTACATAATATTAGGCTAATAAGTAGTTGAAAAAAATAATATAAAAAAATAATATTATCAATTGATCACTGAGTAAATGTAACTTAAAGTTAAATAATTATTTACCCAACGCACGGTCACCGCGCGCGTGAGGGGTAGCGCGCGGCGCGGGGCGCGTGCCGTCGCGCCGGCCGCATAGTAATTTACTAAGTGTCCATGATTCATTTATTTAAAAGCAAATTTGGTCAAAAATTAAGTAAGTACCTAATCTTATTATAATGAGAATCGACTACCGAGTACTCTCCATAAGTATCGGTAATGTCTCACCAGTCATACTGTATACATTAGGGTGTTGAAGAAGCAATTTTTTTGTGATTTGTATGGGCAAGAGTCCCAGCGCCATAATTTTTTCGCTACACCAGTAAAAACAGTTACTCTTTCAGCGCTACTACTTTAACAGTGAATTACAGGGGGCTCATACACACTCTAATGTATAATCACTTTGTTTTGTTACACCTGTATATTGTTTTGATATTCCCTGTATGGTATTTTGTTACAGGACAGTCTTGTGTAACTGCCGCACACAGAGTGGAACATTAATAATATCGAATGTAATTAAGTTAAAAATTTGACAGACTCATACACTATCTGTCACTCTTCTTTAACCTATCAAGCCCCGTACGAGCACCGGTGTAGGTGTAGGCATAAACCTATAATGCATAGACGAACAAAGAGTGCGAGAGAGAAGAAAATCCTTTATGGAATTATAACAAGATGAAAAGAGAGAGGCAGTTTAATGTGAACTGTAACCACTTTTATTTGACAGGTCGTCACAAGTCGACACGCGTTTTTGTGCCCTTTCAGTATTTGAAATTTATTGTTTAAATCGTTTGTTATTTTTAACAAATACTATTATATATAGCAATGATAACTTGTTCTGTGAGTGATTGCAGTGTAAATCATAGGAATAAACCTGAAAAATATACATTTCACAGGTAATTAATCTTCATGTCCTAATTGCTACGATGTGTTTATTTTTGCTATATTCTGTCTTTAGTTCTGTATTTCAAATAAAATAATATCAATCCTCCCTTTTACTTTCATATTTTGCGTAACTAAAGGTACTATTGTTCTTAAATTACACAATTTTTGAAGAAAAATTTTTCATAAAAATTTTTTACATATACGCTAGTGCTTGAATCAAATTTATCGATATACTTATCGGTATTTATCAATAACATAAAACCAATCTAAAAATGTAATGGGTGTGTAAGAGTATTATGATATGTATTTAATTTAAGAATAAATAAAATACTAAGTGTGTTGTTTACTTTCAACATTATATTTGCATTTCTAATAATGTAAGGGCTGATTTTTCAGATAGCTTTTACCTGAGTAATAAATAAGTAACTTTATAATGTGTATATTATTTACCCTTATAAGAACCTCATGTCATAACATATCCGACGATTGAAAAATCACCCCAAACGACAATGTGTGTCTTAGATACTTTTCAATCGTCACCTTTTTTTCTGCCAAATAAAATATATGGTACCTAATTTGAAATAGAAAATCTGCCAAAGTTGTATATTATTTATTTCTCATAGAAACTCAGGTAAACTAACTCGAACGCACAGTGTATTTTTTGTCCAAAAAATTGGCCATGCCATTTTTATTACTTAATTTTATAGGATTTGTGATTATAAATGCAGGACGAGAGTACCTGACTGCCCAATTCCTATAGAAGAATGCAAATTAGTACTTGAAAAAAAATTCTATGATTTCCAGAAAAAAACATAGAAACAGTTATAGCTCAAAAGTTTGATATTCTTTTAAGAATTTATTAATTGGTCTAAATAGTGTCTTAAAAGCCCTACGATAGCGAAAAACATCCAGGCTTTATTTGTTCAAGATAACGTATTTATGACTGACTTTATAAATTTATGTTTTAATTTTTTTAACGTCATGTCTTTTCATATTTGGATTTGAAACTAAGACTGAAATATTCTTTTTATTGATACTTATAACCCAAAAAAAATGGGATCCAAATGAGGCGGGGCATCGGAGTTATTCAATTTTATATAATTTTGGATAGGGTTGTCACCGCATAGTTCACATAGTTTAATAATATTTGAAGTAGGTTTTATATGCTCAAAAAAAAAAACAAAGTTCAAATGAGTAAAAAATGTTGGTACAGAAATATTGACAACCCTAAAACCATAGTTACCAAGAAAACTTTAGAAGCCTTTAACTTCTGTGCCCTTTATTATTTGGATCTAAATTTTTTTACACGAATTCTTGTACATTTAAGTAGCAATTCTGTAAAATCCAAATAATTAGAAATACGTTCATAATAAATTAAAGAAAAAAAAAACATAAATCGTAATTAAATCTTTAAACACATAATTAGGAAATATGTAAATCAGGTTAAATTGTGTGTTTCTTTTATTATTGTCGATCAGAATAATCAAGAAGAAAATAATTAAGTAATTATTTAAAAAGTTATGGCAGTTTTTAATTTTATTGAAAAAAAAATAAAAGTGTTTTTTTATTATTCATAATAAGAAATTAACACATGTAAATACTAATAAATTACTTACATAACATTTCTGTTCAAGATTTCCAAAAAAAAAGGCATGGCCAATTTTTTGGACAAAAAATACACTGTGGAACGGACTATACTATCGATAGTAAAAGATACATCACTAGCACACGCACACATTGACAGATCGAAAATCGTCACGCATTTTCGGGTTGTCAGGTGGTCTTTACGTCAGTATATTATAAGTCTATGGGTGTAGGTATGTTTCCTTATTCATTGCACTGGTGATCGCGACAACAATTATAACATACAATGGCATTTCCGAGAATCTCCGATCGACGAATTAAATTGAAATGTGGGGATAATGCCACAGAAGGTTAATCATAATTAAATGTCTGTGAGTACGGCGGTTAGTGTCTTAACTCTTAGCTTCCTATAAGTAAGTAGATTCTTGTACTCGTACCTAATAATTTTTATAAATAATTACTCAAGTAAATATTATTGTATGACGAAAGTATCACATCAAGTTTTATTGCATATAAACAAAAAGATTCAGTGTCATTTTTATCTTCGAATAAAATAGAGGCGTGTGATTTTTGTGCTCATACATTGGTTGTTATGCTGTTGGTCACAGGTTAAGTTTGATAATAAAAACAACATCATTCTTACGATAACCTGTCGGTTACTCGATATTATGTTTCGTCATATTTTTGCGAAATACTAAACAAATATTTGTAGATTCAACGTAAAGAAAGTGTTAAAAATAAAAGAGATCAGATAAAACAACAACATTTATTGCACCAAATCTCATTTTGGATTAATCTACAAATTATTTAACAAAACAATTTTAACAATGTTTTAGACCGTTTCTGATATCACAACTATGTGTATAATTATTAACATTTGGATTGGTTAAAATAAATAACATTGTTTGTAATAAATATTTTATTGTCTTTGGTATCAAAGTTTTGACTAAGATTGCATAAATAACTAATTCATAACAGCAAAAATCTTTAAGCTTGTTTTCTAATATCCAAAATAAGCGTAACGTTTTAACTTTCAAGCACTTAAAAATAAGGGTCAGTCACACCTAAACTCGACAGCGTTGCATTTTGAGATTGTAAATTAATGAGATTGTATAAATAACACATACTGTGAGATACAACATATAACGAGATTGTAAAAATAACGCGTACAAACACGTTTACATGACATCACTTTCATACAACTCACACAAGCATCTAAAACCTAACAACAAACATAAATAATGAACACCGGCTTGTTTACAGTTAAAAGTTAGTTATAAATTAATAAAATACGTTTGGCATTTAAAAAGATTTAAAATCTTATTACACTAACTTTTGACCTTGTCAAATAAATAAAAGCAAGTTACAAAAATGTAAAACATTAAAATACAACTGCCAGAGTTATTGTAACTATTCCTATTAAATAATAAACAATATGTAGCACCTTCAAGTCCATAAGACCTTAATCATACAGAATACTGTTTTTATTTGTACTTATTTAAAATACATAATTGTACAAAAATGTATTTTTGAATATTATAACTACATATTCGTCATTTCTTTTCCTATTGACATAAAAATACTTTTCACAGTTATACTATTTTTGATTTACTGAAGTCTATGTTTTGGTTAACCAAAACAAAGTTTTAAATCGAACGCGCCGCACCGCACGCCACGTCTAGATGTGCATTTACCTTTACAAAATAGATTTTTTTAAATCTCACTTTCTGAACAATCTGCCAGAAACAGGCTAAAAAATCTAAGTCAATGTTTTGCTTTTACCCATTTTCGTCTCTAAAGACTGTTGTGCGTCTTTTAGCATATCCCAGAATACCAACAATAGTACCGTATGAGGTGCCTGTCTCAAGTAAGTCGGCCCAATGCCCTTATAGAGGGCGAATAAGCCCTCCGTTTTGGTGATTTTTTTAAAACAGTCGATTATGCCGCTGTATAATAGTCCGTTTCCTTTTGCGTCGACGCCTGTAAAAGAATGAATAAATTTTTAGTTAAAGTTCATATTTTGTCTTAAGTAAATGAGTTAGAAAGAAAGAGCAAGCTTAACTAGCTTTCTTAAAGGTCTCATTTTAACACGCTTTTATTATTCTATCATGTAAGTGTAGAAAGGGACGATGTACGGATAGATGTTTGTTACTCTTTCACGCAAAAAACTGAACTGATTTTAGGCATTAGCCTCGCTAGGCTAGGTTTACCTCGAAACAGTATTTTAGTCGTATTTAGACGGGCGGAGTCGTGGGCAAATGTCAAAGATTACATTTGTAGAACATATATTATTTTGTAGAAATAAGCCTGCAAACGCCAATTAAATAACAGCTCGCATTTGTATCACTGTGTTAATAATTTCAAGGTAAACTACTTGCGTTGTTCGCTAATATTTTATCTAAATTGTAACCGGTATAAACTAGGCATTTTAAAATTTAATTCGATGGTTTATAATCATTTATTTAATGCTGCGGCCGCACATGCGTAGTGCTTCGTGCTTGAGACGATACCATTGGACGATACGACGACGTCTCACGAAGCTTCATGCTATGGGAGTGCTATTGCTATGGCTTATGGCCGATAGACGCATGTGCGGTCGCGGCATGAGAAAAACTATAGCTAGAATATGCTAAAAATTATGCCTATCCAATATCCATTGACCATTACCAATTAAACAGATCGTCAACAAAAATGTTGGGCGTTGGAATCGCGGATTTTTTCGAGATAAAAACGACCCTATACCTAAACGTAAGGTGTTACCTTCTTGTTTAGACAGATAAATTTAAATAAGATCACAATTCACTAGCTAGGGCTAGTGCTAGGCCAGGCACTAGCCTGCATAACTACTAAGCATAGCACATGGCTATTGGCTACCAAGCTATAGTCGAAGAAACTTGTATGCATTGACGGACGATTTCATAACTAGAAACCAGAGGGTCAATGGACCCTGTGATAATATATGAGGTGTATGTGAGTATGAGGGCAAAAAGACGAACTGACCTTGGTTGTAGAGTCGCGTCATGATGACGTCCATGGGCGTGAGCGTGATCGTCTTGACCACGGCGCCCACGTTGCTGGCCACGAACGCCGACATATACTTCGACTGCTGGCAGATGTTGTTGTTGTCCATCCATTCTTTGCACCTGTAGTTATTATTATATTATTATTAACAAGACGACCCCGTGAACTTCATATCCTCCCATTAACATAAACTTTCCCTGGAATTTCACGAATTTGTCAAGACTTAAATTAGCCAAATTGATTCAGACGTGTTTAGTGAGACTGACAAAGTTAGAAACAACAACTAGATATCCTCCGTGGTCTAGTAGGTTAGAAATTAGCAGGCTTATCATGGCTAAAATAGTAAGAATGCGAAGGAAAATTTAAAATATTGAGAGATTTTGTGGATTAGGTGCCATAGTTTCACTATCAATATATTTTGTCAAAACTCTTATTTTATTGACCATGCTAAGTAGGTCTCGAGTCTCGACTCTGATCGGCTTCAATTCCCGAGATGGAAGTGACTAATATATTGAATCCACCATATTATGACGTAGTAGTAAATAGTCGGATAATAATGATTGATTGGAGGTCAGCAATCTTTGATCTCTAGGAATTTCCCAAATGATTATGAACTTTTAAATATCAGATCAAAATTATCTCTTACGCATATTCTCTTATCATAATACATATATTTGTTACAGCTGAGTGAATAGATGATAATGTAGAAAACTCAAGTATCAACATAATTTATGTTATATCATCACTCATGAAGTCATGAGAGTTCAAAGATTTTTCTAGATATTATCTCAGTTATAATTGATTTAAATGCAATGCCAAGGTTGCTCTAAGATTTAAATTGCTAGGCCACTTGGTTATTTGCATAGTTAATCATGATAAAGGGAATTTGTTCAAGATTTAAGGAATCATAGGATACCGACAAGATTTTTCAAATACTTACATAGCGAAAGCGACAATTTGTGACGCAGATCCTGTAGAGTTTCGTAGCATCATGCCGTGTGCACCCCTCCACAATCCAGAGAAACCATTCTTCTTATAGATCTTGGAGAGGGCGTAGATTGTGCCTCTGTGTGCGTGCTGGGTACCGACAGCTATCTCCCGTGAAGAGTAGGACATAAGCTGAGTTTTCACCAACTGAAGAGGACTACCACACAGCCCACCAGCCATACCAGCTATTGCCCCAAACAATATGCTGTTAAGAAACTTCGTGTTTTTCTTTTCATCTCGTAATAGACCATAGTTGTCGGCTTGCTGATAAATGCCTAGCCTGAAAATGAAAATAAATATTTTAGTTTGCATACAAGTTATTACATTTGAAAAAGCTGTTGGTATAGGAAAATAGAAAATAATATATTTTATACATAAAAACCTTATAGTTTAGAGTTTAGACCCTTATAAATAAACCTAAAAATTTTGAGATTACAAGAGATAAAATAAAATTATAAGCTACAATATATTTTAAATTACATAGTAAAATAGATAAATATTCAAAAGCAATAATTTTATGTTGAAAATAATGTGTAGATGTCTTCTTTATTTACTCTATACTAGATAGAGTAAATAAAGAGAAGAAGGATATTAAAATATATAATATTTTATAATAATAATCTGTAATTAATATAAATATATAATAAGTAATTACAGATTGTTGCAATAAAAATTGCTGATAAAAAATATAATAACTTACCTCACACCATTTACAACTAACTGGAACCATAGAGCAGGCACTAAGCCTTTTTGCAGAGCAGCAAGTCCATCATGTTTAACAATAGTGAACATCGCATGTGGTATGTTTTTATAGTGCACTGAATGCTGGCCCTTAGCTCGGAGCTCGCCTTGCAATTGCATCCGAGTTTTGACAACATCGAACGGATTGCTAAAGAATCCTGCTCCGACACCGGCCAACCCACCCACCACAAAATCCATTTCTCTACGAAATATATCGCCAGTGACTAAACAATATGACGTAGCAAAAAAATAGTCTACATGTAATAATACATACCATGAACAAATAGTTTATTTATTATAATTTTATAATATTAATATGTATTAAGAAAACAAATTAAGAGGGTTAGAAAAATAGCTTTACTATTTGTTGTAGTTGAATTTGTATAATCCAAAACATGAATTAAATGGATCATTGCTAGTCAACTAAAGTGTTATTAAATTGTATAATATCTAGGAACTTCATAACGAAAACAAGGTTTTTAGTTACAGAGAATTTTTCCTAACGATCGTATTTATTTTTAGAGAGTGACGTTCATACAAAAATATATCGAAAATAGGGTATTAATAATCATAGAAGCAAGCAAAACAACCTAAGCGCTAATAAGAAACAATTATGAAACTCACCTCTTTGTTAAGGTTTGAAGTACTTATCACATTAAAATATACTTATGAACTATCTTCTACATTTATTGACACTAAAAAAACGGCATATTTATTGCTACTCTATACGTTTCCACTCAACTAGGTAACTTCCACGACTAACTAATCTTTTATTTGGTAATTTCGTAACATAACCTAAAAATAAAACAAACATGACATACGTCATTACATGACAGTTATCAGCTGTTTACATATTTTTTTATGGAATGCAAAAGCCCTCAATGGGCATGCATGGGGCATGCTTGTGTATAGCTGCATAAAGGCCGTCACGCGAAAATTGTATAGAAATTAGAAAATATGCCAGATGCCTAGCTATAAATAGCTAAGTCTGTGACGGCCTTAATGTATCTGGTATAAAAAAAGTAAGTTACTTCTATGATCTGTGGTAAGTTACATATTTTGGCAAGTGTGTCTGTCTGTCTCTCTTATGCCGCGGCCGCATATGCGTGGTGCTTTCGCGCTAAAGCCGATACCACCATAAACCTATATCGTCCAATAGTATCGTCTCATTGCACGAAGCTTCGGACGATAGACGCAGATGCGGCCGGGCCGTTACAGCACTTGAACTGATTTTGATAAAATTTCGTGTGAAGATACTTTTAAGGGCCCCCGAGACGGTCAAACGGTTTGACTCAAACACGTAAATTTTGGTTTGACTCAAACCATTTTGATCGTTTGCAAAGCTAGTTTGAACGGTTTGTCAAACATTTACGTGTTTGAAGCTCGTTTGATGAAATTTCATATTTTTGTTGTTTGACGCGCCGTTTGATCGTGTTCCGATGCGTTTGAACAAACTTTGTATGATTCTTTGGAGGACATTATTTTTAACCGACTAAAAAGAGGAGGTTATCAATTCGACGCGTATGTATGTACTATTTCCAGAACCGGCCGGCTGTTTTATCTTTTATAAAATAATATTTATTCGTCACAAGACATGTACTCCACAGCGCGTACTGAACCAAACTGCGCAGTGTCGTTTTACAAACCGTTCCAACCGACATCAAACGGTTGCATCAAACACGTAAGGTTTGAATCAAACCGTTTGATCGTCTCGGGGGCCCTTTAAACTCGTAAGATCCCGGAGGAGGTCTTGGATCTTGGAGAAATTTGCGGTTCGCACGTGATAAATTTCTGTGCCAACTGCCAACGAACAAATTATCATCAGTTTAGGAACTTATTTTAGAGATAATCATTGATATAATTTGGAGATAATAAAAAAGGACAAAATTCCTCTGGCGTTAAATAACATTCTTTTTTAATTTTGACGTCGGACGTCTTTTAGTTTGTATTGGGTACCTACGGTAAAACAAAATTTTTAGTAAATCCATCATTTTAATAATAAAAGCGAAAAGAAGTACCTATATGTTATAATATTATGTCTGTATCTTCTGCAATGTTTTTATTCGAAGTTGTCGTAGAAAGCGTAGACAGTTTGGTGCAGAGTCGGCAATTCGTTATTAGAAGTGATTTTGCTGATATATTTTCCCTGGAACTAAAAGATCCCAAACAGCTGCATATACCTATGCCTGAGCCCTTACCTTTACCCCCCGAGCCACCTGGAAAAAAAGGCAAAAAGAAAAAGAAAGCAAAGCCTAAGAAGAAAGGAAAAAAAGGCAAAAAAGATAAGGAAGTAGAGCCTCCACCAGGTCCCGTGATACAATCAGGGCAGTCGGTTTTATTTTCCAGCACAGCAGAATTCCTCATCCAAACAATGAAAAAGTTTCCGCTCGAATTAGCGTTATGGAGTAAAGAGGACCACTTTACACATATCGGTAGTGCATTGATTCCTTGGGATCTGAACTTCCTTACGTATTTGCAAAAAATTTATGAATGCGGTGAGATACTACCTCCTGTAAAAATAAACGAAACATACAATATATTTGAAGAAGGTACCGCAAAATTAATGGCCAGAGTAGGTATTCAGATTAAATTAACTTATTTAGCAGACAAAATTACTACCGCTTTCCGCACTCTGTCCGAAGATCCTTCGATGATGCGAATTCTTTATACCGGCCTTAATTCTAAGACGACATCATTTATTTGTAACATGAAGACGAGAGACGAGGAGAAGATCGATCATACATACGTCAAAGATGTGTCGAAGCCAGACAAAATTGAATTTGCCTCGTATAAAAATGCAGCGAGTGCAAACCTTACAAACTTTAAAGACGAAAATTACTGTTGTATGAACGATGCTGACAAACCACCTTCTACGGACTATAAAGTACCCGAGCTGGCCCCAGACATAGATTTCATTATAGACTATGTTCGTAAGACAATAGTGTCTTGTAATAATAACATGCGTAACCTAACGCCGCGTCCAGTTATAAAGCCGAGAGCGAAAGCTACTGATCTTGACAAACTTTGTTACTGTCGAGAATTAAATTGGCCTGAGGGAGAAACAGCTGCAAGGTTTAGAGATGAAGTCCAGTCGTCACCCTGTGCTGTCTGTGCAAACGCAGCAGAAGATCTTGAAAAGGCTCGTAGGAACATAATTGATCTCACTAACATACGCGGCCCCTGTGGAAGAACAGATTGCAGAATAGCTAGATACATGAAATCCTATATACAAGATCTCATTGAAGAAGACAACCAGGAGATTAATATACACGACGTAGTTGGACCGTGTGGGAGTAAAGAATGCTCGTTAGCAGATAAAATTAAACAAATATTACGCCACGAAGGTGTATTTAGAAAAGGTGCTACAAAGGAAGGTTTATCCACTCAATGTGCTTGCATTGACAGGTTACAAAATGCACTCAACAAGGGCTCTTGCTTAGCATCTTGTCCCAAGGAATGTGAAGAAACTGACAGTTATTGCCAAGGAAACATTTGTCCCTATAAAGAACCAATACAGAACGTATACAACGTCTACTATTTTACCGTAGAATACGACTTTGATGCTAATAGTAGCGGAACTAGCACGCCTCAATCTTCAAAATACAAATATTGTTCATCCACGTGTCCAAGTTTAAAAGAATCTAAAGTATCAAAATCGTTTTGCTCCAAAAGCATTTGCTCTACAACTTATACAGACAAGACAAAAGAAATCGAATGTCAAGATTCTAGATATACTAGTCTGAATGTAACCCCAGCGGATAGTAACGTTGAAATACCTTTAGACGAAATTCTTAACCCGTGCAAATTAGAGTCATGCATTATAGCTGACAAAATAAAAGATATTATAGTTGATGGGGCTATAAATAAAAAAATTAAAACAACCGATACCGAACATTGCTTTTGTGAATGTGTATGCGATTTGAATTTTTCTCGACAAACTACTTACTGTTCCATATGTGGAGGATACGAGTGTTTAGGTGATGACACTAAAGATATGCCGGATTTTTTAAGACCACAACCTTGTCCGATATTCCACAAAACGTACAATAAGGATTTATTTAAAGTAAAAAGCCCTTGGACTGAAAAACCTGATAAAGAAAAAATCCACGAGGACACAAGAAGCTTGCCTTCATATCCTAGACGGGAAATATTGGAAAAGAAACTACCCATAAGCCTAGCAGGCACTAGAGAGATTCCGGATTCTAAATCTGAAAAAGGAAACAAAGACAAACCACCGAAACCTAAAAAACCTGCTCGAATAAGGAAACCAGTCGGGAAGTTTACGGCTAACGTCAAAAGTCCACGTGAGTTTGCTAAATGATAATTATACTTAATATATTACAATTTACATGTTTAATCATCTTAATATCGTCTAACTTTAAAAACTTTTCGTATTTTCATTTACAGCCTATAAAATTGTTGCCGAACCAAAGCCTAAGAAAAAGAAATATTACCGCTATCCACCAGTCCCGAAAGATATGGGTTGGAAATGGGATGCAGAGTCAATACTTGGATTGGAAGTATGTTTTAGACATAATTATTGCATAATATTTTAAGCACGTTTTATGTTCCCTTAATTAGTACCGTACTAATATAAAATTTTGTACCAGCCCCGGCCACAATGGAAACCTGGAGCAGCCAAAAAGACCCTGGTTAGACGGTACAGGGCCGTACGAGTGGGGGTTGATAAAGCAGCCAAGAAAAAACAAGCAATGATGCAAAAGAAAAAGAAACTAGACATGAAACCCACCTTAGTGGTTACTAAGAAAAACGGAGAATACACGGTCCAAATGGAGATCTTTAAAGTGTATTCAAAGGAAAGACTTCCCTACCAATATCCTTACGATGAAAAACCACCTTTAGTGTACACAATTGGAAAAACTGAAGAAGAAAAACGTAAAATTGAAAAGCGACAGGAGCGAAAAGAACGTAGAGCAACAAGACGTAGACTTCGTTTTATACAATCTTCATTCAGAGACAAGTGTCAAGAAATTTGCCTAAAGACTTATAATCAAGCAATAGGCGTTTTGCCAAAACCTAATGAAGGCGATCCAGAATGCCCGTGTCAAGTACCAGCAGTGCAAAACGTTCAGTCTATGGGCTCGTGTTCCTGCTCCGATGGAGAATCTGTACAGTCCAGTGATACTGACGACGATGAATGGGTTATTGAGTTTACGCCACCTGCTGCGCGGTTTGATCCGAAATTCAAACATAAACCAGTTTATGTTGATAGCAATACCCAATACACTTACCTAGATTATAGAGTAAAGATATTTGATAAAGCAGGGAAACCCGTGCCGAGGTTCTTCAAAGGCCCCGATGGAAAACAGGAGTGTAGCGATTTAGGTGGTTTCTGGAGTCCCGGCCACGTCTGGTTAGAAATCAATAGGGATGGGTATATAGGACCTGATAATAGGTGGGTACCAAATAACTTTACTGGCCCAGATGGAACGTCTTACTCGGCACAAGATGGCACTTTTACGGACAACACGGGAAGATTCTTAAAAATTGGTATCGATGGCTACATTGATAAAAATGGTAAATGGGCATGGTACTCGAGGACCAGGCAATTAAAAGGCTCTCACTCCGGATCCGTATCCAATAAAAACCTTAATTTAAAAGCTTACGATAGTAATAAACGAGACAAAGAAATGCAGAACACGAAAACTACAAGCGCTAAAGATGCAAAAGTAAGCAGAGATAAAAGACCGATTCCAAAAGGATTGTTGAATGCTAAACCTTCAAATCACACTCAGAAATCAAAGAAATCTGTAACATATTCAATAGGAAACCGAAAATCGCCTATCGTAATGACTGCATCTGTAAATTTTAACAGATCAAAATGGGCACATTCCAATAAAAAGGAAGATGTAAGTGATAAAGCTGCTGATAAGTATAACCAAATAATGAAAGACCTTAAATTGTACGACGAAACAATTTACGATTATAATAGCAAGCCTTTGGTGTCTATCAATAGAGCCTCTAATACACCAATGAAAAATAGATTCAAGTACTAATTACATATAATGCCATATTAACATAGCGATATAATAAAATGTAGTGTAAATTCATCAGTACATAAATACATATATATATTATCAATAAAATGTTATTTGTACCTATATCTACCATTTATTTATACAAAAAATTAACACTGCCTGCGCTACATTAATTATTAATTAAGAATTATATTTTACGTCGCCGCCGTCAACCAATACAATCCCCAGACCCCAAGTAATGGGGACTCAAGGTGTCAAGATTTGGGTTATAGGCTCAAAAATCATTCAATATGAAGTCCTCCTAAGGGTACTCCACATTGGTATTCCACCACCAGCTGAGCAAACCAAGAGAGCAAACTCAAGCAGTTTGAAGTAAAACCAAAGAACTATTTCTTATGTCAATGAGTAAAACTTATAGACCTGGAGCCAGTGACAGATTTTCATGACCAAGACCCTCCCAACCGAAACTTCGTAAAATGAATAAGGGAGTTATACTATGAATACTCGTGACCGTCAGCTGCAACTCCGTGGGTGGGGTGGGCAGTGGGAGCCTCCCAAAGATGATTTATTGACATTGACATTGATGATTAATTGACATAAATTTTGAAATAAGAGGAAATGACTGATTTTTTTTCTTCATGGGTGGGAGGTTGCCACTGCCCACTGCCCACCCCACCCACGGAGTCAAAGCTGACGGTCGCTAGTATACATACCTATTATAAGTCTCTGCATTTTACAAAGTTTCACCCGGAAAGAAATAATTGACCAAAAATTTACCTGGCTCCCGGGCCATTATTGTTTGGTACGCACCATAAAGTTAATATACCTAGCGGAATATATTATCTTTATGGTACGCACAAACATACATTTAGAAAAAAGTAATATGACATAGTGCGAACTGCGACCCCAATAGATATGTTTTATTGATGTTTTAAGGTTATGTAAAAATTTTAAGTTTTATTAAATTTTTGTAAGTGAAATCTAAACATTTTTCTTCTTCATACTAAAATGACTCCCAAAAAAGCAAAATTTCTACTAGATATTCGCGTTGAGCTATCTGATGCATTCACCGATGAATATGATGTCTCAGTTAAAACGGAAGATTTGTTTGAATCTTATTTAGTAAACATTCGACAAAGTAGCAATAAAATCTTTACAAAATATAAAAGGAACAGGAATGTTCAAAAGAAAACTAAAAATAAATTTACCAGGTGTCCTTGTGGAGAAAAGCAATATGGAAAAAGTATAATATTAACTAAAAGTGCATCTGAAATAATTTCGAATATGAAAAAATATTATTTGGAACTTTTACTTATGAGTAAAACTAGATCAAATGGATCAGTTGGAACAATATCCATCCCCTGGACAAAAAGTTTTATCCATTACTTAAAAAATATAACAATGCAACCAAAACTTGCACCAGTACTTTATAAAGAAAAATTTAACGTTGTGAATGCAAAAGAAAACATTAGTTTGGGGTCATTGAATGTAACAATTAAACTTATGTCTGTAGATAGCAATTTTTATAATTTTGTATCTAGTTCACGATATAACATAAATATGTATAAACATCTGTTTTCAAGTCCCAAAGTTTTGGAAAATGTAAATAGAAATAAAATCGAGGATTACAAGAATGCGACAGAAAAAATATATAAACCTGTTACAATATCTTGCAATAATATATCTGATACTACTTATAATATTATAGAATCCACAGAAAATAATATACCCCGACGTGCAATCGAAACACAAAAAGAAAGTACTAAAGATATGACGAACATTAATGTAGAAAATTCGGCTAGCAATCCCAGTAATAAGGCTTGCAATATTCTTCACGAATTAGATACTACTAACGAGGGAACTTGGAATGAATGTAATAAACACATCGATTCATCTTTTAGAGATATAACGTATCTCATTAATTATGTAATGTTTAATAAAGACAAGAAAATTTTTCAACCTGAAGAAGAATCAACAGATACAACGCCCAATTCTCCTAGAGTCGAAGTAGCAAGTTGTCACGATATATCTTGTCACACAAAGATGAGGCACAACGAAGCACCCGTTTATGATAATTCGTTAGCTTTGAATGTATCAAATTTGAACAAGAAATTCTGCAAAAACAATGAACATGAAAGTTCACCTAATTTGAATTTCGACGAACATCCATGTTATTGCTCTTGCGAATGCAAATTTGAATTTATAAGAGAAACTACATATTGTAAAATCTGTAGAGGATATGAAGTTATAGGTGAAGAGTTTCATGATGCGAGAGGACAAGACATGCCAACGCCGTGTCCTATATTTCATAAATTGGTTGAAAAAAATAAATTAAAAAGCAGGAGCTCATCAGGGAGTTCACGACGGAGAAAAGTTGGTGTGGATGGAAGCTCAAGGAGCGTAAAAAGCTCGAAAAGCTCAAAGAGCTCAACATCGAAGACTTCAGAGAAACGTCTCAAGGTACCTGAAAAAAAAGTTGCCAAACAAAAACCCGAAAAAGAGCCCAAGAAGAAAAGAGTCATTAACCTTAAACAAATCGACTATTCATATAAAAGTATGTAACATAAGATATACAGATAAAATATATGATTCACGGGGAGATGGCGCTATACTTAATTTAGTCGGGTTAGTTAGCTCAGCCGTTAGACCACGACTAACACTGAATTGACATAATCCGACCAAATTACGTAACGCCATCTACCTATGAATCATATTTCTCTAATTGAACATCAAATAATACACTAAATTACGAGACTAATTTAGTATTATTGCAGCACCACACGCCGGTCACGGCGGTTGTGGCATTCCTTGCTTGCGCAGTGCGATATTAAAGTGCAATGTTCCTAAAGGTATGGGGTGGTATTGGACTGCTGACAATATTAAAGGATTAAAGGTAAACATGTATTTTATGCGTTTTTCTTTTGTTATGTTTTTTATTCTAGTGTTTACTTTAATATGAATCATGAAATTTCAGTATCGTCCGACTTGGAGACCTGGCGCTGCAGAAAAACATCTAGTTCATTTGCTCCAAATGGCAAGACATCATAAACAAATTATAAGTAAGAAGAAAAAGAAGGAATTAATAACATTGAAACGCTCGTTAAAGAGACCACTATTAGTAGTGCACAAAAAGGACGGCGAATTTACCGTTACAATGGAAACCATGAAAGCATCTACGAAACCTCGAGAAGTTTACGAGCATCCCTACGAGGATAAACCTGTTTTAACCTACACTATAGGAAGAACGGACGAGGAAAACAAAGAACGAGAAAAGCAAAAGCGAAGAAAACAGCGGCGATTAGAACGAGAACAGCGGACATACTTACAGAGTGCTTTCAAGAACATGTGTCAAGAAATATGCTTGAAAACATGTCAGCAAGCGCTCGGTATACTGCCGGAAGCGGAAGACAAGCAGGGTCTCTGTTACGCGAACGCCACGTGGGTTGAACCAGAAGACCCAAATCCATCTTGTTCATGTTCTGATAATTCGTTGAGCGTTTCCGACATTGATTCCGATGAGTGGATATTAGAATTCACACCTCCGAACGCATTTTTCGATCCATCACTTAAGGGAAAGAAAGTTGTGCATTCCGATAAGGATACAGAGTATGTTTTACAGTAAAGTTAATAATATATTATTACAATGTCAGATGATAATCCGTGGAAATTTGAGAAATTGTGGACGTTTATGTCGTATCGCTTCAACACTTGTCGTCTTTTTATTAAATCATGATTAAATCCCGTTAGATATTTTTATTTTCGCAACAACTATTAGTGTGATTATTGTGAAGAGCACTAAAAATACAGTTTCAAGAATGTCTTTTATTATCGAATAATATGTTCAACATGTCCCATATGACTAGCGACAACGTCGTGTGCGGCGCTATCCTGAGGTAAAGTGGTCCTATTCCCTTGTAGAGACCATGCAGTCCTTCTGTTTTATAAGTTTTAGTTAGACAGTCAATAACTCCTTTGTATAGAACTTCACCTTTTGACGAGGAGCCTGAAATATTAAAATGTTTCAATTAATATTTATTACCAACATGACTGTTAAGTGGATTTACCATGCCGACATTCGCAAGTCAATTTTGATCTTATAGTCATAGTGATAGGCTTATCTAATACCATGAATCATGATAATATAATAACGACGGCAATGATATTATCTATCTACACATAATATAATAAAACTGTGGAAATGAAAATTCTGTACATTAAAGATATTCAAAAAATAATAAATGGGGGGTGTCACTACATCGCTATAGAAGCCAAAAATGTGGTTAATTTTTTATCTGTCTGTCTGTCTGTATGTTTGTTCCAGCAATCCAGCATCACACGAAAACTACTGATCCGATTTGAATGCGGTTTTCGCAGATATAATATTTGTCTTCTACCCACTTAACATCTGATATGTAAGTAAAAAATTTTCCCCCACCCCTCTTAGAGCACAAAAGAGAGGGTAATATTTTGTATCAACTAATGAAGTAGAAATATTTTAAATGGCAAAACAACATTTGCCGGGACAGCTAGTATTATAAAAAAGGAACGGCGGTACCTTTTGATAAAAGAGAGAAAGATAAACTCATACAGATTGTTAGTGAAATGAATGAAGGTTAATTACCCTGATTGTAAAGCCGCGTATTGACAACGTCCAGTGGAGTTTCCAACAATACACAAACTACACCACAGACAAGGCTAGCAGAAAATGCAAGTGTAGCTGGCGACTCGTTGAAGTGACCATGTGCAAGCAGATACGCTTTCACTCTGCAATACAATCATTGAAAGTCATAACGACGAAGTGTGCAATGTAGAAATCATCAGCCCCTTACTTACTACAAACTTTGATAGAAAAGAGAATCGAATCAACTCGATCTCAACATCTTTTAATGCTGCCGACACCTACACAATGTAAGCTTACTATCGAGCATAGGCTCAATTTGTAACCACTAAACATCAGTTAGGAAAATTCGCGGGTCATCTAGTAAGTAGTTAATAAATATACCCATCGTCACTTTGACTTTCAAACATTTAAAAACAAACGCGTTAAAACGTGCACAAAAGATTCAATATTTTCCCAATGCAAAACTCAATAGTTGCTTCATTACCCTGATTGTAGAGTCGTACAGCGACCACATCGAAGGGGCAAATTGCCAAAGCAACCATGAAACCGCTGAGGCAGCTCGCGGCAAATGCGAGCCCCAGCGGTGATCGCTCACATATCCCATTGTGGAGTAGTGTTTCTTTTGCACTACACACAAAAACAAAATTATACACACTTTTGTAGATGAAACCAATAAGGGTTTTTACACAAAGCATGCATTACTTTCTTCCCTAAGTGTTTTTAAAATAAACGATGAAAGCAACTTACGTTGAAAATGTTGTGAGCTGTGCCGCGCTTCCTATTGCTAGTCTCATACAAGTTGCGTTGACTCCAGCGAAAAATCCACGCATCCCCTCGAACTTGTATATTTTGGCGAATCCATCCATCATTCCTGCAATTTTTCACACTTTTGGTTAAGGTTGGGTTAGATTAGTAATTGAGAACAGCGCTATATGTCTTAGTTTCAGTTCTCGAGATTGACTATTTCAATACAATATTATCTGAATACTAACCATCATAAACATGTTGTCTTCCTACAGCTATGCTAGGGTGTGCGGCAGCTTGCATTCTAGTCTTTACAACAGACGCAGGATTCGCGGCTAGGCCACTCATAACACCACTCGCGCTTGACCAAAACAGTGTCTTGTGTAAGCTTACATCTCCGTCTGTCTTTGTCCACCCTTGTACTTCAGCTATGTGGTACATGCCAAGCCTGAGACAATAATTATTCATGATGTGTTTTTCTTTTGCAATTTAATTTTGTAGATCTACTTCTCTTTTATTCACGTTTTGATCCATCCAATACAATTTTTATTTTAAATTTATCATAGACACAAATAAAACACAGTAATACTTGCACTTTTTCCACTATATTATATATAGTGGAAAATATAGTGGAGTGAATACCTATAGTGGAAAAAGTGCAAGTATTACTGTGTTTTATTTGTGTCTAAAATGAATTTCCACCAAGAGCCGACAGTACAATCAATTACATAAATTTATCATTACTATTTGCAGTTTCACCTACAAAATCTTGTCTCATTTTCGGGAGTACCTTACAGAATTCATACTGAATCCCAGGAGCATGGCCGGCGCAAGTCCCTTCTGCAAAGCGAGGGCTCCGTCCGCTTTTGCGATGACGTATAGTGCGTGGAAGATACCTCTGTAGCGTGCGCTGTGTTCGCTGCGCGCGCGCAGTTCGCCTTGCAACTGCAGACGCGTCTTCACCACGTCCATTGGATTGGTGAATATGGTTGCACCAGCACCAGCTAGACCTCCAATAATAAAGTCCATTATTATCTGAAAAAAATATTTTAAATACCTACTATCATTTATATGTTCAATAGAAGTAATTATTTTCAAGTTTCATAGTATCAATTATGTAAATTAAATCATCGTCTCATACATACTGTTACAGTACAGTACAAAACTCCTTCAATGAAGGATTCACTTATTAAAAGTAAGGGTTTTCTTGAATTTTCTACAATTATTACGTAAGTCCTAACTCCTAAATAACACGGATCCAAGTGGTCCAACGATAGAACCTTGGGGAACACTTAATGTTTTTTTTTACTTTTACAAGATACGTATTGCAAGGCGGTAAATCACGGCCCGTATATTATATTATGCCTAATAAAATCACAATAGCAACGTGGGCTAATTTGTTAGACTGGTAATAAACATAAATTTGATGAAAGGTCTAAGTTCAACACAAAATCGGATAATTACCGTATCAAGAACAAAATGTCTACATTTCGCCGTCATATTTTAACTAAAGTATTGATGTATAATTTAAAGTAGGAACAAGAACTTACCTTAAATAATATTTACTATTATATGAAACTTTAATAAACTTAGTCAGGTACATAATAATCCATACAACCACAGCCACTACACAGTTACACTATTTAATTAGAAGAAATGGAACTATCTAAGGCGTTAGATTAGACAAGAACGACATCTTAAAATACCGCGTGATGTGTACCTATATTTTACACGCACTACCTAGCGTCAGTAGTGTGTAGCGTGTTTGGCAAAATTGATCTGCGTGACGTAACGTCAAAAGCTAGTGAAGGGCAAACCGCAAAAGTAAGATGTCGATATCAAAGGATAATATTTTATGTATCGACATCTTGACCTACAAAGTACTCGGAGTGAAGACTTTATTTAGGGGGGCGTATCAGTGTAATCAAAACTACTATCAAATCCTTTGGCAGTACTTAGTTTTGTTTGACTATTAATAATTTAATAGACAAAATATTTAGCAAATAATATACATGATGGTGAATTGATGTTATGACTTATGATAAACCGCAACAGGTTATAAAAAGTGAAAGTAGAACTTTACGCTGTACTCAATGAAATCTTACATCAGGTAACCTAATTTAGGAATTCAGGTTTACCTCTCCCAGTATCAAAGGCTATAAACGAATTCAGATTTCAGACAAATAAATTTTATATTTATTTATATAGCTATATAGCTTCGACTTAGCAATGCAGACTGTTATTCATGATCTTTTCTTGGTTATTTATTTGTTCCGTTGCTACGTGGCCCCATTCTGGGTAAAAGCCTCCTCCATTTCTTTCCACCTGTCTCTGTTTTTAGCAGTTTGCATCCAGCTTTTCCCTGCTATTTTTGTGATGTCATCTGTCCATCTTTTCTTTGGCCTTCCTATATTCTTTTTGCCTTTTGGGCCCTGCCATTTAGTTGCAAGGTAAGCCCACCTGTTATCACTGTATCTGGAAAGATGTCCAGCACAAGTCCATTTCTGTTTTAAGCAAAAAAGGAGAGCATCCTTTATCTTTGATTTCATGCGAATCCTCAGTTTTAGCATGCTACGTTCCATTGCATGTTGGCATGACTTAATTTTCTTTTTTACTTTCTCTGTAAACACCCATGTCATAAGTAAGACTAGGAAGAATGCATGAATCCATTATAGTCTTCTTTATGTTTAGGCTATAGTTTCCCTTTAGAATTTTTTTCTGTGCCCAGTATTTTTTCCATGCTATACTGATACGTCTTTCTACTTCACTTTCGTTGTGTATCTTTTAATGAAAATATCATTAAAAGATACACGTTTTCCCAAGTATATGTATTCGTTTACGTATTCTATCAGGCTGTTCTCTACTTTTATTGTTTTCTTGACAATGTTTGACATATAATTTTCGTTTTGGATGCGTTCATCTCAAGGACAACTTTTTTACTCTCCAAGTTCAACATTTTTAGCATTGATTCTAAGTGTGCGGCTGATTCACTTAATAGACCTATATCATCTGCAAATCTCAAGTGGGTTAATTTGGGGTTCAGTATCCATATTATGCCTCTATTATTCCAATGAATTTCATTAAAGATATCTTCAAGTACAGCTATAAAGACTTTTGGGAACAACGGGTCTCCTTGTCTTACCCCTCTCCCAATTACAAACTCTTCTCCTAGCTTTTCTAGGTTTACTCTGCTGACACTTTTAGAATATAATAATTATGGTTTTGATGATGTTAACATACTAGCTAAAATAAATAATACTAGCTAAAAGCCGAGTTTTGTGAGGGCCGAGTGATATAATTGATGAGTGTACATATAAATAAAAAATACTTTGTTAAAGCACAAATCAATAATAGGCGTGATAGTTTTTAAATAAAGTGTACCACAAAATGTATAGGTTGTGGGACATACTAGGGCTCGCTTCGTTCGCCCTGATTATTATATTTTATCGACATGCCCATCTCGAATCACTTGCGTGATGATTTGGTGACATTGAAACACAAACGAATATAGATATTATGCGATAAGGTGTCACGAACTAGGCGAAACAGCGAAGGTTGACTCGTACAAAATTTACATAAATTAATCTTTATTAGATAAATTTTCTTATGTGGGTAATATACCTAATTACGGAGTACTATTATATATTCTGTGACCTAATTATTCTGTTACATCATTTTATTGATAAGCATGTAATTCTTGGGTAGGTATTATAACTTTTAAGTACTACTTGTCTTTAGAAAATAGAAATGAGTTTAGGTAATTACAAAGAATACGCATGCAGAATGGATTGATGATACAAGATTAAGAGTTGATTTATAATCGTATCCAATTTTTTCCGTTCTAGAAGATTAATAGGATTTAAAAACTATTGAGTTCATTAAATTAAAACGCAACGTATGAACTATGAACCAGTCAGAGACGTCACCTCTGACGAATTTTGGCAAGCCTCGTACGTGTGATGATAATTATATCGATCGTGTTTTCCCGGAGTTTAGACTTGCCTAGAACACAATGTTTGTTATTGAGGGTATTGTATTGGTGTGGTATTGCTGCTGCTGCGGTCGTAGCTGTAGGGTTCGAGTTTAACTAATGCCAAAAAAATATATAGATACATATGTGTTTCAAAATTATTAAAGACCTTATTTAGTTAACAGCCTTTGCTACGTTCGCCATATATTATAGTAGCGCAAAATAGTGCTGCAGCTCAATTTGAAACTAATTAGTAATTCGATCTCAACGGCTTTCCCCACTCCTGACAGCTATACTAGCGCGCGATCGTGCTGCGGCTCAATTTGGAATTAATCAGACTTGTAAATCAAAATCGTATTTTCAGGGGTAACTGCTGTTTTCTAAGAATTTTACCTTACCGATGTAGTCAATAAGTTATAAGAGTCATTAATTACATCGAGCAGAGGCTGGTGCTATACATATACAGTGGTATTGATTGCGATATTTGAACATGACAAATGTATCCCCGAAGGTCAGCTCGATCGATGTTAATAACCCTCTAATAACAGTTATTATTTGTGGACGAACTACGAACTAATCATACGTAGTACCATAGTATAAAGAGGGGAAGTAAGTTATCTTCATACAAAGGCACCGCGCGCGGCTTGTATGTGTGCGTCATAGTATCAATGCGTCGCCGCACGCACACATATAAAAATCTCGGGTGGATTCGGGGTGTACCAGTCGGGGCTAACACTGTACGTGGCTCGCGCGTTCACGGCTTTTCGGCGCCGCGACACGAATCAAAAATTTCTGATAATAATCGCAGTAGAAACTATTGCTGTGTATTTGGGTGTTTTAATAATAATAATTCAATAATTCCATAATTATCTCTGTTCAGATTACCTATTGAACAGGAAAGGTACAATTACTAGTTAGTACTCACTTATTCTAGCATATAATTTTTACTTGATGATGAGATACCTACTTACTTCTTTATTATTGTTGTAATTTTCTATGACACAGAGGAAGTAGGTAGGTCTACTTTCCCACTAGAACATAGTAAGTTTAGGTAAATAAGGGAATGTTTTAGGTACTTTTGATCCGTCGACTAATTTGCCGCTATTGCTTTGTTTACGTTTAGTAATACCATTTCTCTATATTGTAGGTATATTACTATTTACTAACTACTTACAGTCAATTAAGTACTTATTTTATATCGTAATTAAAAATAAGTACTTAATTGACCAATTGTAATTATATAATATAGATATACACATGAAGGAAAGTTCGAACCATAGTTCAACAGATTTGTTTATAACTTTATAGTTTATAGTTTAAGAGATAGGCGTAAAATTTGTAATGTTGTTTTACAGGGTATTTTTATAATTATTGTAATTAGACATAGGAATTCGGATTATATGCACGATTAAAGTGCCAAAATATGCACGCAAATATGCACGAAAAATGGCCAAAATATGCACAAAATATTATGTACAATCAAGAGTCACTTATTATTAAAAGTCGGGAGACCGCGACGCGACGTTGCCGCTGTTCATGCGGTGCGATTTGCGAAAGAAGCGCAGTCAGTCGCGCGGCGCGCTCGCGCCCACATCACACCACCCCGCCCGCGTGCCGCGCGCCGCCGCGCCGCGCCATCGTCGCGTCGCCTAAAATTGACAGCCCTAAGACAGTAGGTAATTATCTCGCGGATTGGGCCGGAGTTGACTTACTTGCTCTCCTTTTACTATGGTAGTACTGAGTAATTTGGTACTTACCCGCGTGATGCGTCACAGGTGGGGAGATTCTCATAGTAGAAATGACTGCCCAAGTCACGGCCTCTCAGACCCAAGGATCTTCAATCGAGATCTTTGGTGATAGGAAAATCATCCTTGTGATTTTTTCAAATCTTCTGTTTGAGAAAAATATGTGATTTTGCTGGTAATTTCGGGTGACGAACAGTTAATATTTTCGTAAAATTTTGCAGTTTACAGGTAGCATAATATAGGTGATATAGGGCAGCAACTAGCAACCTCTTTTATCCTTACCTATATAAAACAAAAAACAAACTTAAAAACAAACAATATGTCAATGTCGCTATTGCAAGCCGTATCGAATCATGATCGAATCAATAGACACCGATGGAAAGATAAGAAAAATCGCTCCTCCAGTGTCCACCCTCTGACGCAAACGCGCGTGAGCGGTACAATTACCGCGGGCCGGACCCAAGGTCGCGGGCTGTGTGCGGCCGGACGCCATGTTGCCCGGTCCACTCGCACCCCTCGACGTCCACAAAACGCGCGCGCTTTCTACCATTTACGCGCCAAGAAAGTTGAAGTCGCGCAAACATAAGACGGCCAGATCCAGGATGCTGGAAGATATACCCATCAAGCCTAGCTTATCTCCGTTCCATCCGCTGCCTGCTATCGGACAACACGAACCGAAGGTGCTAGTTTTCGATATCAAGCCCGAGAAGCGCACGATTAAGCTGCATGATGTCAAGCCCCTGACGCCACTAAACGTGCACTGCTTCAGAAAGAAGGAAGTAGAGAAACCCCAGCAGCTGATACGAGAGAACACGTACGATGTCCTCGAACCCACTTACTTGAGTGCTTCGAAGGGGAAAGTCAGAGAAATTAAACCGTCGAAAGACGTAGCGATGTCACCCAAGACACGATTCAAAAACGCTGCGCTGCAAGTCGCGAAACTTACCTCGAATAAGGAGCGAGGGAGGTTACTCTGCTTGAGAGAAAAGGAGACTTTCACGATATGTCAGAATGAGGATAAGTTTAGACTTCAGCGGTTGCCCCAGAGTCCTGTTGAGAAGCTAGACAAGCTCACGGAGATATTTCAAGGCCTGGAGATGAAGGGGCGGCAAAGAGATAGACTAAAGAAAGAAAACAGTTGGTTTTAAAATGCTGTGATGCAAAGGACATATTTATATTTTTGTATGGATTGCAGTGTTGGGACTTGGAAGTGATAATATGTTTTATTTTTAAAAAGTGTTGTGTATATTTTTAAAATGATTTATAACACAAAGTTTTTTGCTCAAACACCACTTGTGCAATTAAAGTTGTATGTTTTATAAGCGACGTTTTTCATTATTTTACTTGAAGCATAACTTGAAGTAGTTTCTTGATTGGAAATGGCTATCAATTAATTCCTTTTGATTTTGAGTTGTGACAATAAAGGTCATCATAACATCTCCCCCCTTATCAATATTTGATCCCCCTTTCAAGTTCAGATGCCGAACTCGAAAGTAAACAAATTAATAGTTAAAAAGCTGACCTTGACTCGTTAAGGAAAGGCCAAGTGTTATGGCGGTTATCGGCATTCTCAATCGCGTTCAAACGGCGAAGGGTAGGTGAAGTACTGAAAGTGACTAACCGCCTCGCGTAGGGCCACGAACTGGGAAAGATCAACAAGAAACGTTTGGGCATTAGAGCAGTAATTGCCAAATTGGTCCAGGTAGACACCCAGGGTACCATGGGACGGGGTTACAATAATAGCAAGTTTCACAGATTAATATTAGTGGGAGCTCTAGGGGAGGAAACGTGCCGTATACTTCTATAGTGGAGCATCTAGAAATTCGTTCATCGACCCATCGCTACCTATAAATCCTATAATATGGCTCTTTTACTCCCGAAATTAATTAATTTGGCTTTGGCGTGTGGAAACAAGATATCAATATAATGAGTTAATGAAAACATGGGACATAAGTCATAACTCATAGGGGAGAAATAATACAAAAGGAACCCACGCCACTGCTAGCCGTTGTTCAAAATGTAGAGCCAAGCCAATAATGCAGCGAGTGTATGTGTAACATTGCACAGCAATGAAGAATTTTTATGATTAGAAGCGCTACGCAGCTTGGCCCTGTTGTGTTTTATATTACACTAAGTAATATTATTATGAATTGTCTTCCACAGTGGCAGCCTTCCCCAGTGTGTTTTTCGCGTAACTTTCTGCCGCGCACTGTAAAACTCTGGAACGAACTGTCACCAGCAGTATTTCCGGACCTATACGACCTGCAAACCTTCAAGAAAAGAGCGTATTCCCTCTTAAAAGGCTGGTAACGCACTTGCAGCTCTTCTGATGTTGCGAGTGTCCATGGGCACAATATAGCAGGGATATTGCTATACTGTGCCATGGGCGACGGTAGTTGCTTACCATCAGGTGACCCGTTTGCTCGTTTACCCCCTTATTTAATAAAAAAAAAAGAATTCGTATGTGTGCGTTTGTCACAACTCACATCTGACGTGCTAAGTTCTGTATAATATAATATATGTTTTGATGAACGAGGGTCTGGGGGGTCTTCAAGGGACATGACGATAGTCATACGCCAACCAACAGAGTTCTTACGATTAGGCGTTTACGACTTCGCAGTTCGCAGACTTCGTGGCCTGGTCGAGGATTACATTAACTGACTAATCCACTTATCTGTGAATCATAGTCACAGTACTATTAAATTAATGACCGTGAAAAGAATATTAATGTTTTAAAAGAACACATCGTTCTAACTTCTACAGTCTATTTGTGATTATATAGGTACTTTATTTCTTCTACTGATATTATTCATTGTAAAGTATGTAACCAACTTCTATAAGTTCTCTTTTAATTTTTAATTTTTTATAGAAGTCAGTTAAATACTTTACAATTCGATGAAGGTTTTAAATAATAAATCATACTCTAAGGCCCACTTGCGCCAATCTGGGTTAAAGTTAACTCTGAGTTAAACATCATGTCATATCTGTCACTCACCAAGTCAGTGATAGAGATGACATGATGTTTAACTCAGAGTTAACTTTAACCCAGACTGGCGCAAGTGGGCCTAACAATACAAAAATACGGAAAGTACCAGTACAGCGAGTGCATTTATTGTATCTTGTGCAAACGAGGGCGAAAAGTAGGTCATGCAGGTTGCGTGACTGGCATGCTAGTGGCCAATTATTTTAGGGCGCCATATTGACATGGTATAGTGTGATTACATTGTTACTGACATTATCTGGATTATTTTATTGTTCTATAGTTCTATAACGACTGATGATATTTCTAATGATTATTGAAGCTGTTAGATAGCTTATTATTCACGTAAAATGTTGCATTTATATTGCATTTGCCTACAATAATTTTATTTTAATTATATTGCATTTTGACGTGGGAGAGCCATGCTTCGGCACGAATGGGCCGGCTCGACCGGAGAAATACCACGTCCTCACAGAAAACCGGCGTGAAACAGCGCTTGCGCTGTGTTTCGCCGAGTGAGTGAGTTTACCGGAGGCCCAATCCCCTACCCTATTCCCTTCCCTACCCTACCCTCCCCTATTCTCTCTTAACAGGCCGGCAACGCACCTGCAGCTCTTCTGGTGCTGCGAGTGTCCATGGGCGACGGAAGTTGTTTTCCATCAGGTGACCCGTTTGCTCGTTTGTTCCCTTATTTCATAAAAAAAGTCATTTGGATAATAGACAATTAATATTGGTTTGTTTATTATCAGAAGTAACAATTCATTTAACATTCCTAGCATGAGCACTGTAACTCAATGGACACGAGTCACGACTCACGAGTTTACGACGCGACGCGACACTTCACTTCCACAGAACTGACGTTTGTAAAACGTCAGATTCACGTTTGTAAAACGCCAGATTCGCGTTTGACCGACAATTCTATGGATTAAAGTGTCGCGTCGTGTCGTGGGCTGTGGCGCACTAGTGCGGCTTCAATTTGAATGTTTAATCTCCTTCAGAATTTAAATAGATGGCGTTTTTTGTGATAATAATTAGTACACAATTACTGTAATGTGCCGGGTACCGCATAACAATTGAATATCTATTGTGTCTGCGATTCCCACGATCGAGGTATTACGGTGTCAAAAACTACATAAAAACAGCCTATTCAATAATAATAATCAACTAACATAAAGTAATAACAATTCATTTAATATTTCATTATAAGTTTATTTAAATAAAGTTTATAACTTACATATATTTTAAGTCTGAGATGATCAAGGCTTTCAACAAAACTGCATTTTTTCTAGACATCAGCAATCCATTTCTTTTGTAATTTTAGTTGTACCAAACTAATATTATGTATTCTGTGGTTGTACTCTGCCACTTTCAGTCTTGCATTAATGGAAATTTTCAAAGCACTTTCATACACCTGTTAAAATACCTGAACCTGGATTATTTTGTAACTTGGCTATTTCTTCCTTGAATTTGGCTATTGTCTCTTTAGCAAGATGTAACTTTTCCTTCAATTCTGATATCTCTGTTCTAACTTTAGTTTGAGCTACTATAATTTTCTCCAATGTTTTTTCTTTCTTATCTTCAACTGAAATATAAATGACATATGAGATTTTCACACTTACATGCAACTTTTATTTCACACTAGCTGTCCCGGCAAACATTGTTTTGCCTTTTAAAGTATATTTTCTACATCATCAGTTGATACATGTTTTACCCCCTCTTTTGTCCCCTAAGAGGGTGTGGGGGGGGGAGGTCATACACCAGATGTTAAGTTGAAAAACACAGTTAATACCTAATATGAAGTAAGTCCACTAAAAAAAAGTTGTATACAAAATCTGACCCCTCTTTGGTCCCCAGAGAGGGTTGAGAGGAGAGGGGGGGGGAGGATTTTTATACACCAGATGTTGAGTTGGAAGAAGATAAATATATCTGCGAAAACCACATTCAAATCGGATCAGTATTTTTCGTGTGATGCTGGAACAAACATACAGACAGACAGAAAGAGTGACAGACAGACAGACCAAAAACTAACCACATTTTTGGCTTCTATAGCGATGTAGTGACAGAGGTGTAATTTCGGGTGTCATTTCATATCTTTTATGTACAGAATTTTCATTTCTACAACAGAATATTGTCTTCCTCCCGCACGCGCTTTGGTGACGCCCACTATCGTAATATTTTAATTTCGCCATAATTTCAAAACCAAACGTCCAATTTCAATCATTCAAAGACCAAATATTATCTACATAAACTGTACTTAGTGATAAAATAATTTATTTTGATAAGGATTAATAGCGTGAGTAAAATATATCCGTTTAAATGTAGTCCAAAAAATTCAGGATTTTTAAATAAAATAAATGGTTATTGTGCCTCACTCGCCATAGATAGGTATAGTGTGTCGCGGACTTTTTTGTAGATATTTATAAGATCTACAATTACTTAGAACATTTTATGGTTCTATCTTTTATAGTTTAGGCAGCGTACGCAAAATAAGTAACTTTTCTAGCTGTTTTTTTACACCTTGTGTCCGAAAAACTCAAATATCTTAAATATCTATCTCGGAACCCTACTTTTTTCCAAAATAAAATGTAGCCTATGTTCAGCAGAAATAATGTAAGATTCCAATAGCAAAAGAATTTTTCAAATCGGTCCAGTAGTTTCGGAGCCTATTCGACTCAAACAAACAAACAAACAAACGAACAAAAAATCAAATCTTTCCTCTTTATAATAGTAGTGTAGATTTAAAATTAATATAAAACTTATTATTCTGTGCTGTCCATAAGCACATTTTTATCTTTGAGTTGAGTTGTGCCTATACATTTTTATCTTGAGTATCGAGAGTGAAATTCATGATAGCATCTTGGGTAAGGCCCAGACACAAATTAGTGAATATTTAAGTACTTACAATTAGTCTCATGTTTCCACTGTCCATTAGTAATAGGTTTTACATTATTCAGTAGGTGTTGCATCAACTGCGTGGGCTCTTGGAACACAATCTCTTCATAGGACTCGCTGACTAGTGTGCGGCCGACTGGTGGTGTGCCTTCTGTCACCGGAGATTGGAATAACTTGAGTATATGGTACAAAGTAACCTGAAAAGCCAGAAATATTTGCTACAGACAACCAATTTTATTGTTATATTAAATGTTTATTGACTATAGCTATTATAATAAGTACAAAAGTATGTGACTGTCTGTTACCTCACCACACTTAATACCTCGATCGTGCGGGAATCACAGACACAATAGATATTCAATTGTTATGCGGCATCCAGGTGCCGCTTGGGAGTTGATGGGTTAAGTCATTAAAATGTTTCTCATGATATTGTATATAACAGTAATCAAGTCTCAGGAAGACTGAGGACAGGAATTAGGACATGTCATAAATCATAGATATCCCGCGCAGCAACAAAATTTCGGCGCAAGAAAGATCTATGCAACTTCCAGTAGTTAATAAGCATCCTTTCATTTAATGTCTCTGTCTTTTGATTGATCTTGCAAGTCTTTTTAGTGTATACTTACAGGTCGTTCATTAGGGTCATGGAAGTACAGTTTGATGACAATTTCGAACTCTCCCCAGCCGGTTTCTGTGAGCTCATATGGAGGCTTCGTCACAATTCTGTTCGGATTAGCGTAGCTCTCGTGTAGTTTGAAGTGTACCTTCTTGATGTAACCGGACATGTCCTCGTTGGTGTACGGCTTGACGTACACCGTCCATTGATGAGTATGACCGTCCTCCTCACGTTTCTTGCCGAAATACCGGGCAATGTTACCATACACTATCGGTTTCACCACTGTAAGCCCCTGCAAGTTTTAATTTGTTTATTGAACGAAATATAAGTGTTATGAATACTATGTGATGATATATTGTGGTAAAAACACAATGTTCTTCTCGTAAAATGAAGAATCGTTTCAATTTAGTAGCTATTATAGTAGCAAACTAACTTTTATTCTGCCACCAGAATCCGGACCGAAATCTGTCGGAAGACTCATTGAATTATCAATTTTAGATCAAGATAACGCTTCAATTAGTATATTTTTAAAAAAATATTTGCAAAATTTACAGAAAATACGGTTTACAAACAAAATACCTTCTTCTTCTAATGGAAGTGTCTACTGTCAACTGTCATGTTGACATATTTGACACTGACAGATCACATTTTTACTTTTCCTTCTTTTGTTTAGTTTCACATCACAAATTTGCCATGTTTTTCTGCTATTCGATAACGTTATGAAGCCCTTTTTTTTTTGAGGAGGGGAAATACTTTACGTATCCCCCACCCCTTCGGGGGAAGGGGCGGGGGTATGTGGGACTCCCTCAGAGGTTTACCCACTAAAACCCCCCCAGCCCTCCGTCGTGCGCTTAATAGTGCGGGAGGGACGGGCACCGCGGAGCGACTTCAACTCCGTCCACATCCCGCGCGCAACCGCAACCGGCACCTTCTTCAAGCGGCTTGAGCCGCTGACCTCACCGAGAGCCCCCCGGGCCATAGGGGGGCTTGCCATCTCGGGAACGTTATGAAGCCCTGCATTGGTAAAAATTATTAAGTTGGAAATAAGTTGGAAATAAAACCCAATGAGCTTTGTGATTAAGATATTTTAATATCATTTAAAGCGAGTGAACAATGGTTCATCAAGCTCAGAATGTACCTTATATCTAAGTATAATTATTTTAATAATATAACATTTTAACTACAACATAGACACGTCTTGTTATGAGCATTCAAACATAATAATAATATCTCCAATGAACACTCTTTAAAGTTAATCTGGCAATCGGGGTTTATTCTAGGCCACATTAATTTATTTATTATAGAATCTATACAAAGTTCATAAGTTTTTCTATTGCCTATTATAAACATCTTCGCCTTATCAATTGACACTCATACAGCCAAAAAAGTTTATTGTTTTGAATTTAGAATTTATGCTCCGTGCGCGTGGTTTCAATATCTGCAAGTAACGGATCGTTTTCTTCCTCGAGTCTGGAGGATCGAGAGCTTAGCCTTGAAGCTGAAACTCTTTGTGTAAAGGTAAGTAGGTTTGGTACCAAGCCGCCGCAGGGCGTGGCGGGCGCTGACCGGGAGGACACCCTCGATCCTGGTGAAATCCTTGAAGTTCTCCCGTGATAGCCTACAGAAAGCGGCATGTATAAGCTCGATTTTCTCATTTTCGGGTTCTTTTTGGTGGGGTCCTGGCGTCTCTGTCGCCTCTCCTCGAGTTGTCGTCGGAGAGTTGACTCTCTGGACTGAGTCGGGCTGGTCGGTTGAGGAGGAGACTCGCAGGCGGCCGCGTTTTCTGGCGAGGCCGGGAACAGCTGTCGTATGCCGTACATCTCCTGGTCGTATATGGAGTCGTCGGTGTTGGAGCGCCGCGGCGGAGGTGACGAGCCCAGACGTGGCTTGCAGCCCCCGTCGCAGTACATTTCACAGTCTATCAACTCTAGCTCCAAATCAAACGCTGGATCCTGTAAAATGAGATAAGCGTTTATTAAGCTTTTATCAAAATTATAAAGATAAGTAAAAGTATTCATAGTCAATCCAAAAATATGTTCAAATAGTAAACCAACCATTATTGTGCATACATACTATTTTATTTTTGTTTTGATACGATAATGATTAGGATCAGTAATAAGGCACATTTCTGAATCTTCTTAATTAATAATAAGTATTATTAAAATCATTGTCATTACTATTTACGTGTCATTATGATTTATGAGTCTCGATCTTTTCTGTTCTTAACTTACTAGTGGTTGTACTGGAGAAGTTATGAGATTTTCTCGGAAAGTGCTGCCGTTAGTCTCCCGACGTCGTGGTTCTGCCAGCGAAGAAAAGGAGCGAAGCACCCCGCGCCCGCAACCAACGCGGCAATCACCGTAGCTGCTTGCACATGAGTATGGCGGTGGGATCATAGTATTGGCCTGGAAAATACGTTATTTGTTGTTCCATAAAGATGTCAGCCTAGTGCTTAAAAATATTTAAATCTGATAATTTTTCGCGACGGAAAAGTAAGAGCGATGTGTATATAAAAATTATGTTTGATGAATGCTAAATTGTATTTTCTAGTGATTTAAAATTGAATCTACTTAAAAAGCTCACCTCATTTGCAGCATTGCAAATGAAACTGGAGTTGAGGGAGTCTGCAGTGCTAGTGGCTGACAAAGACCCTGGAAGAGAGGAAAATTGATTGTCATATTTTATCAAAGAAGACATGAAATTTTTACTTTCCGATTTCTCGAGCATTATGGTATTTGGTAGGAAATGAAATGAGTCAGCATTTGGTTACCAAGACCTATTTAGCACAAGCTCGAATTTAAACCTCATAATACCTGGTGCTCGAATGACGTAATTCCTGAAGTAATGGACCATCAAGTAGCTGCCACCAGATTTACCATCACCTTCTCCGCAAGTGATGACCAGCGGATAGAGATCTGGTTTAGAGGTGACCTGAAATCGTAATGATTAAAATTTTTGGTAATCTCAATCTAAATTTAAGGCGTGTCGCGTGACTTTCTGACGTTAAAGGTCCGACTATAGCAATTAGATATAAAAAAGTAACAACAAAGAACACATACCTCTGAATATGGTGGTGGAGCCTGGTGAAAAGACCCACAGCGGCTGTATCGAGGTGGTGGATAAATGGAGCCAGCTGAATCCCCCTCAGATCGATTCCGCGGTATGCAGCAAGCAAACGAACACATATAAATCCCACTTGGACGCCTATATATCAAGCACCAGATACAGCAAAACAAAATTCCAACCAGCGTACCCAGAAGAAATAAAACAGGCCTGAAATAGAAGAATGATTAATTAATGAAAGGTCGAGTAAGATATAAAAAGGCTTGTATATTTAATAAAGCCTACATTTTCTTTAATATTCATAATTAAAAGAGGAACTCTACATATAATTACCATTCCGAATACCAGGCTATAGACGTTTCTTTGAACTCGTCGATAGGATCTGGAGAAGGTTCAAGTGTCGAAGAAGCGGGTGAGCAGCAGCTTTGCTCGCAGCAAAACCAGTTGGGAGGGCACAGCTGGCCATCAGCACAAGGGGTCTTTGCAGCGCACTAAAAATATAATAGTTTTTCACGTTAAAATTATGTAAGATAGCTCAATATGAGGATGAAGAATGATGAAGGTTGCGTAAATATGGCAAGCTAAATAGATATTTTCTATTTGAGTTGAACAATTGCCAATTAAGTATAGCTAGCAATTAACTTACAAAAAAGTCTACTTAAATAATGCTGGTTTTAAAATTAACAATTAACATGCGCATTAATAACTAAAATATGATGTTAGATAAAGGACATCACAGTTGCTAGCTACTAGCTGCTAGCGGAGTAATTCGCAGTTAAATATTATAATCTATTTGTATCCAATTTTTTTATTATGCTCTTCATTATAGCGAATATACAAGCCATATATTTTAAGCATTTTTAAGCAAATTGGTGAGTGCGCTGTGTGATTATGCGATGATCAAGATGCGCACACAAATTAGTACCATTGTATCCTAATTCTATTCCTCCGTCTTTGATCCAAAAGCGAAAGAGTCCTGGGTAAAATAAAATACTTAAGTATTTTATAAACTATAATATTGAAAAAAAACAAAGAATTTGTAGTGTCATTACATTATATTTAGTAGAGATATTCAATAATTTTCACCGCAACATAATTTTAAAATTCGGGGACTAGACTATGAATACCAAAATTTATTAATACAATAATAAGAGATGATGTTAACTTCTAAACTCACAAGTTGCAAATATTATTATAATAATATAACACGCTCGTATATTATAATATCTAATAATATTATTATGGTTACGATTTACGAATTACGATTTACGAATTACGATATTATCAATATGAAAAGGCGGGAAAATTTGTCGCCAAGACCTTCTGCCGCGCATGTCCTTACAAAACCCAATCGATTCGGCTGTCAAAATAGTAAAATGTTATGCTTGGATTATGTCCTGGATTTCCCAACTAATAATTATAATTCATAAAGAGTAAGACATGTATGGCCGAAATGTAACTAGTACGAGAATTCACAGAAAATTGTATCAGTTTTCAATAATCATGAAAAATATTATATTTTTTTAAATACTTAAAAATATAATTATATTAAGTACATACATTCATGCTTATTTTAATCATGTAATATAATTTTTATACTTTTCACACATGCGGCTAAAACGAAAACCACTCACTGCTGGTCTGCTCAGTAATACCCCGATATATGAAACGAGAAACAAAAAGAAAACCATGGCTATCACTAAACAGCGTGTCGGGCGCGACATGGAACCACAATTTCTGCCCTCGTTGGCAGCATCAGGGCAAAGTGCATTTGCACTCGGCGACGCATTGGTGGAAATTATTGAACGTGTAATTCCATATCCACGAAACGCGTCATTCCCTCGGAGGAGGGCGCACGACTAAAATTCCTATTGTGGTGGACTGAACTCCCCGCACCCCTTCTGTTTTCACCCCCGTCACCCTCTCTATAAATAGCTCAAGTTCTCATTTTACTAGGTTACGAGTACTAAGTATGAACATTAATTATTGCAGATGATTATGTGGCATCTTGACTCTTGGGCCTTGGCACGTTTTAACGCTTTAAATTAGATGCAAACTGTTTAGGTAACAATTATTTGGTAATTCACGAAGTACAACAGTTTTATCGTCGAGATTACCTATATGCTAAGCGTTTTTTAAACATGATTACAGATGGGCGCATTTGGAAGAAAAACGCCTACTTTCTTTTTGGTGATGCTGGTAAGTGGTAGCAGCTGCAAGCCCGCAAGATCTTACTATAAACAAGCTAGGTCGTACTTCCCTCAACTTAAAGTCATACAGTTCCCGAAACTATCATCAAGGTGGGACAGACGGACGGAAAAGTCATGACAATGATAGCTAAAGGACTCAGGACTACACTATAGATACCGCATATTTTATTTACAAAAGTTTACTGATTATTATTTAATTTAATTTCATATTATTAAAGTGTCGGTACTCAGTACTTCGTAGCACGCTGGACAGAACCCAACCGGCACTGGTGGTCCGGGGCCGAGCCGCGAGCGTACTAGACTGTATATATTTTTTGATAAATAATCTTTTTGAAATACTATGAATACTTTATTACTATTGTATTTTATTTATGTGTGTGTATTGTTATCAGGGCTTCAAATATCGTTATTTTTTCATAACGTTACTGCTTCAAGGGCAAAGATAACGTTATAAAAAATAACGATATTAGGAAATAACGGTAAAATTTGATATTAATAACGGTAAGTGATGTATTATAACGTTATTTTTTCGTTATGTTACTAGACACCGTTAAAAAAATTCTTAAATAAAATAAGAATAAAAAAAAAATACCGTTATCTGGCTACCATTATGAAAATAACGGTACGTAACGATATTTTTCGATATTTTTTCTGCTATTCGATAACGTTATGAAGCCCATTGTCATGCCCTATGGCCTTGGCCTTAATAAGTTATATCCGATTCAAAAACAATTTTTGCCGATTTGAAAAAATACTGTAAAGAAAACATTCTGTCACTGTCATTTCAATTTTTTTTTTTTTCTTATAATGGCACTTCGGCTTTAACCATGGCCAGTGTCGAGTATATATTATGGCGGGAAAACAATATTTTCTAATACAATTTTCAGCATCGTTATTCTATATTGTAAATAAATAAAAATAAATAAAAAAACACACAAAAAATCAAGTGAGGTGAAGCGCCTGCTACCCTATATAGGTTAGGAAACCTGTAGTTAGGGCTAGCAGTCTCTTTTCCCCTAAGTATAGAACATACAATTTTTATATATTATATCATAGTTCCAATGATTATTTTACAATTTGTTCTGTATTATAAACTTATGTATTTTTTATATGGCACAGATTTTAACTCAGTATAATGATTTATGAATTATGATTTTGTCTATTTACCTTTAGTATACAATACAATTTAATATCTATTTAATATATTGAATATACAATACAAATAAATATCTTAATTTTAAAAATTACATAGTAAGGATGTGCACGATAACGAATATCTAATGGTTAATATTCTACCAATATTACACATTAAAAACCCAACTTAACACAATTTTAGGAAAATAATACAAAATCACAACATGACTCTTTCACATTCCCGGCAAAACTCCCCGTCATTTCAATTATTTTTAAATGTCAATGTCAAAAACAGTTGGTTTCGCGTGTCAATCAGATGATGGACGGAATTCAAATTTAATAAAAATTATAAATCTAAATATTTAAAAGGGCTTTGAATTATTATAAATCAAAGTAAAAAAATGCGCTACGAGTTATTCATTTTGTTCACCTTGATATTTTGTGCCGCGGCATGGGACGACGATGATTTGGAAGTGTTTGACGTGGTAGAAGAAGTGAATCAAAACTTCTATGAAGTTTTGGGAGTATCTCAGGTATTTTCCTGCTAATTTTATCTCTTTTATCTTTTCTTTAAATGACCTTTCCGTCTGTGACTTTCTGAACAGATTGCAGTCTAGTCAAAGGGTCTTTAGAGGTAAATATTTTTTATATAATTATGTATCTTGACATTGTATATTTTTAAGTTTACATTGTTTACAGCATTGTAAATTTAAAAGATTAATTTAGTCCTCACTTTTTTTGGTAAAAAAGTGGGCCCCGTGCGAGTTTCTTACGCCGGTTCTTCTCGCCGGGCTAGTTCTCGAACCGGTGGTAGGCACCAGTAGTATCAACGTTCTGAAAGCATTTTTTTAAAATCTATTCAGAAATAAAACAATTTTATTTTATTTTTTATTTGATTTTATTTTATATTTTTTGGTATACAAACTATAAAACCGCAGGAAGCTCAATGAGTTAAAACAATTCCGATCGTAATGACTAATGATTATATGTAGTTCGTTTCCAAATAAAAAATTAATGGCTTTATACCATTAATATTATATTATTCGTTTATATTTTCTTGTAAAACTATAGGTAGGTACTTACACTTGTAATTTGTCTTCCAAAATTTTATTTTTCTGTTTAGGATGCACCTCAATCAGAGATCAAAACGGCATTCAAGAAGCTTACATTGAAACTACATCCGGACAAGAATAAGTCACCAGATGCTGATGTACAGTTCAGGAACCTTGTGTCTGTACATAATATACTCAAGGATCCGGGAAAGAGAGAAAAGTTAATACTCACAATTTTTTCATATAAATATTATACAATGAATAGTATTACTACATTTTCAATTATTAACCCATGTTTTGGATATGAAACATAATGTCATAAATAAAATTGGTACAATTAAAACTTTGTATAAAAGTGTCTATAATTTTTGTAATTCATACTGATGAAAATAATAAAATCAAGTCAATCAATCAAATAATAAAATCAAAACTTTTCAGGTACAATGAGGTACTTAAAAATGGTCTTCCAAATTGGCGTTCAGCTGTGTACTACTACAGACATGTCCGCAAGATGGGTCTGGCAGAGGGATCCATTATTCTGTTTATACTTATTACTTTAGGTCAGTATGCTGTTGGATGGGCAGCATATGCTGAGAAGAGGTATACTGCTGTAAGTAATTTTAATAAAATATTTATATTATGTTATTGCAAACAACTGCACCATAAAAAGTGTTGTTTTTAAAATGATTGTGTATTTCTTAAACATACTAAAGCCTCAAAAGTTTGTCATATTTGGACTTAAAAGGCGTTATTAACTTATTCCAGCGCCACGACATTTACACAGCAAAATAGCTGCTGGTCTGTTTTCTTTTTTTTATTAATAGTATTACAGTTTAAACTGTTGATGGCAAATATTACATATTATTATGTTCTTTTTAGGAGCAAATTTTAAGTTCAAGAGGAAAGAAACAAAGGAAATCAGGTTTCGATACGGGTTTGGCGGAAATTTTGGAAAACCTGCCGAAACCCAGCATAAAAGACACACTTCCGTTTCAAATACCGCGGGCGATATGGTGGTTGATTACGGTGTTGCCTGTAACAGTCATGGAACTGAAGAGGAAGAAGAAAGAAATGGATGAGGAGGCAAAGAGGAAAAAGAAGAAGTAAGTTATGTTTCTAGCTGGCTGTTTGCATTAACTGTTTTGAATGTCTTAATTTTTTTGACTTTTGGACTACTGGATAGTCAGTCAGCTGTTAGTCGACAGCTTTGATTTTAATAAATTGCTGGCATCTCATCCAGTAGTAAAATTGTTTCATTGCAATCAATAAGCATAATTATTTATCATCATAATATAAAAGTAAACTGTAAGCTGCAAATAGTAACAAAAAGTCTCTGTGTAATTCAACAAATTTATAACTGTATTTATCTCTTGTAATCTTTTTCAATGAAAAAAGATTATGTTATGTACACTTTATAAACCATTCGTAACATTTAATGAAAAGCCGCCAATCTCTCCAAACCGCGTAACGTAAGTGTCTAAACATACTAGGCCTAAAATACGCGGCCGAAGTTCGGCATGATTCCGCCTGCAATGTATTTTAAATTACCGATGACACACCATTCCGAAATTACGTCGCGTTGTATTGTATGCGTAGCGCATTGTTGACGTAATCATGCCGAACTTCGGTCGCGTATTTTCGGCCTAGTGTGTTTAGACCATAAACCTATAGTATATTATAAGTCTATGGTTTAGACACTATACTGTACTCGGCGAAACATGGCGGTCATTGCCTCCCTGTCAAAAAGTTGTCATTTTCTATAGAAACCGCGATTGACAATAGTGTCAGATGTTGTCAATCGCGGCTTTGTATAGAAAATGACAAGTTTTTGACAGAGAGTCAATGACAACTACTGCCATGTTTCGCCGAGTACCATGGGCGTAGCCAGGATTCTATATAGGGGGATAGGTATCTGAGGGGGGGGGGGGGGATATTCAACATATAAAAGGGTAGGGAAGGGAAGGGAATAGGGGAGGGTAGGGAAGGGAATAGGGTAGGGGATTGGGCCTCCGGTAAACTCACTCACTCGGCGAAACACAGCGCAAGCGCTGTTTCACGCCGGTTTTCTGTGAGGACGTGGTATTTCTCCGGTCGAGCCGGCCCATTCGTGCCGAAGCATGGCTCTCCCACGCCTAGGTGAGGTAAAAATTAAAAACAAAATATGAGCGAGCGAACTGGGATTGAATGCCGCCCCTCTCACCCCGCAACTCTCCACGTTTAGGTATGAAACTCGTAAGCATTAGGGTCAATTTATAATAGAGCAGAGTCGAAGCGCAGAGAAGTGAATTCCCAAAAACTGAACACAGAAAATTCAACCTTAACTCCAGAACGTAACGCACACATTACTTCTGCGAGACCAATCAGTGTTGGTCAGGGGCATGCGCGCGAATTCGCGCGGATGCAGCAGACGCGCGCGCGCCTTTTAAAATTCTCAGATGTAATGTATGCGTTAACGCTTTGGAGTTAAGGTTGGATTTGCTATGTTCGGTTTTGATACTTCGTTTCGACTCTGCGCTAATATAAATTGACCCTTAGCGACTGATCGCTCTTGTAGCCCCCCCCCCCCCCTCCCCCCTGCCCGTACCTCGCTACGCCCATGCCGAGTACAGTATAGTACTTGTTTCCCCGAGTCAAATATTTTGATCATTCACAGGGAAGAGGAGGAGGAGCGACAGCGGATACAGCGGGAGGAGGCGGCGGCGGAGGCGCGCGCGGCGGCGGGGGGCGCGGCGCGGCGCCGGCGTGGGTTCGTGCCGCCGGAGCGGGAGTCCTGCCTGCTGGACCCCATTGATGATGATGATGCACCTGTTGTGAAACCTGTTGCGCCGGTTAGTTTAAGTTATTTATGAAATACTAGCTGTGCGACACACTTTTTAAAACTTATTTATCAGGTATTTTACAATATTATGTCTTTGTCCTAAAAACCGCCAAATTGCATATCAATTTGCATGTAGATCTGTCTCTTATATTATAATAATTCAAATATAATTTAGTGCTTTTTTAAATGCTCTTAAGCTATCTTACTTTGTATGTGTGTTGTCTATTTTTAACCCCCGACCAAAAAGAGGGGTGTTATAAGTTTGACGTGTCTGTCTGTCTGTCTGTCTGTCTGTCTGTCTGTCTGTCTGTCTGTCTGTCTGTCTGTCTGTCTGTCTGTCTGTCTGTCTGTCTGTCTGTCTGTCTGTCTGTCTGTCTGTCTGTGGCATCGTAGCATCCAAACGGGTGGACCGATTTTGATCTAGTTTTTTTTGTTTGAAAGCTGACATGACGTTGAGTGTTCTTAGCTATAGTTCATCATCATCAGCCTGCTCATTGCTGAAATATCACGGAATATCTGGTTCGTGATAGGACGATTAGCAACTTGCAGTCGTTTGATGGGTTTTATATTTTGCATCCTGGTTCGAGACACTTATGAATATATACACACAAAAAGAGGGGTGTTATAAGTTTGACGTGTCTGTCTGTCTGTCTGTCTGTCTGTCTGTCTGTCTGTCTGTCTGTCTGTCTGTCTGTCTGTCTGTCTGTCTGTCTGTCTGTCTGTCTGTCTGTCTGTCTGTCTGTCTGTCTGTCTGTCTGTCTGTCTGTCTGTCTGTCTGTCTGACTGTCTGTCTGTGGCATCGTAGCATCCAAACGGGTGGACCGATTTTGATCTAGTTTTTTTGTTTGAAAGCTGACATGACGGTGAGTGTTCTTAGCTATAGTTCATCATCATCAGCCTGCTCATTGCTGAAATATCACGGTATATCTGGTTCGTGATAGGACGATTAGCAACTTGCAGTCGTTTGATGGGTTTTATATTTTGCATCCTGGTTCGAGACACTTATGAATATATACACATTATTGGAAAGTTGACCTGGTGGTGCAGCATCACCTGGTAATCAATAGGATACCCAACTCCTCACCAACTTAGAGCAGAGGTTTCGTGTTTGGGCTCATTTTAATTGCGACAACCAGTAAGACGTAGATAAACAGTAAATATTTGCATGCTGCTGCTGCAGCATCACCTGGATTCTATAGGAGCCAAGCTCCGTATGAACCTAAAGTGAAGGTTTCATGTTTGGGCTCATATTGATGGCCTCATCCAAGAGGACATATTTTATAGATGGTATTCATTGGGATATGATCCAGTTGATAGGAATTATTCTGCACAAGTTTAAAAAGCATAAAATAAAATTAAATTAAGAAATTTAAAAAAACCCCCGCCAAAAAACTTTAAAAAGTAATGAAATAACATTTCCTGACTTTATGTTTAAATCATTCCTAAGAGTAAAGTAATATTTTAGTCCATAATTGTTGTCAAGGTGTGTCGGGGGACCGCTAATGTAGATGTTTGATTTCACATAACAATATAAATTAAGGGTCTGTTCACAGCGACCCGAATCGAGAGAATCAGCGACTATTATGGCGATACAAAATGCAAAAGTCGCTGTTGTGGTAGTTTACTTAGCGGTCCCCCGACACACCTTGACAACAATTATGGACTAAAATATTACTTTACTCTTAGGAATGATTTAAACATAAAGTCAGGAAATGTTATTTCATTACTTTTTAAAGTTTTTTGGCGGGGGTTTTTTTAAATTTCTTAATTTAATTGTCAACGTTTGATCGTAGATATTCCATTGCCAAAACAGAATAACCCTATGCTCTTTTTGAACAAAAAAAAATTGGATATTCTTTATTGCATCGTTTTAGTCAACACTCTCTCCAGGCCGGATTTATATTTTTTATGAGTATAGGCCATTTTAAATATTGCCGCCCTATGTACGAACTCTGCCGCCATTCTAAAACGCTGCCGCCCGCCCTAGGATGCCATAGGACGCTGCCCATTAGCTATGGCCTATACTGCCTACATAAATCCAGAGCTGACTCTCTATCATCCCTTATCGACTAATTCCTATTGCATTCTCTCTACAGGTAGTGCCCGTGATCACCGGTGGTCTCTGGACGGATGACGACTTGGCCGAGCTGGTGCGGCTCGTCAAGAAGTATCCGCCGGGGGCGGAGGCCCGCTGGGAGAGGATCGCGGAGGCCATGGGCCGCGCGGTGCCCGAGGTCACTCACATGGCCGCCAAGTTGAAGGACAACTGCTACAGGCTGCCCGAGCAGGAGGAGCCACCACCGGAAGCGCCTAAGAAGGTAATAAGGAACCTTCGATTTTTTACACCCCCTCATTCCTTTGTCACAGGTGGTCACATCTAAAAATTAAAATGACCTCAATATTTAAAATTTCGCTCTTAAAATTAAAATGGTTATCGTGTTCTTTCATTTCTTCAATTACAAAGCAATTCCAAAACAAACACTTTCAATCATCATGATCAGGTGAAGACGCGCAAGATGGAGGAGACGTCTGGCGGCAACTGGGCACAGAGCCAGCAGAAAGCGCTCGAGGCGGCGCTGGCCAAGTACCCCAAGGGCGGCGCCGGCGACCGCTGGCAGAAGATAGCGGCCGCCGTGCCCGGGAAGACCAAGGTATGAACTTCATACTATGAAGTTTAGCTAGCATCTAAATCTCAATATACAGCATGACTGGTGAGACATGTTCAATACTCGAGGACGTGATATTAGGCTATTATAGTAGTTGAAAAAAAAATAATAAAAAAAATATCAATTGATCACTGAGTAAATGTAGCTTAAAGTTAAATAATTATTTACCCAACGCATAGACACCGCGCGCGGGAGTAGTGCGCCGGCCGCATAGTAATTTACTAAGTATCCATTATTCATTTATTTAAAGGCAAAATTGGTCAAAAATTAAGTACCTAATTTTATTACATAATTATAATGAGAATCGACTACCGAGTACTCTCCTCAGTAATGTCTCACCAGTCATGCTGTATAAGCCAAAGACACGGTTATGTTACACGTTATGAGGGGGTCAAATGGTTCGTGTAATATTACAGACAGTGCTGCTCGCCAGATACTTGAACTTGACACGCTACCGTGTGTTTAGATTAGCCCTTTTTAGGCAGCAAGTAACTACAAGGAAAAGGAAGGGTTACTATGCACAATGCACATACAATTATTGTACGTGTGTATGTTTCGCAGCTTTCTAAAGTACTGATCGGTTTTCGGATTTTTAAGCTATTGCATAGCGTGTATCGAGGGGTTAGAGCGTGGAGATCGAATCAACATCGATCGAAAAAACGTTGCCATGCATCTTCACGGTGTTTGTGTGCGTGCGACTAGACGTATGCTAATTATAATTGCATATGTTGATAAAAAATGCTAGGTATGCAATAGTTCTACCGTTAAAGTTATACATTGGTATATTTTTGCTGTTTTCCCTCGCTAAATAAAGTTTTCAATCCATTATGATCAAAAACCAACACAAAAACAATTTCCAAATCTCATTTCTATAAAGTGTAACTCATATTAAATTGATTTTTTTATTTACTAAAAGGTTTTACGCAATTTCCAATTTGTAAAGAATTATGCAATATAGTTTTAAGGTGGGCAATAACAATTTCACGGTGGTAATTTCGTTCCGGTCAACGTTGCAAAACCAAACAATACTTCTTTTATTTATCTTTTTATCTCTGCAACGTAACAATTATTGGTACAGAATTGCAAACTGTAGACATATTTCCCGTAAATACACTGTGTATTTTCGTATAAAAATATTTTCGTGAATATTTAAAATTTAAATTAAAACATAAGTAAAACATTATATAAATAGGATGGATATATTTTTGGTATGGTTTATTTAAATTCATTTACAATATTTATGGCGATAACGAAATTAAACTATATATCCGTAGATCCTATTGTGTACCTACTTATTAAAAGATATGTAGTAAGAAGAAAAAAATAATTAACTATAGGAGTTCTATTAATTTTTTCTGTGTTAATCGTACGGAGATTTTGGAGTTTGAAAAAAGTTTTCGGAGTTACTACTGAAGCTTTTGTCGTTACGATAGAGAGAGAGATTAAGTTACTCCAAACGCACCGTAAGAGTCTAATGAAAAATACCTTATTCATGTGTTACTGTCGTCTTCAGGAGGAGTGTATGCAGCGGTGTAAATATTTATCGGAAATGCTGAAGAAACAGAAACAGAAAGAAGAAGAACCTAAGGAGGACCAAGAAGGATAGTTTAAAACTCATTAAACCAGTGATATATTTAGTGTGAATAAACGAAATATAGACATAATATGGACTGAGTTTTTAGCTAAATTTTGCATCATAAAGGAAAAAAACAATGTAAGGGGTTTGATATAACCAAGCACCCGCTTGTATTCAAGGTGTAACCAAACTAAGTGATTATACTTTAGGGTGGGTATGTGTTCCTTGTATAGAGCTTACTGTGAAAGTAGCAGCGCTGAAGGAGAAACTTTTTTCACCTTTGTATGAAAAAATTCATGACGCGCGAGCGCTTGCCCGTGCTTGCTCTTTCAGCGCTGCTACTTTCACAGCGAACTCTAAGGAACACATGCACACCCTAAAGTATTATCACTTTAGGGGCGATTTCACCAAAGAAATGGAACGCGTTCAAAGCACTCTGAACCGGTTCAAAACGTATAAACGCGATTATAACATCGAAATGCATTTCACCAGCATAAACTGAACGCATTCACAACAAATCCGAGTTTTATCTTCTGAACGCCCAAAGTTCGAAGTTTAACAACATAAAACCCGTTCAAGCCCTCTCATGGCGGAACGAAGAACATAGACAAAAGAAATGTCAAGATGACAGTTTTGACTCATGCGTTTGTTAGTTTATGTATTGTTTCTTGTTGTTTTGTAGTTAAATTAACGTGAAAAGACTTTAAAATGATGAAAACATGTAAAATAATCGCGTGACGTTACGCAAACTTACATTTAATAATCGCGATCAAAAGAAGTTTGTGAAATCCAATCGAAACAAAACGAGATTTACGTCACAGCATGAACGCGTTTAATGGTAACTAAGTTTTATAAAACTAAGTTTTATGTGTGTTTGGTGAAATCCTACCTTAGAGTGGGTTGCATCGACTGACTTTAACTATAACTTTAACTTTAACCATAACAAAATGTGAAATGAACTGTCAAATCCCTAGCGAAAGTCCCATATTTGACGATAACCTTAACCTTAAGAGCGTTTACACCTTATTTCAGGTTTCCATACAAACCTGCGGCGGACTATTGGAATTGCTCTGCGCGCAGCGATTTATAGTAGTTTTAAAATATTTGTAGAAAAAAAATAACAAAAGATTTGTTGATATTTAAGAACAATTTTTACATTAAGGGCCCGGGTTACCCTGGAAATTTTCATACATTCCTAATACCAAAATCATTTTCTCATGCGAAAATATTTAACATGTTTGAGTTATTTTTCAGCTTAAGATAGTAATTACCTAGGGTCCTGAACAAATTTTTTTTACAAAATATTTAAATACTAAAAAAAAAATTTTTGTGTTTAAATGTTTTTTAGTAAATTTACTACTAAATATTTAAATACCAAAAAATAGACAAAAACACTAAAAAATATATAAATAAATAGTAAATTTACTACAAAATATTTAAACTTTAAAAAATATTTTTTATTATTTAAATATTTTGTAGTAAATTTACTATTTATTTATAAATTTATTAGTGTTTTTGTCTATTTTTTGGTGTTTAAATATTTAGTAGTAAGTTTACTAAAAAATATTTAAACACAAAAATTTTTTTTTAGTATTTAAATATTTTGTAAAAAAAAAATGTTCAGGACCCTAGGTAATTACTATCTTAAGCTGAAAAATAACTCAAGCATGTTAAATATTTTCGTATGAGAAAATGATTTTGGTATTAAGAATGTATGAAAATTTCGAGGGTAACCCGGGCCCATAAAGTGTTCTTCTATGATATGAAGCTATTATAATATTAAATTAAGTTAAATAAATAGGTAATAAAAAAGTTTTAATTCCTTGATATTTCTTTGATATTTCTCATTCTTTGAATTTAAATTACATAAAGTTAAATACCTAAACGAAATATTTTTTTCTGATGACTATTTGCTTAAGGATCTTGTCAATAGGTTATTATTATTTTATAATTACTAATTAGATCTATCGCTGGTTTCGTAAATTAAAAGCTTCGAAACTGATACTAAAACGGAATTTAAGGAAACCTCTGTTAAGGTATCGAGATTTAATGTACAAATACTCTATAAATCCTATTTTTTTCTCTGATAACTATATCGACAGTGAAATTTCCTATAAAAATAAGTTATCAACATTTTTATAAAGATAAGTGTTTGATGATTTTTTCAAGTTGGAAAAGTACAGTTTTAAGCCAAATTGAGCGTGAAAAATGTAAACGCTCTTAACTTTAACTACGCTTCTGGTGCAATTCACCCTTAGTTTTGTTACACCTTGTACATACAGGTCAAAGAAAATGTTGTTTTATTATGGGATCTTTTCATAAATACGAAAAACAAAAGTAATTTGGTGTTTAAGAGATGAATTAAATTAAAAGTGGCATAGAATCGCTATATTACTTAAAGCCGATTTTTTACGGCGTGAATGGCATTTTGTCATAGGTGCCCTGCAAAAAGTTTGTGGTGATGTTAATAGTATTTTTTCTTTGTGTAAATATTTTTTATTTCGGTTACCATAATGCTTTCTATGTTTCTACTCTTTATTATATTTTATTAATTTTATTAATATATTTTATTAATCTAAGTATATAACTTTGCAAATTGTAATATATTATTTACTGTATGTGCTAGAAGCGCCCTCTGCTGAACCTTTGCGTATTTATTCCCTACTATTGATTGCCTACTACAGGGTGCAATTAAACCTTCCTGCCAAATTTTTTCCAGGGCTTAGGTATCATTAGGAGAATCCATTTAACCAAAAAAAAAATTGGGTGTTATTTTTTTGTTAATGACATATTTTATCCCATAATCGTTGCAGAAGTGATCGGGGGTGACGCGGGGCGAGGCGCGCACGCGGGGGCACGTCACCACAATATATATTAGTAGACGTCACGCGCGGGCGACGCGTCGTGTCCATTAATTGTAGTGTTTTTAGGATAACTTTCGGAAGCTATTTCTCAACATTTTAGTACTGAGTGATTATAAAAGAAAAAATAAGTATCATTTATTTTTAACAAGGATCAATATATCAAAATTTGGCAGGCAGGTTTAATTGCACCCTGTATAATATCTAAATCTTTGTTGTTAAATGATAACAAGCAATTGTCAGTTTTTCAGTATGAACTTTACTGAGTTGTTATTTATGATGAGTTTCTTTATGATGTATTTTAAATCTACATGACATTTACAATAAATTATTGTATTACAGTTAGTCTTTATTTCTGTTTCAGACGGGTTGCTTACATTTGTAAAAAACGGCTGATTTCATATTATACATCCTATTTTTGTCCAGTATTCAAAGGCGTATTAAAATTAGGCCATAAAACAACTTTTATACATTGCAGTTATTTATTTATATATTTCGTACACTGGTTTGTTGTCTTTGGTTTAGACGGAGATTCCTGAGGCGTAGTCGAATAACAAAATAAGAATAACGAAGTTAGAAATTTAGCACTTATACATATCATATTATTTTGTTTAATTATATTTACACAATAATTATTATTTATTAATTTATGGCAGACATTTTGTAGTCATATTGTTTTAACTTCGCTATTCTTTTTATACTATCACCACTTGTGTTCGCCTCTTGTCTATGGTTTAGACTTGGTCCCTGGTCTATAGTCTATGCTCTAGACTCGTCTGCGGCGGCGGTGCGGCAGCTCACCAAAGCGCGCATCAATGTCGTACTCTGGCTCATACTTCGGTCGCTCGTAACGCCCATGGGAACCTGCAAAAGGCATTTTTAATGTTACATTGATTATGCAAATAATAAAGAATTCGTTAATCTTCACAAACATTAATTGTAGCAACATTATTAATTTATGTTCTAAAAGTTGTCCTACATTTTTATATAGTTAGATTAATTTTTATAATTAGTAAGATTTATTTAAATAGTAGATAGTTGTATATTAAATCTCACCTTCGTGTCCGGTTTTCGTCGGGTAAGGTGTCAGTCCTAAAACAAAAATATTCAATTATGATTTGCCCTATATAAAGTCTAGTTTTTTCTTTTATCAAATTAAATATTACCTTTGTGTCCGGTTTTTGTAGGATACGTCGTCAGTTCTGTAACAAAAAATACCGTTTGTCTTAATATGTGATCGTGACCTTTGTGCTGCGTTTACAAGCGCATCTCAACTTCCTCGCAACTTGACAACACGATAACTCGCCACAATGTGATGTCAAGATGAGAATATGACTCTTGTAACTCTAAGTTTAGTTGCGTCAATTATATTACGTGCACAACGTCTACTGCGTGACTAGTGAGACATGTTCAATATTCGAGGACGTGATATTTGGCTATTATATTAGTTGAAAAAAAATAATATAAAAAAATAATATCAATTCATCACTGAGTAAATGTAGCTTAAAGTTAAATAATTATTTACTTTAATTAATTGTCTCACCAGTCATGCTGAATACCGACCACCGAAGTGTAGTCTTGTTTCTATATTATACTAATTGTTCCGTTGGGCCATTACTCACCATACTCACCGAGGTCAGCGGCGCCGCAGGGGCTGCAGTCGCAGGCGGCAGCGGACGCGACGCGGTGCGGCAGCCGCGTGCCGTCTGCGCACGTCAGCGTCGCGTCCAGCGCCGCGAACGACGTCGCGCGGCAGCACTCGCATGATGACTCGTGTGTGCCAGTCGCTGGAATACACAACAATGTATTTACTTAAAAACTCGGCTGGCAAGTTAATTTAATCTCTGTCTATTATTGGAAATGTAAACTAGTGCCAGAGGAAATTTTTAGTCTCAGTGATCTAGGCATAATAATGTTAAGTAAAACCCTCGGCTTCGACCATAAAATTAATATATGTACATAGAATAGCAACAATAAATATTAAAGGTTTTTAAAAATCTTACCGTTGTTAAACAGCGTGCCCGAGTTACAGTGGCCGCGACACTCCATGAAGCGCGGCAACCCCTCGCGGTTTTCGCAGTAGCCGTGCACGCGCGACTCCACGTGGAACAGCCCGATCGTCTCCGATAACGGCATCGCTTCCGGCGCGCATGTTTCTAGAAATGTATTCATCAATTAACATTGATATTATACTCAGGTCATCGAGAACGAAGAACTTGGTATACTGTCCTGTCGCAGCTTCCATATTGTCTTATTCTGTCGCTACTTTTATATATTATGTATCTTCTTTTTCTGTTTCTAGTTCTATATTTCTTTCATAACCATCTGTATAATTTAAACATTGTGTCAGCTACTGCCAGGATTTTTACAGCATACTCACTGAGATTAGCCGGTTTCTCGGTGCACACTTGGCAGCAGCCCTCCTGCACGCGGTCTGCGGGCGCGCACGCCGACACGTCCGGACACACCGCGGCCGATGACGTCACCATCACGTCCGCGCCGTAACGCTCGCACGAGTACGACGTGCAGTTGTCCGGGGATTGCCATGTGCTGCCTGTAAGTAGTAAAAAAAACTCGGTTATATTAATAAAATTAACCCTTACAATATATTAAAGTGACCCGTTTGCTCGTTTGCCCCCTTATTTAATAATAAAAAAAAAACTGCCGCGCGCTCGTACCGCTAGCCGCGCGCGCACTCCGTCACGCACGGCGCGGCGTACGCTCAGCTAGTTGCGTCAGACGATCCCACACGTCAGACACGCTAGTTGGTTATAAAAGTTCCACTCACCAACATCCTTTAATTCATCACCGACGACGCACTGATGCTGCATGCAGCGGCCGCAGCACTCATCGGGTGTACGCTCGTACCGCCAGCCGCGCGCGCACTCAGTGACGCACGGCGTACGCTCTGCCAGTTGCGTCAGACGGCCTGACACATCGCGTGCGCACGTCACGTTTACGCACGGGTCAGATGATACCCAAGTTTGACCCTCCTAAACGCAGAATTGACAGAACGTTTGTAATGGAAGAAAGTATGAACATATTAATTACATGTTATGTGAGTGCAGACACAATAACATAGAAATCGGGCTTTTGTAACAACCAAACATTTGTCAGACGTTACGAACTTAAAAATCCTCATCGTTTCCACATAACTCCCATATAACTCCAAAGTAAATGTCTTTACCTGATAGATATCGTTGCCGACCCTACACGCAATCGGCTCGCGCTTGTGACAACACTTGTCGGGGATGGGCTCATCGCTCAGCACAAACTGTTTGATGAGGGACTCCGGAACTTCAGGACACGTCTCGTTGGAGCTTTGCACTTGTAACTGTAATGTGAAACGTTCGAGATAAATTCACTCTCGTATGTTTATAAGTAGTTTATCACGTAAAATCCTAAATGCACGGTTGTATAGCAACGTTCTTTCGCAATTGACACAAGTATGATTTTTATCTTTGGCCAAACATTTAAAACGTTGAGTATAGAAATTATGCAAATATAGCAAAAGAGGCTACAGTGCCGCGCCATTGACGTTGATGCATGTGTATTTGCACTGCACACGCACGCGCCGCATGGCCCCGCCTACAACGCACACTACCGGTTCACAGACCCAAAACACAAAAATATAACATAATGCGCTTTCTATAAAGGTCACAGTACTGTGCCGTTGGCGTTGAGGGAGGCCACACTTTACCCACCACCGACGCGCCACTACGGTCTCGCCCACCGTGCACGCAACCTCGTAGAGCCGCAATATAATTATATAACTGAATACAGTTAATATAGAGGTCACATTACCGTGCCATTGACATTGAGGCAAGTGTAGTTGGTGCAGTGGTCGTTGGACCGCCAAACTTCTCCGACGCGCCGCACGGCCCCGCCCACCACGCACGCAACCGGCTCGCAGCGTCCACAACATGAGCCGTCTTCAGCTTCTTTGTACTCCCAGCCCTGGAGTAATCGGATAGATATGCTTTTATATTATAAACCAACTAACAAAATAAATGAAGACGTGAGTGGAAGAATCGAATAAGTAACATTTCGTTACATACGGACAATAACTCATTTTTTCCCTAATTATTTCAATAAAACTTGTAACTTATCTACTTCATAACCTAGCTAATATATCTGGCTACACATACAATCCATAGTTTTTCTATTTCAAATAACTTTTCCGGCCCTAAAGCCTCCATTTAAGCAAAAAAACGAAGTTTTTTCATGTTACTTACCTTATTCTTCCACTCACGTCTTGAAATGCGAAAGCGGGTCCGTCTGTTTTTTTAACTATTACTTCTTTACGCTTAATAAACACTAATATTTTGATTTTATGGAAAAGGATAATATAGCTTTTATCCCGGAAAAAATTATAATATCTCGGGTATCTATGGTCTCAAGACCAAGAGCCGTAACAATGGAGTCGTTACTTTCGATTTATATTTATCCAAATATAATATTATATTTTGTTGAAACGCTGGCAAATTGTGCGCACATTACAAGCATGGGTTCACATTATTAGTCAATACTAAATCATCACGCATCGTACCGGCTTGCAGTCAGTCTCGCAGTTCTGTACGGTGGTGATCTTCTCCAGGCGGGCGGGCTCGGCCTCGGCGCAGCGGTACGACTCGCACGGGTTGTCCGCCGACGTCCAGTTCTCGCCGACCTGTATTTTTAAATTATAAAATCAATAATTTCAGGTAATGGCAACGCTATAAATATACAAAATAAAAGTTCTTTCAGGCCTATAGATGGCAGGTACGACGATTAAAAACTTGTAGTCCATTTTCATGTGCATACCTACGTCTTATAATGAGTCTCATTTCACATTTGAAGATCAAATTAATAATAATTATGTCAGTCACCTGAATTCACCATCAGTTGAGGTTGTATGGGAGCTATAAAGTCTGACTAGCCTCTGAAGGTAGCTGACACTGCATATCAGAGACAAAATAACCGACTCTAAGGGCCTGTTTCACCACTTCCAGATAATGTTCCGGATAGGCTATCCATAACTTTTTTAACAGATTCTCCATATTTTCTTTGTTAAGTTGTGGATAGATTATCCGGCACTTATCAGGAAGTGGTGAAACAGGCCCTAACTGTGGTCAGTTGGTCACTTATTCCTAAGTTTAAATGTTAAACATATATATGGGATTGGCACGGACTTTAATGCTTACTTAAATATCCCGAAGTTGCTTACCTTGTATATGTTGTCACCGTCGCGGCAGGCGACATGTACGGGCTCGGGGCAACACGCGAAGGGCACGGGGCGGGGCTCCACCACGAACTGGTCGCTGGGGCCTATGTCGGGGCACTCCCGCAGGCTGCACTGCGGCGCGGGGCCCCGGGCTGACGGCACGCAGCGGCAGCGACGGCACGGACCGTCCAGCCATACGCTGTCCAGCTACAATCAATAAATTAGTTGAGTCTTCAAATAATATGACGGTTATAATCAAGCTTTATTCATTAGGTTAACTTAGTCTAACCAGATAAAAGAAAACTCGCACTTGCAAATCATTTATTAGGGCTAAACTACAAAAAGCTCGTGCGCTAGTGGTTACATCTAGCAGATTTGACATTTTAATATGATATTTAAATTGAGTTACAATAGAGGGTCTTGTTTATATATTTTAATTTATTCTTTGCTTCTCACCTCTTTTAGCGTCTCCAATTGGGTGGCGCGTATTTTCTCTCCTCCCTTCGGTGCCGCCTCCCACTCCAGCTTAACGATGCACTTGTCCTTGGGTGGTTCTATAAAATTCACAATTTAAATTATCAAGTATTGTTTACCTACGTATGTAACAAACGTAGTTTTCATGTACAAATATTTTTCTATCAAACATGGTGTCTTATCCTAAGTTTTTAAATCTACGGGGGGTGCCAAAATGTAAGACTTTGCTATATGAAGTGTCCGATGTTTTTTACTTTGGGGGCATGCTCGGGGCAATTTTGGCAATATCGTTGTCAGTCCTCGACTCATGGAAATGGGGGCAGATGGGGCCATGCGGACGCAGCTAGCTGTGGGCGGCACACTACATGCCTCGCCCCCACTCCCGGTAGAACCGGTAGTACTATTCACTCACCGCAGCGGTGTTCGGGACAGCACTTGGTAGTGTCGTTGTCGGTCTTCAGGTCGTGGAAGCGGGGGCAGTCGGGGGCGTGCGGGCACAGCTGGGGGCGGCACACGAGGCGCGCGCGAGGGCAGCACCCGGCGCGGTCGACCACGCGCTCCATGCCCGGCTCTAACATCTCCACCTCGCTTTCAGTGGGAATGTGCTCGCACTCGCTCTCCGGCATGCATTCTGAAAATTTCACACGCATATTGTTATTCATGCAACAAGTGCGATGGTATTTCCGTCGTCGTAAAACGCGATATCAATTTTAATTGGGTTCGAATTACATTTCTGCAAGCACAATGTAATACCTAAGCAACGTTTGGTAAAAATTTGAAAGCTGATAATTTGTGGTTTCATGATACTTTGTAGCAGCAGACTTTTTCATACTTTTTTATATTAAAGTAAAAAGTTACGAATATGTTTCTTACCACACGCAAACTCGGGGCAGCCCTGGTCATTGATTTTCTGCTTTAGAACTTGTCCGAAGCCGCAGTCCATCTTCTTCGGTGTCTCGCATCGCTCCTCCACAGGTTTCAGAACTGCATAGAAAAATTATATACAGGGTGTAACAAAAATAAGTGATAATATTTTAGGGTGTGTACGTGTTCCTTGTAGAGAGTTCACTGTGAAAGTAGCAGCGCTGAAAGACCAAATTTTTTTTTCACTTTTCTATAAGTCACGAAATAACCCATACAAAAGTGAAAAAAATTTAGTCTTACAGCGCTGCAACTTTCACAGTGAACTCTCTACAAGGAACACGTACACACCCTAAATTATTATCACTTATTTTTGTTACACCTTGTATAGAATAATAATGAAAAATGTTGTTTGTCCACAATTTGGATTCCCATTTGTTGCAGTAGCGGCGGCCAACGTTGCCTCTACCGGCATTAAATAAATTCCGGACATCATAAAAGGGCACTGAGAGCACCTGAAGGCACCGATAGAAATCTCGCTCTGTTAAAGCCGGCACTACACGTGCACTACTGACTCACCGCACAGGTAGGTGGGGCAGCAGGCGTCGGGCGCGGGGGGCGTGGTCAGCAGGTCGTGGTCGCTGGCGCACACGGGCCGCGTGCAGGTCTGCGTCGTGCACGCCACGTGCGCCTCGCCGTGTGCGGTCTTGCTGCAGGTGCATTTCGTGCATGCATCCTCCTGACGAAGAGTACGAACGAAAGGCTTATGTAGATTAAGATTCTATACTCCTAAATATGTTTTATTCATATTATGTTATTATGTGCACAGACATTCATTTATGATACCATATTTTATACATTCTTAAAGTAGGTATGTACAAGTAATACAAACCTGCCATTCATCCCCAGCGTAATGTTCCTTGTTCGCGTCGCACGGGAAGCATTTTGTTGGTTCAATGCATGTGTTATTTACTTTCACCTGAAAGAATAAACAAAATCGTGTCGGAGAGAATTATAATTTAAAATTAATTTAAAGAATAGGCACTTGTGACAACGCACATGGGTGAAACAGCTGCCTCACAAACGGGATTGTTGGTCTATAATCTATACTCTATAGATTTAGTAGTAAGTGTAAAATTTAAATCCTACTTTTCTTTCGATTCGATAGTAATAAGTAATAACTGTTTAAAGCAAACAGTCATCTTAGTTATGACCGGCACATTAATTACGGATATAGATAGTAATTGCTGTATGAATTGACTTACTTTTCCCTCGGGACAGAAGCATCCCTCCACAGGTTTGCTGTCACACTTCTTGCCGTTCTTGTATTCGTCGTTGTTGTCACAAGTCCTCTCGCAGTCTACGCATGGACGGTATACTAGCGGCGCGTCACTGCAAAATTTTTATAGCTATTTTATATTTAGGGTTCCTATTGAAGATATTTGAAGCAAAACTTCTATGTCAGAAGCGAGATAAATAGCTCCTGTGATTAATAAAATATTTATTATATTTGAGGATGTATGTACTCACCAGGCCAGCGGGCACAGATCAGTGCGCCAGTCCAGGCAGACACCCTGGCGAGCGCAGTCTGCGGCGTACCGCTCGAGCGTGCCGCACGCGCTGCGGTTAAGGCACAGTTCTGCCTCACACGCCTCCAAGTACGGTTGCGAATCGATCAGCGCTAAGCACTGCAAAAAATTACTAAGTTGTAACCACAAAGTTAATATATATCTACCTAGCGGTATAGAGCAACAATCTCGAGCTGTCAAACGAAACCGAAATTGGTTTTCATCTGTGTGTAAAAATATGTGTACCTACATATACACTTAACACAAGCATGATTGAACATGAATTCAATGAGATTAAATTGTCAACGTGCCGATACGTGCCGACTGGACGTCAAAAAAAGATTTCTGCTGTCATGTATCACACGTCTCATTTTACCACGCAGTGTTACTGATAGTGACATCTCGCTTGCTCAGGCCTTTGTTTCTCTATTCCGCTAGCTATATTAAGTTTATGGTTGTAACTTGTAACAGAGCTTGTTTTCTAGTGAAACCTTCACGAGCAAACGAGAAATCGTACACTCCCAAATTGTTCTTCTAAGCTTCAGCCGAAGAAGCTTAGAAGAAGTAGATGACTTCTTGTGCAGACAACCATAATATTTAAAATTTTACTTCAATCAATCAAGTCATCATTAGTAAACCTAATTTTAAAATATGTCTTGCGAAAATTATTGCGTGCATTCTATATGGCGTTATAAAAAAAAAACATTGTGTCATCTGTGATCTGTCACTGTCAGTAAAATTGTCATGTGTCAAATACTGTCAAGACGAGGGGTGGTCAGCTTCCTAATATAGCCAATCATGAAACGGGGGCCAGACCTGGGATGCCAATGTAAAAATATTTTAAAACTCATAATTTTTTAACTGGGCACCCCAATGAGCACTTAGCTTAGTACTATCATCTGTGTAATTTTGTCACTAGGAAAATGTCTGCCATTGACTGCTTTTTCTTGTAATTCCGTTCTTTTGTAATTATTCCAATAACTAAACTGTGCTCGCCAATTAACATTGAGTTGTGAATCGGTTCCTCCGTGTTTTGTGCTTCTCTCCGTGCTTTAGTGCTGTGAAAATTGTGTGATAGTGACTTTGCATTTGATGTGAACATTTTAGTCATAAATTCGTGTAAATAAGGTTGTAATACTGAAAGGGGTAAGACCAATAATTTGGTATGGAGATGCTTTTGAGTCCCGGGAAAGGACATAGCATAATATTCAGGATTCCGAATCCTTATTAAATTTATAACCTATCTTTCTTCTCCTTCTTTAATCTTCTCCTTCTTTTTTAAAAACTGGCTACTTAGTGAATCGCCAATGTCTTAACCCTAATCACTGTTAGAACTTTAGAAGCTTAAATTCACCTGAGTCTACAGGTACACAATAAGAAATAAGAACAAAATATTGAAGAAACTGTGTATATATAGGTATTTTATATTTGAAAATAAATGACTTTCATTTTATATGTTGTTTTTATTGTTAACTTAGTTTTACATTAGTAAGAAACTTAATTTGCTACAAGTTTCTTGCTAGTGTAAAACTAAACCCAATTTTAGTTAAAAACAAAATCTATAAGAGAACCCTATGAATTGACATACGTTCAAAATTCGCGGGTTCATGAAGTTGATGGGGGCTAGCCAATAGATGGCGTTGAAGTATTCGCGAGAACTTTTTGTACTAATCTGTTCTGTGGTCAAGACCAGGGGTGGTCAGCTCCCTACTATAGGGACCGTGCAGAAACTATAGAGGGCGTCGTAATTCGACAGCAGCGCCACGATGCGAGTAAAAGACGTAACTTGTGAGTGACTTTGACTTCGCATTCTTCTTGACCCTGGCTAGTTTATGAGTGTTTTTTTATGTTTTACACTATAAAATGATATAATACTTACACTCCCAAGTGGCCACATGCGGCCGCGAGAACAACGACAGATTTCCAAGAATCCGCGATCGAAATATTAAAGTTAAAGACTAGATGACGCCCGCAACTCCGTTGCGCCAAAAATCATTTATCGCGCGAGAACCATACATTTTCCCGGGATAAAAAGTATCCTATGTCCTTTCCCGGGGCTCAAAGTAAATCCATACCAAATTTCAGCAAAATTGGTTTAGCGGTTTGGGCGTGAAGTGCTAACAGACAGACACACTTTCGCATTTATAATATTAAGTATATTTTTATAATATTAAATATAATAATAAGGGTTTCTACTTTCTACCCGTAAACAAAGAATGGAAGAGTGAATAAAAATGTATAAAGCTTATCTAGTTAACTAAGAAAAAATCTGAAAAAGTAAGTAGCATCCATCAGCATAGAAAGTAAAAACTTGATAAATATTGCAATAAAATAATGAAGCTATGCAAAAATACTTATATTATTAATTACTAAAAATGCTTGTGGTTAATAAAATAAAACAAGTTCACTAAAATAAATGCTTTTATTTCAACCTTCTACGATTCGATCGATACCATCTTCACAACTTTTGTCTGTCACTATTTTTAACTAATTTCAGTCTGGATCTCATAAGTGTAAACACCATTTAGGTATGTATTCTTTAAATAACACACAAAGACTGCACTACTAATCTTTTTCTTACTTCAAGAATCATCCTTTTGAGAACCAACACTTTGACAAAATGGTTCAAGTTCAATACTATCCTCAGTGTTGAATTCCTGGCAGGACTTCTCCAAATTATCCTTACTTTTGATGCAACTTTATGCCAATTAAATGAGCGGTGCCTATGTATGTATATCAATTAAGATGGAAGCCAGTTTGGATGTTTACTGAAAGAAAGCAATGGTTATAGGTTATGTTCATATTGTGTTCATAAAAAATGAATTTACGGTTATAATCTACAAAATTTAGTGTTTTTACTAGTCTACACATAACACTCATGGAACTTTTTAAATACTTACGTATATTTTTACCGCCTTTTATCCATTTCTTTCGTTTTTCAATAAGCAAAGCCATGTGAATATTTTGGCAGAAAAATAGTAAAATTTTACATCGTTCGACTTGCCATTATATTTCTTGGATGTATTAGAACATCCGGGAATACAACAATACATTTCAATTCTTGAAAATACTCAGAATTTGTTAAGAAATCTTCTAATTTTCCGTAGCTTCACTAGAGCTTGACAGTAAAATTTTCGTAAAAGTTTCGGCTATTCGCCACTTGTGGCAGTGTCGTCGCTCTGCACGGTCCCTATAGCCAATCATGAAACGGGGGCCAGACCTGGGATGCCAATGAAAAAATATTTTAAAAATCATAATTTTTTCAACTGGGCACCCAATGAGTACGTAGTATAGTAGAATATTCTGTGTAATTTTGTCACAAGGAAAATGTCTGCCATTGACTTTGCTTTTTGTTGTAATTCCGTTCTTTTGTAATTATTCCAATAACTAAACTGTGCTCGCCAATTAACATTGAGTTAGGATTCGGTTCCTCCGTGTTTCGTGCTTCTCTCCGTGCTTTAGTGCTGTGAAAATTGTGTGATAGTGACTTTGCATTTGATGTGAACATTTAAGTTATAAATTCGTGTAAATAAGGTTTTAATACTGAAAGGGGTAAGACCAATAATTTGGTATGGAGATGCTTTTGAGTCCCGGGAAAGGACATAGCATAATATTCAGGATTCCGAATCCATAAATTTATAACCTATTTTTCTTCTTCTCCTTCTTTAATCTTCTTCTCCTTCTTTTTTAAAACTGGCTACTTAGTGAATCGCCAATGTCTTAACCCTAATCACTGTTAGAACTTTAGAAGCTTAAATTCACCTGAGTCTACAGGTACATATTAAGAAATAAGAACAAAATTATAAAGAAACTGTGTATATAGGTATTTTATATTTGAAAATAAATGACTTTCATTTTATATGTTGTTTTTATTGTAACTTAGTTTTACATTAGTAAGAAACTTAATTTGCTATAAGTTTCTTGCTAGTGTAAAACTAAACCCAATTTTAGTTATAAATAAAATCCTTATGAGAACCCTATGAATTGACATACGTTCAAAATTCGCGGGTTCGTGAAGTTGATGGGGGCTAGCCAATAGATGGCGTTGAAGTATTCGCGAGAATTTTTTGTACTAAGTCAATGTTCTTCTCCGCTAGGAGTAAATCTGTTCTGTGGTCAAGACTCAAGATGTTTACGATTTTAAATGTTGTAAATATTAATGTTTTTATGTAATTAATATGACTATTTTAGTCTAATAGTATAATACATTTTTGCCTTTGCTCCTTACTATGTCCACGAACACGCGTACCTTTATTATAGAAGTGATCGAAAGGTATAAGGCACATCAATGTTTATGGAAAATTCATCATCAGGATTACCGTGATAGAGAAAAGAGAGACGAAGCTATGAAAGATTTGTTGCAGTTTTTTAAAACAAAGGATCCAGAGGCCAACTTAGACACAGTCAAAAAGAAGATATCCACTCTGAGAAATTGTTTTAGAAAGGAACATAACAAGGTACCTACCTATGTCTGTTGTTTGTAAAGAAAAAGTTGTACTGCCAGTGGGTTATGGAGAAACTAATTACGTCTTGTTAAGACGAGATTTAATCATTATCGTCTACCTCAATTGAACTGAATTTTATTCTCTATTACCAGTATAATACCAGCTTCAACTTGGTCTCTTATGTTTATAAATATATTCAATGTGTACCAACTGCCAGACCAGTTTAATAAGTTTTAACACACATTTTAATTCAATTAATTTTACAGGTTAAGGCATCATTGAAATCTAGTTCAGGGACTGGAGAAATGCATATACCCAAGCTGTGGTACTACACAGAAATGCTGTTCTTGGTGGATGAGTATTCACCATGTTTAACACAGTCTGACCATACTGTATTCATAGATATGCCGTTTGAAAATGGCTCTGAGGTAAACCGAGTTTATTAATCTATTAATCTACCTTGCATCTCATTTGAGTCATAGTTGGAATTTGCACAAATCATAGTGGTGTTATCTGTACAGTATTTAATATATTTTATTCCATATTGCTTCAAAACAATTAAAAAATTGAAATATTTTTGTAGTCCTTTGCATTTTTTCTTTACTCATTTTCTATTCCTACTAGGCATGTGTAACGAAATAACCGTTAACAAAACTATTTTGTTTTTTTCAGATAAGTGACTATGAAAGTGACGGTAACATATCAACAAATGATGAAACTAAGTTTTCACCAGTTTCACATAACAGTGTGGATTCATCTTCAAGAATAACATCAAAAAGAAAATCAAAATCGTCAAACGACGCTGATTATGTTGTTGCAAAAATAGCTAAGAAACTGGATGAGCCGTCACGGCCCAAACAACAGTTTGATTCGTTTGGAGAACACATTGCGGAAAAGCTTAGAAATTTACCAAGCTTAATGGCTACGTATTGTCAGAAAGTAATTAATGATGCAATATTCATGGCCGAGACTAATAGACTGACTATAGATTCACAAATTGTAAATAAAAATTAGTATTCATTTACAATGACCCACCACCCACATAGACACCTCATTATAGGAGTTGTTTCATTGCTTTGCGTCGTCGCAACATAGCGCATTTATTTCAATTGCCAAGTATATATACATTATGTTGAAATGTTTTAGTATACATTATGACAGCACAGGGAGATTTAAAAAAATAGGCCAAAAATTGTGTTTTTTGTATGGGAGCCCCCCTTCATTTTTTATTTTATTTAAATTTTATTATTAATTATTAACTTGTAAAATTATATTTAAGGCCTTCGTGAAAGTTTCAAGTGCTTACTTCTTATCATTATTGATTACTTATAGCGGCACCGGAAATACACAATCTGTGAAAATTTTAGAACTCTAGCTATAGCGGTTCTTGAGTTACAGCCTCAAGACATACAGACAGACAGACAGACAGACATCGAAGTCTTAGTAATATGGTCCCGTTTTTACCCTTTGGGTACGGAACCCTAAAAATTAAAGCATGGCGTCCTAGTCTTTAAAAACTACATGATAATATGGCATGTCATAAAACTTGTAACGGCAAAGCAATGGAGCAATGTAACCTTGCCATTGTGCAAAATAAATGTAATTATCAGTCATTGTATAAGTGAAACTCATCCCAATCTTTCAATGTTATTTTTCAAAAGTTGGTGGTTGGTTTCATTTAAAACAAGCCAGACTTTATGTATCTATACATATAATAAAATCGTAGGAAAGTCAATTCTGTACATTGAATATTTTTGAAAAATAATACTTGGGACGTGATCTACAATCGATATGGAAGCCAAAAATATAGTTTTTAGAATTTTTGTCTGTTTGTCTGTTTGTCTGTTTGTCTGTATGTATGTCCGGGATAAACTCAGAAAGTACTGAATGGATTTACTTCAAATTTTGCACGAATATTATATAGAGGTCGGGTCAACACATAGGCTATATATTATGACGATATCACCTAGGGGGGGGGGAGGGGCTCAAGTTTCAATATTTTTAGTTTTTTGCTCATATCGCTAAAACGGTGCGTTCTAGAGAAAAAATGTCCTGTACGTAATGAAAGCCCATAAAATTTCCTACAAATTTCTCCTTCACACTTTGTATCTATCTTCACTCCTTGCCATGCTATGAGCTTTTGTCTATCTTTTCTATACAAATTTCGAGTGTCGTTTGATTAACATGCTGGGAGCTTTGGCATCGGTCTTTTCTTGCGGTGTTGCGGCGTTATACATCTTTTTTAAGAACAAAGTTAAAAACTAAACTACACATACGGTTTTCCAGTGTCGTTTGTTTTGGGGGGCTGCGCCCCCCCAACCCCCCCCCCCCCCTTATTCCTCATGAAACTTTTGTTCATAATTAAAAGGTATCGTGGAGTTTGTATTGCGTCTTAATTATCCTTTGTAGGAACAAACTAATTCATCTATACATATTGTAATTATTACAATATCTATACATATCGTCTGCTTACGGCGAAAACCTAATAATTGCAGGTTGTGGCATTGTGAGTAAATTGATTTTAAATGTTTGTGCTCATATTAAAGCAATATAATACTCTTTACCAGACTGATGCCTGATGAAAAAAGTTAGAACAAATGTCTTTCTTATAGATGTAATCTTAATCATTTGTGTTATAATAGTAAAAGATATTTAAAATTCAATTTAACTAAGGAGGGTATGCATTTATCAGGTTTTCCCTGAAATTAGAGAATGTATCAAATGTGCATTTATTCGGTTTTCGCAGTAAGCAGACGATATAATAAAATCGTAGGAAAGTCAATTCTGTACATTGAATATTTTTGAAAAATAATACTTGGGACGTGATCTACAATCGATATGGAAGCCAAAAATATAGTTTTTAGAATTTTTGTCTGTTTGTCTGTATGTATGTCCGGGATAAACTCAGAAAGTACTGAATGGATTTACTTCAAATTTTGCACGAATATTATATAGAGGTCGGGTCAACACATAGGCTATATATTATGACGATATCACCTAGGGGGGGGGGAGGGGCTCAAGTTTCAATATTTTTAGTTTTTTGCTCATATCGCTAAAACGGTGCGTTCTAGAGAAAAAATGTCCTGTACGTAATGAAAGCCCATAAAATTTCCTACAAATTTCTCCTTCACACTTTGTATCTATCTTCACTCCTTGCCATGCTATGAGCTTTTGTCTATCTTTTCTATACAAATTTCGAGTGTCGTTTGATTAACATGCTGGGAGCTTTGGCATCGGTCTTTTCTTGCGGTGTTGCGGCGTTATACATCTTTTTTAAGAACAAAGTTAAAAACTAAACTACACATACGGTTTTCCAGTGTCGTTTGTTTTGGGGGGCTGCGCCCCCCCAAACCCCCCCCCCCCCCCCCTTATTCCTCATGAAACTTTTGTTCATAATTAAAAGGTATCGTGGAGTTTGTATTGCGTCTTAATTATCCTTTGTAGGAACAAACTAATTCATCTATACATATTGTAATAAAATCGTAAGAAAGTCAATTCTGTACATTGAATATTTTTGAAAAATAATACTTGGGACGTGATCTACTATACTAACGCGGACGAAGTCGCGGGCAACAGCTAGTAATTATAATAATGTTTATATATTATAGTTAGGTGATTTTCACAATGTGTTTAATTCAAAGATAAATATTTTTTCAAATTGAAATTACTGGTGTTGTGAGAAATGCTTTATTTTATTTTTCACTGAAATGTTCCGCCTTTACTAGAGGTATAATCTAACTTAAATGTTTTGTTATAATTTATAAAATATAATTGTGACCTTTGTATAATATAAATATATTTTAACAAATTATCCCAATATTTATGTTTTAAATTAAAACCTTCCTGCCAAATTTTGATATAATATTGAGCCTTGTTAAAAATAAAAATACACATATTTTTTCTTATATAATCACTCAGTACTATATAAAATGTTGAGAAATAGCTAAAGAAACTATGTAGTAGCATTAGCCATTATTATTAGAAGTCGCGTTAAGTCCGATTAATAAGTTTTAACTTACCTGTCCAAACTTATCGGCGTTGTTGAGCTGCAGGCAGGGGTTGTGTTCGGGCGCGGGCGTTACGCACTCGGGCTCCGGGGGCAGCTCGCCGCACTGCTGCTGCGGCGGCACCTCCAGTGCTGTCAGTGTCTCGGGGCTCGCTTGCCAGCTCTTGCCGTACTGTGTGGATGATGGTTTTGTTAGTATTGATGGACATGAATGAGTGATAACTGTAATTGAATGAAGATTCTTACCGTCGTTCTGCTTATTTTCTGTCAAATTCTTGATTAAATTAAATTATCATTAAATCTCTCTTAGAGCGGCCGTTAAACAAGTATCGATAAGCGAGCAGTTTGAACCTGTGTTTTAACCGCTCGCAGCTTATTACAAAGGCGCTGTATTACAGCGTTCACACTTAGCCGCGTTTCGTTTCGCGTCGTCGAAACGGAATAACGAAGACACGCGACACGCAACGGCGCAATGCGGCCTCACCACTGATCTTTATTATACAAGTACGCTGGATCGCTGATACAGACCTGCTTTTTGTGCCTATTTGAAGCGGAATCAGCGCCCCATTATGGGGGTAGAGAACTAAATTTGACGTAACCACAACCAATAACAACAGTTGTCATCACTAGTATTAGTTCCAAATACTCTCGTCTACTGCTATCAGCGCCAATATGGCGGCTTTCCAACGTCATTTTTACGTCAGATTTAGTTCTCTACCCGAATAATAGGGGCGCTGATTCCGCTTAAAATAGCTGTCATTTCAAAGGCTATCAGCTATCCAGCGTACTTGTATTTGTAGAGATCAGTGGGCCTCACTCTTACAAAAAACCACCTTTTCGATTCTTACTCTTAGTGAAAAGTATTAATATGATAATTGATATATACAAAAAACCTTTTTCATGTCAAGCAATTAATTTACCAGTTCAAAATCATCAGTAGCGGTGCCGTTGCTAGTTATCAGTTGGGGCTGGTCGCCGGCGCACACGCCGCATAACCCCTCCGTGCGGTTCGCGTAGATGTGGGACGGCACGCGGATACTGTACTCTAGTTTCGCTTGGAAAACTATTAGCTGGAAACAAAAAACTTACAATGGTAAAGGATTCTTGCGATGCGACGTGGCAAGAGATTTTGTCAAGACACTTTGTCCAATACGCTTAAGAATAAAGTTTGACGACTTCATCTAAGTGTACATTGAAATCAACAGAGAATTGAGATACAGTCAAAAACTCGAGACACAATAGACAAGACATGGTATAACTTGGATCTGTTATCCAAGTTATATTGGATAAAGGATTTGATAACGGACTTTCTGTTATCAAAATAAGGTAGGGCTCGAAAGTAAGTATAATATATCTGATTCTTACATCTTTGACTGCCCTAGTAACCATCAATTTTCCTCCACTATTACCTTGTAATAAGACCGAAAGTACCAGCCCTCTTCGACTGCCCTAGTAACCCTCACCTCAATATGCAGCTCCGGCAGCATCACGCTAACGTCCTGTCCGTTGAGCAGCGTCACGCTCGCCCAGTCGCGCGTCGCCGGATACCGGAATACCGCCTCGCCGTTTATTACTGGTAGCAGCTGGAAATTACATCATGATGAGCGAATTTAGCAGACAGCGTAGCTTTCAAATAGCTGAGGGGTTAATGCGAGTTTTATTCGATCATACGCATCGAGCGCGTAAACGCGAATAAAATTTTAGGGGATCAAAGCAGCGCCATCTACTGGCTAACGTGGATACTGTTTTGAGTTTGATCCCATATAAATTCGCGCTAACCCCTCTGTTTGTTACCTAAGGGCCCTTCCACACGACGTTTATTACGCTGGTTTGTATCGATACCTACAAACGTAAGTTGAACACTCAGCAAACGCAAGGAAGCCTAAAGTTTTAAACTTTATGTGCCAAAATGCGATGAAAACGCGCAGAAGACGAGCGCATCACAAACGCGCGTCGTCAGTGCGCAAAAATACGTTGTGTGGAAAGGCCCTAAATGTCATACAGCTCAGCCTGTGGTCGACAATAGCCAAACAATTATTCATCTACCATATTTTGTAGATATTACTTGTCTGAGTTGTCGTAGTCGTATATTATGGTCGATATCCAGAAAAGATCAATCAAGTAAACTAAATAGTGCCGATTTTTGACGTGCCCAACTACATGGATCTTTCTTGTCAGACAGTCATCCAGCCTGCATTCTGTCTTGTTTTGGCATCGGACTCACGACTTATATTTAGCTACTCTCAGCCACTAAATACCATGTAGACATAGTGGTTGAAATAGAGATGGTAATGACTTACCTTCTTATTCCCTTCAGCCTTGCTGATGTGCACGACGTTTTTGCCGTGTATCAGATGTATCACTTTGGCGCACACCACGGCGCTGTTCTCCTCGCACGGACCGTTGGTTACATACACCTGCACAACAGTTATTTAATATTGTGGTTTATTTATTGTAGTATCGGTATTTGTTTCACAAAACATCAACTAGACAAAAACGAAAAATAGTAAAGGTGAAAAATATATCTTTGTCAATTGTCTCTTAGAAAAAGTCTAAGGTTAGGGAACTCTTGTAATAAAACACACTTGATTCACAGCAACGAACTAACTTTATTTCAAAAGACATATCAACTGTCAGATTTGGTACAGAATACACACAGATTATGTATACATTACATATTATAGTATTAAATACTATAAGACAGATGGCGCTACTAGTTATAAATGTGTGATATTGTCGATACTAAATAGACATAAAATAACACCCCCACTTATCGCAATATCCACACTTAATTAACAATGTTATACTAACATATTTAAATTATTCTATACAAACAATGCCAAGAAGCAACATAAATTTATAATGTTTGGCTGAACATAAACTTTTAGTCAAAATATCAGCCGGCATATCAGCTGTTGATAAATATAGTATTTTAACAATTTTTTCTTTAACTAAATCACGACAAAAATGATATTTGATGTCAATGTGCTTAGAACGTTTATGTAAAATCGGATTTTCACATAGCTTTTGCGCACCCTGGTTATCATTATATAAACTGATTGTATACATTTTATTAGTTATTTCATATTGTAATCCTTTTAGGTATAATGCTTCCCTACATGCCTCTGATAGACCAATATACTCAGATTCAGTGCTAGAGAGGGCTACACATTTCTGTTTTCTACATTCCCACGATATAACACCACCAGATAACAAAAAACACATCCCAGTATATGATCTCCTATCTACAGAGTTGGAGGCCCAATCAGCATCAACATAGCCTGTTATTTCTGAATTACCATTTTTACAATATTTTATTCCATAACATTTAGTTCGCTTTAGGTATTTTAATACTCTCTTTGCATATTCCCAATGTGCCGACGAGTGGCAATTATTAAATTGACTTAAAAAACTTATAGAGTAACTAATATCTGGCCTAGTTAATACTGACAGGTACATCAAACTACCTATTAGTTGTTGATAGGGTACTTGACTATTTACATCCACTTGACCCTTATTTAAACTAAGTTTAACCTCCATCGGAGTATCAACAGTCTTACAATCAGTTAAATTAAATCTGTTCAAAAGAGATTCAATATAATCTTTCTGACTCAAAGTTACATATCCTTTATCTTTATTGAAGGTTACATTCATTCCAAGACATTGTTTAACTTCGCCTAAGTCCTTAATGCTAAACTTATTAGATAACATTTGTTTTAAATTCTTAATTTCAATTTTATCATTAGAAAAGATAAAGAAATCATCGACATAGACTGTTACAATGGTCTTACATTTATTAATATCCTTAATATACATACAAGGCTCTATTTTTGACCTTTTGTAACCATTACTGACCAGACAGTCATCAACCTTCTTGTTCCAAGCTCTAGAAGCCTGTTTCAGTCCATAAATTGCCTTTTTAAGTTTTAATACTTTTGAAACTGAACTATTACTATTATAACAATCTGGCATTTTCATATAAATGGTCTCCTCTAAATCACCATTCAAGAATGCAGTCTTTACATCTAGATGATTGACATCTAAACCTAACTTTATGGACAATGCAAACAATAGTCTAAGCGTTGTGTGTCTCACCACAGGTGAAAAAGTTTCTGTATAGTCTATACCATGTTTTTGGGTAAACCCCTTTGCGACTAGACGAGCACGATAACGCACTTTATTTTCACTATCATACTTTTTCGTAGAACCCACTTGCACTGCACTATAGTACCATCTTTTGGTACATCTACAAGTTCCCATGCACTATTTTTCTCAAACGACTGTAACTCGTCCTCCACTGCCGCTAACCACTGGGATTTTTCAGGACCTTCCAATGCTTCTTGTAATGATATCTCACCCGTGAATATGTTATCATCTTCTACACAAGTGGCAAATCCAAATCTATCTGGATGCTGCCTACGCCGAGGACCACTTATCATGTTGACATTGTTGAATATAATGGAGTCTTCACTGTCTCTAACAGACTCAGAGCTATCTAGAGTATCATCTTCACAAGGTACATACAGTTCACTGCTGTCATCGGCTGTGTTCAAGCTCTCTGATTGTTCAAGTGAATCTTCCTGAAGAGTTGAATCTTCTTCCCCCACTGGAACTAGGTTCACCTCATCTGAACAATTTTCCTGTACCTCCATGATATTCTCGGTCTCTGTCTTCTCCAATATTACAACATCTCGACTTGTAGTGATGATATCAGTCTTCGGGTTATAAACCCTGTACCCCTTTACATCGTCGGAATAGCCAACAAGGATACACTTTTCTGATTTTCTGTCCCACTTTAATCTCTTTTGTTTGGGCACATGTACCATGATTGTACTACCGAAAACCCGTAAATGGCTCACATCAGGCTTTCTGCCTGTCCATATTTCATACGGAGTTTTATAATTTAATGATGCTGTCACAGTCCTGTTCTGTAAGTAGACAGCGGTGTGTGCCGCCTCTGCCCAAAACCGTTTCTCGAGACCTGCATCGAATAATAGACACTTGGCTTTCTCGACAATAGTTCGGTTGTATCGTTCTGAGAGACCATTCTGCTCTGGTGTGTATGGGTTGGTCTTCTGATGTACTATCCCATGCGACATCAAAAACTCATCAAACTTGCTATTGCAGAATTCTGTCCCATTGTCACTTCTCAAGATCTTTATACTGCGATTAAGTTGATTTTCTACCTCTGCTCTATAATGTTGAAAACATTTCAATGCTTCGTCTTTCGTTTTCAAAAAATAAATATATGTCATACGACTGAAATCGTCTATGAACAGCATAAAATATCTAGAGCCACCTATAGAACGGTTCTCCATCGGGCCACACAGATCAGTATGCACAATATGCAGCAACTCGGTACTTCTACTACCTTCCTTGGAAAAGGGTAATCGGCTCTGCTTGCCCTCACAGCATGTGATACATGATGACTTTGATATATCAGTTTTATTATCAAGTGTCAATCCCTTTACAGCATCTTGCATCTTGTTTAAGTACTGGCTGTTGACATGACCTAGACGTCTATGCCAAACTTCACTGGAAACCATCACCGCAGCTGATGAACAATTTTCAGGCATTTTAAGTTTATACACCCCGTTCAACAGACTTGCTGTAGCTACCAGTACTCCTGCTTTATTGAAAATTTCGCAACCATCATTGCTAAATGAAACTTTGTTTCCTTTAGATATAAGCTGACTAACAGACAGTAGATTTGTAGTCAACTTTGGCACACATAACACACTTTCTACTGTAATATCATATTCACAGTTGTGCGTCTTTGTCGTAATCTGCACATCTCCACTACATAATACAGATACTTTTTCTTTGTTTGCCACGACAATTTCCTTGATTTTATGATCCCGTGACACATTTGATAACCATTCTTCATTCGCGGTAAGATGCACGCTCGCCCCGGAGTCAATATACCAATCGTTTTTGCAAAATTCACCGTTTAAAAACACAGCGCTAAACGCATTACTGGTTGAACGTTCATTTTTGTTTGTATTCGACAAATTTTTGTTCGAAAATGTGCACTGGTTACGGTAATGTCCTGTTTGTTTACATTTATAGCATGTTATGACTTTTGGTTTTGACTTTGACATCTGGGCGTTGTCTCTGTTCGCAGGGTTACCAACATTCCGGTTCTTCTTGTAACTCGCGAACGCGCCACCGGAACCGAAAGCGCTAGTGCTGTCGCCGCCATTTTCACTTTCTTCCATGTCCAACAACTTGGTTTTAATGGCGTCTGCTGTCAATGGTATGCCGCAATGCTCGATCGCCATTATCATCGGGGAATATTTTTCTGATAATCCCGCTAACAAAAGTGATGCGACCCACTCATCATTAATTTTGAAACCCGTACCACTCAACTTTTGGCTTGTTTCGATGATTTGTGTGACATACGAAGTCATTGAAGCACTATTTTCGAGTCGTATGGAAATCAGACTCCTCAGTAGACTGATTCTCCTCGTGAATCCTGAGTCGTCAAATAGGTTCTTCAATTTCTTCCACAGCTCATGAGTCGTTTTCACACTTTTTATGTGCACATACAGCGATGAATCAATTGTCAGAATCAACTTTGCTCTGGTTTTCGCGTCCCCTGCTGCTCCTATTTCTGCTGGAACCGTCTCAGACTTGATGCAATCAGACATTCCCTCCAGAACTAAGAAATTCTCAGCGGCGAAAGCCCACTCACTATAGTTTTCCCGCCCTTTCAATTTGGGCACACTGACAAGGTAGTTCGTCGTCATTTTCGCAGTAAGTATTCACAGTCACAGCGTTAATAACAGTTTATCTCACTCTGCAAAGTCTGTTTCTAGTCTAGTTCTAACTTTTAGTCCAAGAAACTTGCGAGAAAAACTTAAAACTGAGCACATAACCTCTTGTAATAAAACACACTTGATTCACAGCAACGAACTAACTTTATTTCAAAAGACATATCAACTGTCAGATTTGGTACAGAATACACACAGATTATGTATACATTACATATTATAGTATTAAATACTATAAGACAGATGGCGCTACTAGTTATAAATGTGTGATATTGTCGATACTAAATAGACATAAAATAACAGGAACTAATTAAATTCGTACATTCAACGAGTATTCAAATCCAAGTATCTATAAGTGTTGGAGGACACAACAGCTTTTAGAGCTTTCTTCATGCTACCTGTAAATTTTTATTTTGAGGTTAAAACAGTCAAAATAGCAGCCATGACTTAATTGAATCATTAAAAAAAAATGCTTGCTTGCTGCTTTTGGTACGAACCACAGCCTTGTAGCTCTTTGTCAGAAGTATACTGCTTGAGTTCTGATATTGGCCACGAGTCAGCCTTGTATGTCTGTTATGATCCTGTCAACAGTACAACTACATTTACCTCAAAGTTATGATGCTGAGTACGGTTGGTGTCGCGAGCGGCGAGGTAGGTACAATTGCCGAGGAAGGGTAGATCGTCGCCCTCAAACGTCACGTACTTGGCCGGCGTGCCGATGCCAGTGCATGTACCTGGTGGAGAAATTGTAAATTGAAACTCCTCTAAGCCCTTTCAGAGTATAGCGAACCATAGAACCACAATCCTAAGCCGCACTAATAAAGTTTAGCCTCGTTCGGAACTTTGGTTGGAACTCGGAGGACTGAGATATCCCTTTGAGGCTTCTATTCAATATTTCATAAGGGTAAATCATCAAAGTCGCGTCTTGACAATGATAAATTATCGTTTTTATATTTGAAACATTTGCATTACTTCAAAACAACTTTCACATATAAATGAATTCTCTCCCACTTACCTACTCAAAAACAGCACCAATATACAACAATATGATTGTTATTAGAACTTACAGTCAAGACAATCAGCGGGCACGACGCACGTGTCTCCGAGCCTCAGTTTGCCCTCGGGGCAGTAGCAGCCGGGGAAGCAGTGCCCTTCCTCCGCGGGGCACACTGTGGGGGCACCGGAGGCCCCTGAGGCCCCACACGCCGGCTCGCAGCGCCGCCGGTAGCAGTCGTAGTGCACGAGCGGTGCGGGACAATCAGCAGCTGTTTGAAAAAACAGTTCAAAAAAACGCAATAAAAACACATAAATATTATAACATCCCTATTGACTGTAGATTTTTATCAAGAACTTGACTACCGTTACCGACATTTTCGTCATCGCCATCGTGTGCCGACGTCAAAATAGCGCTTCTGAGTTCTGACGACGTAACATACACCAAATAAAATAAATAATATTATAACAATCCAAACGTAAAAATGTATGTGATCACAATGCCGCGCCCCCTCCCAGTGCTCGCAACGCATCAGACTCACACGTCCTTATCCCCTATATAATAAGAGTTTACAGTCTTGGCCTTTCTCTTATCATCTTGTTACTCACGGTAGTCCATCTGCACCCTCCATCCAGCCACATGAACGTCTCGGTCAGCGCCCATACACTCTCCAACAAGCTGTTCGAGCAGCGCGCACCGACACGCCCCCTCGCCCCGCCCTCTATTTATATGCATTTATCTCTTACAGTACATAGCCTATATATTAATACTCACGGCAGTCAATTTGCACCCTCCAATCTCCATCCAGCCACATCAACTTTGGTATCAGCGCCCATACACTCTCCAACCAGCTGTTCGAGCAGCGCGCACCGACACGCGACACGCCCCTCGCCCCGCCCTCTATTTATATGCTCTTATCTCCTACAGTATATGGCCTATGTCTTGTTACTCACGGCAGTCCATCTGCACCCTCCATCCAGCCACATCAACGTCGCGGTCAGCGCCCATACACTCTCCAACTAGCTGTTCCAGCAGCGCGCACCGACACGCCCCCTCGCCCTTCCCGCCTGCCGCGCACTCGCAAATCTTCTCCAGGCAGATGCTGCGCCACTTGTCCAGGTTCAGCACTTTACCGCACCGCGATAGGGGCTCCTCGCTACAAAATTAGTTCATGTGATAGCTTGTAATAGAATACTGATGGTATGATTATATGGATCGTATTTTGGTCGAAGTTTAAGGTTTGGACGGTGACGAAGTTAATCATTGCTTGGAACTACTATACTATAAAATCTATCTACCTTGTAAAATTCTATATTAATGACCGCTACGGACATAATACTCACGCGATGACTTTGCACATCTCCCACACTCTCGCCTGCTGGTCGGGCGGGCAGGCGGACACGCGGCAGGCGTCAGCCGGCAGGCCGGGCTTGGCCCAGCTGCTGGCGAACTTCTCCGTGCTGGTGGCGAGCCGGCCGTCCGGCGTGCTGCGGTCGTTGGACGCGTCGCCGTCGAATGCGCCGCAGAGACCGTCCACGTGACCGCGCGAGTCTGAGTATACCTATGAAAAGAGTATATTAATTAATTTACCATCGAAAAAAACTTTGAAGATTGAACTTATTAAGTGGCGTTGTGCAATTTTTTGGGCTAATCAAAAAATAAACTTTCTTCAAGACACGTGACCTGAATTAAAATTCGTAAGATGGAAGCCATCTATTGTTTCATTATTATTTTGGCAGCTCCTCCGTTTACAATTAACACAATAAACCCGTTGTTTATTGTGTTAATTATTTTAAAGACACAGATAAACACAACAGTAAAAACTCACCCCAATCTTCACATCACCGTCTTTACTGAACAGCACTATAAACTTGTATTTCCTGGACTTGATGAGCAGGCCGCTGCCCAGACGGGCTACATCGAAGCTGTTCTGTTGGAAGCAGATCTTGCTCGTCTGCTCCACAGTGTATTCGTAGCCGTTGTACTCAATCATCATGTTGGGTTTCACTAGGATTAGCTGGTCATCTTGGAGCACCATGAGCTCGTTGGCGCAGCCTTCGGGGCGACAGTTCTTGCGTACTGGAATTAATGGAAAACGTTGAACACTATCTACATTATTCTACTACTACAGAAATAAGTAAATAGAAAACACTACATTATAGGCTATCATTATCATAAATAAATAAGAGTCTTTTTGAGCATTCTTACCTAGCACAGTCCAAGCTCGGAGTCGTGTCTCTCGCGCCAGTATGTGGTAGCAGACATCGTATTTGTACTCTGTGCCGTCAAACGTGCTGAAAGTCCGGCCCGTCATGTTGCAGAACACGGGACGCTCCGGCGGCGGGACGCATACGTACCTGCGTGTAAAGTACGTGCGTGAGTGCGTACCGATTAGAACATTTTTACAGGAGTAAGGCGAATCGAAATAGAAAGGTAATTTGTTGAAGATAAGTAAAATTATTGCAGAACATGAGACGTTCCGGGGCCTGCACGCACATCTGCGTGCGTAAATGCGTGCGTGAACGCATACCGATTTAAGAAAATATACAAGACGGTAAAAAGAAACATAAAATAAGTAAAACTGATTTTCATATTGATTTATCTCAGCTGGGGGCCTGGGGGGTTGAATATTTTATAAAATAAAAAAATAGTCTTCGAGTTATTTGGATTTTAATGTAAAAAATAGATAGACTGTCGCGGGATAGGGGTAAATTCTTCCTCTAACCTACAGCTACTTGTCTTAGTAGCGGTTGCATCAATATTTTAAAACAGCATTCATACTGACTGTGGACAAACAGTGTGGGCTCCGGGCACCGTTTCCAGTTGCAGCGAGTAGCCGCGGGGGCACGCGGGGGCCACGCACTCGACGGGGCGAGCGGTGGTGCCCCGATGCGGCGGCGGGGGCAACTTGGGCACGCACCGGAACTGGGGGCACTCCTCCTTGGTGGTTGGTTTCTTGGTGAATGTCGGCTTTTCCAGGGTGAATGCTTGACTGTATTTTCCTCCTGTGTGGATTATTGTTTTTTTAATACAAAAAAATAAATAAACTGACTTCATTTAGTAGCCACGTCTAGATGAAGACAACTTATATTTATGTGCCTCTTTAAAACTTTATAAACGACTGATCTTTTGAGTTTACGTACACTGACTACTATATTATACAGGATGTAAAAAAACTAAGTGATACTACATTAGGGTGCGTATGTGTCTCTTATACAGAGTTCACTATCTACTCTACTAGTCTACTTGTTTACTAGTCTACTACTATGTATATTAGAAGTTTAATATACTGTAAGTAATCTGTTAGTTAAGTCACCCAATATAACATTTTCACATTTTCTAGAGTCACGCTACACTATCAGAACAATTACTCACCACCATAAGATCCAACCTTCGAACCGCCCTTCGAGAAGGGAGTCTTCGAGAACCCTCCTTTAGACCCGCCCTTGGTACCGCCCTTTGTACCGCCTCCCTTGTAGTACCTCTGGTAGGAATACCGTGGTCTCGGCGGTGGTAACTCTGACATGGAGTGCGACCGTTGTAGCGGCGCGTGAGTGTAGCTGACGATGTAGTTCGGGGGACATTCCACGGGGGGACATACTACCGCTGTGAAATTACAAGTATTGTAGGAAGTTTCATAATAAAAATTGCGGATTTACTTATAAATAAGAGCCACGCTATACAGACGCAGTAGTTAAACATTATTTCGTGTATGAAATATCTCCTCTAACGTATTAAACAAAGACAAGACATTTGTACAGTTCTATACAATCTGCTACAATGTATTAATTAGGAGGGGGATAATTCAATTAAAGTGTGCTCTTAAATTACTGCGTAGGCATCTATAATTACAGTTTTAGACATAAAATTATAGAATTCATCATTATTAGCGCTCGTAGTTACATGATAACAGTTAGTGCTAACCCACACGTACCACAACCACACGACATCGCAACGACAAAATATCGTCGAGCAGTGGTTACGTGTGAATGGTGTCGCTGTAGCCTTTTGTAGTTTCGTTGACAAGTGGTCGACAACGACTGCAAAATGTGGTACGTGTGAATGGTCCAGTTCATTTACAATACGAAATATACGCCCGACCACGTGGTGTGGTTGTCGTGTGGTTGTGGTACGTGTGGGTTGGCCCTTAATTGTATATCGATTATGCGCAAACATTCATTGCTATACTCACGTGCGGGCGTAGTGGGCGGGGCGGGCGTCGAGCGGATTTGCGCGACGGTCGGCACCACGGTAGTCTTCACAGTCTCCACTATCGTCACGGCTGTGGTGGTACAGTCCCGCTCATCATCAGGACAGTCCTGCAGGCCGTCGCACCAGCGCTCCAACGGCAGACAGAGCTTGCTGGTGGGGCAGATACGAGTGCCGTTGGCGCACGGCTCGCACAGACATTGACAGTCCTTGGTCAGGTGTGGAACTAGGTCCTGAAGTATAATGGGAATATTTTAATTGTCTGATTCGATATGGGGGTATGTAGGGTATGGGGCCTTTTATCGTTTTGAGCATTATTTTCGTAGAGTATAATCAATAATCATGTCTGGTATTATAATATAAGTATAGAAAGTTTCTAAAGGATCCCACAAAATCTTTAAAACATGTTAGATACTCTACAGCATGTAAAACGCTAATGACTTAAATGAGTGTGTTTCCAGTAGTTTTAGGAACCTTACATAACCTGAAAGCATGCATAATATCGTATATCAACAACATGAGTATTTCCTCACCGGAGCACACTCGCAGGTCTCGGCCGGTCGACAGTCGCTGACGCCGCCGATCTTGCACACGCACTGGTCGCACGACACACCGCGGTACGTCGCACCCACTTCATATCTAACGTGTGAAATAAATGTAAAGTTGGAGTTTTATCGACCCTGACTTAAAAAGAAACAGACATAACTTTGGTCTAAATTCGGAATCATCGATACAATAATAATTCAAGACGTGAGTGGAAGAATAAAGTAACATGAAAAAACTTCCCGTTTTTTTGCTTAAATGGAGGCTTTAGGGCCGGAAAAGTTATTTGAAATAGAAAAACTATGGATTGTATGTGTAGCCAGATATATTAGCTAGGTTATGAAGTAGATAAGTTACAAGTTTTATTGAAATAATTAGGGAAAAAATGAGTTATTGTCCGTATGTTACGAAATGTTACTTATTCGATTCTTCCACTCACGTCTTCAATTATTTCAGGTAAAACTGCGCTGCACTAAAGTGGAGTTGCGAAACAGGTAGATTCATATACCTATCGCTAGTAATTGTCACTTTCACTCGCTAATGGAAATGAGAGATAGCAAAAAATGCAATTTTAAGGTCAACTTAATATGAACTTGCTACGCTACTGGATTATAATTAGATATTTAAGATTAAAATTAAAATTACTTCTACATACGTCATGTATTTAACAACGCAGGGACACTGGTCGCGCGGTACGCAGTTTTCACCGTCGTAGTAGAGCGGCGCTGCGCACGCGCACGCAGTTGCGGGCACGTCGGGACACAGCGAGCACGGGCTTATGGTGGTGGGCGGCGCCACGGTCGTCGCTACGAGAGAGACAGATTTGTGAGGGACAAAAATAGATAAAGGATGAGGCTTTATCTTGCGACTGGTACTGTAGAATATTGTTTCTGAATGCTATTATACGGTGTGTAACAAAAACAAGCGATAATACTTTAGGGTGTGTACGTGTTCCTTGTAGAGAGTTCACCGTGAAAGTAGCAGCGCTGAAAGACGAAAATGGCAAGGGCCCGAGCGTCACAAGTTTTCCCATACAAAAGTGAAAAAAAAACTTACACACCCTAAAGTATTATCACTTATTTTTGTTACACCCTGTATAGCGCTACAAGTTTACTAACACTGTATATGGGATGCTTATATGTTTGAGATTATTTCACGTAAAAATGCTGAGGAGATTTCGATGAATTTTTTTTATTGTTTTATTGTCATTATAGAAGTTAATGTTACGGTATAATAAAGAAATTGGAACGGACGACTCTGTCTAGTCATGTTTACAGTGTTTTCGTGGAAAAACACTTACGATAAGGTTCAAAGCAGCCGATCGGCTCGACGTGCATCTCGATATTGTCTGTCCATTTCAGCGGCATTATCTTGAGATACTGCGCGCGTAATGGCGGGCGGAACTCATTTAGTATCACTCCATTTTTGTCGAAGTTGGCAGGGAAGGTCTTGGATTTTCCAGAAGCGTCCAACACAGGGCTGAATGTAGTGATGTCACACGTGTACTCGATTGCGTACGCGCTGACCCACCCGTTCGCGCCGCCAGCCGTCTTGATGCCGGTTATATTTCTTGGTGACGTGAAGTTGAACTGTGAATTGAATGAATTTTGAAACGGTTGTTTTTCAAAATTAGCTTTGTGAAATAAAACAACTTTTTTCAGAACACTGTTGTATGGGTGGTTGCGGTTGCTGTTGAAATCTTCAGCATTGAGCGCGAATTAATAATCCGATATTGGTTTAAAAATATACACTTAACAATTCCACTTTTGTATGTGTGTACGCACCATGATCCACTCCCCAGGCGTGCTGTACGCCGGCGTCCATCCACGCGGCGCGGCGAGCGCGAGTCCGGCGCGTGCGTCGTTGCCCGAGCTGACTGTTATCATATCCAACGGCAATTCAGCTCCAACGCCCAGCGGCTCCGTGCATTGAAGTGGCTCCAGCTAGGAAATAGGAATAGAAATAGGAAACAGTTAAAAAAAACTTTAAATAAGCGCGTGAAAAGTAACTTACTTTTACTAGAGAAACTATTAGGAACTTTTTCAAATTTGACTTACCGTCGTACTAGATTCCGTAGTAGTCTTTATCGTCTCCTTAACCGTCGGCGTTGTCATCACGTCTGTGTACGTCATCTTCGTAGTTTCCGTTGTTTCGACGTCAGTTTCTGTCGTCGTTGGTTCACCGCAGCCGATGAGCTCGAGTCGTACCGCTATGTCATCGTGCCAAGTCAACGGACGCAGCCTTATGAATTTCGCTTCTATTGGCGGCTCTAACATCTGCTTCATTGGTGTTTTGTTGTCTACCGGACCGCGGAATACCTGAAAAGTAATAATGGTTAATGCATCATGTAACAAGCAGCTATCTTTATTAATTCAACATAAGGTATGTTTAATTATACTAATCGAAACATTTACACACCGAATTAACTATTAACCCTATTAGTTTAAACATCGCATAAATCATACAATGTTTGATGTGCTTCCATGGAAAACACGCTTGTTAAGTCATATAACCTTTTAGATTCGTCATGTCTGTCTGTCTGTCTGTCCGTCCGTCCGTATGTCACAGCCACTTTTCTCCGAAACTATTAGAGCTATACTATTGAAACTTGGTAAGTAGATGTAGTCTGTGAACCGCATTAAGATTTTGATGCAAAAATGGAAAAATTATTAAAAATTTTAGGGGTCCCCATAGGTACAACTGAAACAAAAATTTTTTTTTTCATCTAACCTATGCGTGTGGGGTATCTATGGATAAGTCTTCAAAAATCATATTGAGGTTTCTCAGATCATTTTTTTCTAACCTGAATAGTTTGCGAGAGAGACTCTTCCAAAGTGGTAAAATGTGTGTCCTCCCCCCTCTAATTTCTAAAGTAGGGGCATGATAATTCTAAAAAAAATATATGATGTAGATTACTATAAAAACTACCAACGAAAATTGGTTCGAACGAGATCTAGCCAGTAGTTTTTTTTATACGTCATAAATGGTAAACATTAATCTAAATTTCATTAAATCGACTGAAATATAAAAATAAATCAAAAACCTTTTAATTTCATAAAAATAAACCTTATTGCTGCTGCGGAACCCTTCATGGGCGAGTCCAACTCGCACTTGGCCGCTTTATTTTAATAATAAGGGATAATTTTTTTTTCTTGCGTTATTTAGGGTGGATTGCACCAGAGGTGCAGTTAAAGTTAAAGTTAAGGTTATCGTCAAATATGGCGTCCATATTGGACTTTTACTAGGGATTTGACAGTTCATTTGACTTTTTTTTATGGTTATATAAATAAATTGACCCTATGAGTTATGACGTACCTGCGGTTCCCCATCCAGCCCGTTCACCGTATGGTATGCGTTTCCATCGTCTCCGTACATCAGCTCATAGCTCGTGACGTACTGCTCGAACAGCGGGCTGCCCTGGACTATCACGCCGTACAACGGCTCCTTGGACGGTAACTCCACTTGGATGTACTGGTTCAGGTCTGACACTGCTGGGTTCCAGCTGCCCGCTGTAATGTAAATGAGTTTTGTTCGTTGTGATTTTTTGCGACGTCATTGCTCTCAAAATATGAGGTAACCTTTACATAACTTAAATTGTAATTTTACACAGGTTTTTTAATGAGCAATTTAAATATAGGACAGGCAGCCTAACACCGCGAACGAAAAGTATATCAATTTAATGTGTATATTTTTGTGTGCTAAATAAAGTTCAGTTTTAAATGAGTAATTCAAAAATGCATCCTATTGCATCGACGCGTTGCAATGTGAACTGACTTTATGCGTCGGTAAATTAGCAGCAGATGTATGTATATCCGCAATATCATCATAGATTTTTATGACGTTGTAGCTTCACTCATTTAAAACACAGTCATGATGTTATTATATTTCTTCTCTATCGCTATCACGAAACACAATATTCCTCTTTCTTACCCGACTCGCCGGTAGTGGTGCCGTTGAGTTTAGCGAACTGCGGCGCGAACATCGGGCTGGCTACGGAGCTGGCCGACAGTTTGGCGGGCAGCGGCTCATCACCCCATAGCAGGTACTTGTATCTATAGAAAGACAATTATTTTGGTTAGGTTGGTTGCGTTTATAAGTTATACACCAGTAACGCTTGCGGCTACATAAAGTCTCGGTAGCAAATCACATTTCGTCTACTCGAATTCGCCAGTATATTGTTACCCTCTTACTAGTGAAAAACCCACATATTATTATAAGGCCCTGTTTCAACACTTCCTGATAAAGTGCCAGGTAGGCTATCCACAACTTATTAGACAGATAATCTGTCAAGTTAAGTGGTGGATAGCCTATCTGGCATTTATCAGGAAGTGGTGAAACAGGCCCTAAGTATACAAAGTTTTATCTGATACGTAAAAAAGTGCCAAGGCAGACAGGATAAGATACAACATTTATTTATACGTTTGTATGTACACATTACACAGTGTAGATCTTTTTATTATTTACTAGCAATCATTACTTACAAAGCTAATTAATATTGGGATACACGTCTTGATCGTTTCAAAGTAATACATTTAAGAAAATCAGTACAGTATGATGTCTCACCTATCAGGCTCACACTCTGGTGGTGGCGACACCGTCGTCTTGATCATGAGAGTGGTCGGGAGCGGCGGGACGGTCGTTTTTGTGGTAGTCTCCGTAGGTTTAGTTGTAGCCTCAGTCGGTTTAGTGGTAGCCTCAGTCACTGTAGTGGCCTCGGTGGTGGTAGTGGTAGTAACCGGTGGGAGAATGTAGTCAGCGTGCGTCGGTCCAAATGTGGTACCGCATTGGCTCGTATCGCAGTGCAGCGCGTTGTCCAAACACTGGCACTTCTCGCAACCTAATTCTACGACTTCCCCTGGCTGCAAGTTTGTTTTGTTTTTCAAAAGTCTTTATTAACATAAAAATTATAAAATTACAAGTGTAAGTACATTGTTTAAATTCCTGAAAGTAATTAACAATAGTTACAAATACCTGGCTGCAAGTATAAATAATGTTTGTACATACTTACATTTTAAATGCGAATAAGTATCTGAGTAGACGTCTATCTGTTATCTCTTAACGCTCAAATACTGAACCGATTTGGACAGTTAAACATGTCTTTACAAAAAGTTTAGTTTTTCAAATCATCGGTTGTTAAAAACATTGCCTCTGTTTTCAGGAGCAATATTTTATGTCAAAATTTTCATTACATAAAAGTTAAGTCTTCATTAACGCGCGGCGCACACGATGCGACAGGCGTCTGCGACAGCTCGACGACTAGACGCAACGACAGGCTGCGGCCAACAATTTTCGTATATTTTGTTCGAAGCTCCGCACACTTGAAGTCAGAGTCGCAGAGTCGCAACGACAAGCTAGGGGAGCCGCGCGCGCTCGCGTCTAGTCGCTGCGTCTGGAATCGCGTACACGCGCACACACGACGACAGTCGCGCGTTAGTCTTGCCGTCTCTCTCGAATACTCTATTACTAATGATGGCTTCCTGCACGGCGTACTCTGTCGCAACGACTAGTCGTCGATGCTTGCGACAGCTCTGCGTCTAGACGCAACGACTAGTCGTCGATGCATGCGACAGCTCTGCGTCTAGACGCAACGACTAGACACAACGACAAGTCGCACTGTTGGCGATGGCTCTAAATGTTACGTTTTATAAAAGTTAAACTTACCTTGACGATGCGCCCGTTGTCGTTACATGTGCAGTCGCGCGGAGACACGCACGTCAGTACGTCACGCCAAAGTTTGTCCGCATCGCACTTCTGCGGTACGCAGCCTTCTACACATTTCTGAAAAATTAACAATATTAAATACGTCGTTGATACCTAACCTACCATCAGATACTTAAATAATTATTATAGGACCATCATGAAAATATCCTTTATTACTTAAGAAACTAGGTATTTTATTTATACAAACAAAGTGTCCACGAGTAATCAGCCTAAATAAAAAAATATCCAACAAGTTGTTAGGTAACTTTGGCAGTCACCTTAAATAACAATCATTTTTTTCTTCTACCCTCAAGTTACCGACTTACCTCACCGTTGACGCATTTCCCCTCCATCTTCAGTACAGTCTCGAAATGTTCGCACAGTTGGTCGCACGCGTACGCGCACTCAGAGTATTTGTGGCCGGGCGGGCAAAGGCTTTCCGTTGTCGTGTCTGGCGGTTATGTATTATTTGAATTTATTATTGTACAAATGTATTATATTATATAAATAATGTACTTCATATGTCAATCTTTAAACTTGGCTCATAATATTTTAAGTTAAACAAATAAGTAAAATGACATATTTTTTGCACTAAAAGGGTATGAATATTTAATATTTATTTGATTATCGTTTTTTTTAAATAAAAGTATGTAAATTTTGTACCTACCTATATAAACAAGCGGCTTTTCAGGTTGAGTCGTAGTTATTTCTGTTAAAAATAATAAATTATTACAAATATATGTTATTTACATAAAAAACGTGTGCAAGACAGCTTTTGGGCCTTCTGTCAAAATAAAGTAAAAGAAAAAGACTAGCTGTTGTTGGTCTTCCTGAACAAAAAACACTAACCACCACATTCGGGCCGAATCGCGACGACAGCCGCGGGCCAATCGCACACCATAAGCGTGGGGTTATACATGAGTCCGGGCGCGCACGTTTTGAGCGCCGCGTGCGTCGCTTCCGGCGTGCATTCGTAGAATTGCGTGCACGAGTGCGGGTGCGCGTGGTTCGGATGCGTAGAGTTCAGACATTGGAACGGTTCTGGAGAGATTTTCAAAGATAAAAGCATGCTGTATCGGTGTTCTTTCTGTGTGTAATACAAGTTGAAAGTTTATAATTTACAAGTTGTTAAAATTAAGATATTTTTTGTCAGTAACTAATGTGAAAAATGGATTCATGTGCACAGCATCAAGTCATAACAGACCACATTCCTTTGTGCCTTTCGTCAGTCTGTGATAAAGTAGTATTTGTTTGAATATCATGTACTCTGTTATTTGCATGAAAAAGAGATCATGACGTTAGGCGCTGGATTAGCAATAACCTAATAATCCATAATTTAATTCTTTGCAAAGTATGATTAATGTACAGAATATATTGTTGTTACACTTCATATACTCACCCTCATCGCAAGTACACAGCACGCGTATCTCGAAGTCGGGACATGTGTTTTCCTTCTCATCACACACAAGTCCACGCTCCAAGCTACACTCGACGTTCAGTCCTGTCTCCTTGGGTGACTTGTGGTCACCCACTGTCCTGCACTCTATGTCCGTCATCTTGTCCTTCTTGCACATCGGTGAGCCAATCGCCTATAGATATAAATAAATGCTTGAGTAAGTTTTTACATAATACTTTGTATTGAAAATCAGACATGCAGAGCTAATAACTGACTACATTGATCAATTTTTTAAATGAAACAAGTACTTCACAAGCTGTTGAAAGATATAACTTTTATCGATCAAACTGTGTTCTGTGGAAAAAATGCCGCCTCGTCAAGACAGACATCTCTTAAACTATGTAAGTAATTTTAATATTTATACAAAACTACAGCCCTCATCGCTTGTCTTTCCTTAACTAACCGTCATCAGCCACTCACCAGCTCGCTAGGTTTCGGCAGCGGCTCCGTGTCGACGGAGTGTCCCGCCGGGGTGAGGTCGGGCGCGGCGCGGGACAACCACGCCGTCCAGCCGGACGTGCAGCCCAGCGGCTGGTCGTGCGGCGTCGTCTCTGGCGATAGCGTCTCTGGGATCTGTGGGCAGTAAATTTTTTGGAAAATGATACGTGGCTGTGCGTGCTATTTTGGGAGCAACATAATATATAATAGTAAAAATACGGAGATTTTCACTAACGTAGAATTACAGCAAATTATTTTGATACATTAATTCCTAAGTTAAGTATAGAATAAAACAAGGTCGCACCGCTAGATATAATTTTCAAACAAATCCTTTCATTAAAAATCATTGCCGTCTTCATGTTGTCCAATACATTATACAAGTTCTCGGAAATCTTGTGTTGTAGCAAAATGTACCAAGTAAGTACCAAGACGCCGGAAAAGTTGTTTTTTCTACAGACGCTTCTTACCGGCGTAGAGCAAGGCTGTCCGGAGCACACGCGGTGCTTCTGCGAGCATCGGCATGTATGACAGGCGTCCTCCTCAATGATCTCGCCCTCCAACACGGCTCGGCCGTCCGCCAACGTCATGCAGGTCGGCTTGCACTTGGCGCGCGGGACACACTCCTGCGACGTGCTGTTTGCGTACACCATGCCTTCCGGACATGTCTTGTTGGGTTTGCAACCTAGAAACGGTTATGATAAACATACAAGCATACTCTTGAAGAACAAAACCTTCCTCTTAACAAAGTTGGGTAAAATTGGTGTACTTGTAACTTGTATTCTTATTTACTTGTTTAGAAATATTTGTTTTTTTACCTTCAACACAGGTATCCTTGGAGCAAATCGTTGAGATTTCGGTATAGTCGAGTGTGTTATCGCATGTTTCGGCCGGACAGGGTGACATACATTCGCTGTACGATGTGCACTCCTCATCACATTGCATCGCTAAAATAAAATAAAGATCACTTATTTGAATAAGCTATTAGTTCTAAAAGGATCAATATTGCTTATGCTCTAAAATTTTATAAGAACCAGTCCATATCTAGCAACACAGAGAAAACATTTTTGATGTAGTACAAACTAAATAGAAACGAATTATATTAATACAATATACAAATACAAATACAAATACTTTATTTAACGTAGATAAGAATTTACAATTTTCAAGAGTGATGGTCCCCCAAACTAGGCGAGGCCTATATTTAGTTTAAACTTTAAAACATCAAATCAAATGGCAAATTGACTTCCCTATCAATACATAACTAAAATCAAAACACATACGGCACAGCTCCTTCGTACGCCACTTAATGTGTACGCCACGCTGCGCGCATGCGTGTGCGTACGCGGCGAGCGCAGCACATGCGCATTCGCAATCAGCGCCGGAGTCGCAGGCGCACGCGTCACTCTCGCATCGCGCAATGTACGGGCCAGCGGGCACCTCCGCCGCGCACGCAGCGAACGGCGCACGCTTCATCGCACCGCACGTAGACGCCGCCCATTCCGCGCGCGCGGGACGCTCTTTGCAGTGATCCTGTAATGAGAAACTATGATTTATTATGTTCAAGAACCTTTTGAAGACAGATGGAGAAACTATGATTTATTATGTTCAAGAACCTTTTATTTAATTGATAGAGCTTAGGAAGATTGAACGATATATTTACAATAAAAAATATAATACCTCATCCAAACTCACCGTGACATCCTCAGCCTTGGGACAGGTGGGCTGCAGTTTCCAAGAGTCAGCGAATATGAGCGCGGAGGTTTCGGGGAATCCACCGCCAGTGGGGGTTTGGAAGTCATCGCGCGTGTCCGAATTGTAGTTGCCGCACAGACCCTTCACCTGGGGGGTGCATTTAAAAATGAGTATAGACCTGAACTACAGGTGGCATCACATGTCATGTAAAAAAATCATAGAAGTTTCGGATTGGTACCACCACCAGGTAGGGATGCATTATACAATTTTCTCGATTGCGAACAATTTTTAAAAAACAATTTGTAACATTATTTAAATAGTATGTAAAGTTCGCTCGCCGGGTAGACATAAAGTTAAGCATTAGCCGTTAACTTATGTATCATGTATGACCTATAGCTCGTTGTGATATCTTCAACCGTGTAAGAAAATCCTGGAACACCTGACGTATTTGTAAAAGAAGATACCTAGGTTGCTTGTATTTATGCGCTAGTGGACGTTACTATTGGTAGAAAATTTCTTTTGACTATTACCTACTATTGGTAGACTGTCTGTCAATCTTGAATCTAGAAACTGGACTTAGCGACCTATAGTATACAATTTAAAACAAATTACCCTATTTTTCCACATGGCCTCGATTTTGACGTACACCCTGAGTGCGCGATCCCACTGTAGACTCACGCCAAGTGAGGGAACGTCTAGGAACACGTACGCGCCCGCTAGGCGAAGTTTTATCCTGGAATTAAACCATTATTATTTTTAAGTCTTCCGTTCATTAATGAACAGAGAGCGTTTTTGCCTGATACAGGAAACTCCAATCCTCCATGTATTTAATTATTAAGGAAATAAGGATTTTCATTCTCATAGAACTCACTTCTTCAATTCACTGGTGTCAGGCAGGGGGGTGCTCTTAGTGAGGGAGACGCTCTCCTCCACACCCCCACACGTGACTTTCAGCGTCATAGACTTGGAGCACGTCGCGCCGGTTGTACCGCAGGGTGCGTTCTGCAAGAGAGATTATGAAGATGGCTTGTTCAAAAATATTCGTTACTAAATGACCTCGTATGTATCGCTTCCCTCTTAATATAAACCTTTCTTCGACTTCTACAAATATTTCGAGACGAAACAAAATCGGTTCCGCCGTTCTCAAGTTTATGCGAGACTACAAAACAATATTTTTAAGATTCACTAACCTTACATGGTATAGGGATAGTTAAGGCTCTTAAAAATATTGTGACCGAAAATAGAAATTGATTTATTTAGACTACACGACGCCCGTAACTCCATTGCGCCAAAATTTGTTTATCGCGCGAAAACCCTACATTCTTTTCCAGGACTCAAAGTATCTTCATATCAAGTTTCGCCAAAACCAGTTCAACTGTTTAAGCGTGCAGAGGTAATAGACAGACACACATTCGCATTTATAATATTAGTAAAGTATGGAAAGGAGGGCCAGGGCGGTGTTTGTTTTTCGAGCCCAAAAAGCTTGTCGTATTTGAGTTGAAAATATAGTTATTAGATTCATCTTAGCTTTTTTTTTTTTTATTACATGGGGAAATGCTTTACGCATCCCCGGCAGATTGGGGATATCGGCCGGGGTATGTGGGACTCCTGGTAGACTACCCACTAAAACCCCATGGTGCTCTACTCATCGCTTAAGGCAGAGTTGCGGGTACGATAGAACCTACCGCAACAGATTCATCTTAGCCTACAACTAGCTGATCGTAGTAGCAGAGTTTTACCTAGCATTCTAACTCTTATTATAGCTTTAAATACTTTAATAAAGTACGTGACAATCTTAATAGATAGCTAATGAATAGTTAGTAGGTAGTCATAAAATATAATATCAGCGATATCTTAAGCCTCAATAAATAAATACACACATTATCATTTCCGATATTCGTTTATTAAATTTTGGATACGAGTGGAAAGCTATAATAATATCTGTCTTACGAATTTGTCGGATACTATGTCTGGCTATTCAATAAATTTTGTGGATATTTGGAAATTTGAACTTTCTCAAGTATTTACTATTTAGGGTACATAATTAGGGATGGTGGCCTGGTGTATGTAAGTTCAGAGCATAATAGCTCTTATCGACACTCATTGTTTTACTACCTAGTACCCACTAAGTATATTGCACTAAAATCTAAATGATATTTAAGTATGCAGTTGGTGGCTCGCACTCATTATGCTGTTTAACGAGTCAAGGAGATGCCTCTATCACGGCTATCATACTATCTGTTCTTATTGCCCCATTGTGCGTGCGTTAAGAAATTACACCTGGCAAAAATGAAAGTAATGTCACGCACACAAGGTGATACGCATTGTTAAATGCGTGCTCTCAATAGAAATATTAAAATTTTCTATTAACATCAAGGGGGGCGTAGCTCAGATGGTAGAGCGCTCGCTTAGCATGCGAGAGGTACCGGGATCGATACCCGGCGCCTCCAACACCTGCGGTGTGGAGCTTTTTGTTATGTCATGTCAGTAGCACCTGGTGTACTCTACATACAGCTGTTACAGCAGCAGGGGGCGTAGCTCAGATGGTAGAGCGCTCGCTTAGCATGCGAGAGGTACCGGGATCGATACCCGGCGCCTCCAAGGATTTTTTATATAACTATCGATTTCAACTATCGAGTTCTTCCTACTCCTCCTATTCTTCTTCTGATTAATTTCGTTGCGGGTCCCAAGACAGTTTTAGCATGTCCCTCGGGCTCCCTGAGATCATATCAAAGGGTTTTCGTGGTTGGATACCGCTGTCGATCCTGGCGACACAGGAGATACAGTGGTGGGAATGTGTGGTGGGCCAAACTATCGATTTCAACTCCAGATGTAATCTGCTAGTCTTAAACATGAAGACGATTAAACACCTTAATTAAACGTCGGTCTTGAATCACGTAGAAGCGATGCGAGTGTGTCGCATAGCGACATCTATTAGGCGATTTTTTAACTTTTACGCCTAACAGATTTAGAGCTGAAGATAACTTGAAATGAGGTCAGTAGCGCCATCTCTTGGATAATGGTGTAACTACTACAGTTTTATCGATATCCTTTTTATGCTATATTTTCCCCTTTTATTTAATTATTTCCGGATTAAATAAAAGGATTGATTATTTTCAATAACATCTGAAGTTATTTTCTTAAAACATATAATATTATATTAACTCGGAGTGAGATTAGACTTTCTATCTTTATTCCTTTAACACTTATTAACTGGCAACATTAAAAAAAATATGTCGACCCCGGAACTATAAAAGCCCGGGCGACATCTTGATCATTCTTTTTATTTAACTTCAAAATCATCCCTGGTTTATCGGGGAACTCTGTTTGGAACTCTGTTTGGAACTCTGTTTGGAACTCTGTTTGGAACTCTGTTTGGAACCCTGTTTGGGCTAAGAGAGCTCGGCCTGCCGCCTTGAGACGACCACGTGCTGCCCATGCCGTCTGTCTGACGCTCCTACCTGGAACACACCCTGGACTTGCCATCAAATTTAAGTTTAAGATCTGAAAATAATTTTTTATTCTCACACTGGACTGTGATATTCAGTGGAGGTACAGTGGGAGGAGTAGAACCAGGCAAAACAGTGCAACTACCAGAGTTTTTAAGTTTATTAAGTAAACCCAAATAATTTTTAAAAGTATCAAGGCAACTATTGTAACTATCAATAAAAGGATCATTATTAGAAATAGAAATTCTATTAATTCTATACTCTAAATGTACTAAGTAGTTCTCCGCCCGGAGCAACGCATTGGGAGCTGGGTGAGAGTCAAGTTGTTGTTTGACTTTGTCAAGCGTAGCCTCAACTCCCAACAGGTCGTCCCGGACGGGAATAGTAGACTCTAAAATGTCCTCCGATGGATATTCCTCGACCAGTTTTGAAATTTGCTTTCTTAAGTCAGCAACAGTAGCAGCTGGTGTTTCATTTCTAATAAGTACTTCATACTCCAACTCAGACTTTTGGAGTGAAATAAATTTAATTTTGGCAGACATATTTAAAAAGTTAAATTTCAGAAAAAAAAAGAAAAGTTTAAAGTTAATTTCTCAAAAGTTAAAAAAAAACAATAAAAAAAGAACCCTATTGGTGAGTGAGATATACTGTGTTTGTAGATATCACAAAACAATCTAAACAAAAGTATAAAGTATTGTACAACCTAATACTTTACACAAAATAACAGAACAACAGAACACAACAAGTTACTGACTGACTGACTGTTTAAGTAAAATTATATATTTAAAATAAAAGTGAAATGCCGCAAAAGAAAATTAAAAGTTAAAAGTTAATTGGCAAAATATTATAATTCAATAAAGGCAAAGAGAATTTAGAATTTTGAGGTGAGGTTTTATATTAAGGTGAAATTTAGTTCCAAAAAAGGTAAAAGGCCAAAACACATAAGTGTTACAGAAGGTAACACTGCTGTGTGCGCAAGAAAATGTGTGTATGAATGAGTGAGGGTGTGTAGGGGGTGTGTATATGTGTAGTGTAGTGTAAAATATATAATATATAATATAGTATTTAAATATTAAACAATTTATCAGGCAACAGTGCCACAAAAGTTAAGTGGGAATATTCCCAAAAAAAGAGAAATAACCAGCAAAGGTATATTTCTATAAAAAGTATGTACCTTTATATAGAAAAGGTATATAAAAGATTATAAATATAAACAGAATACTATAAATAAATTTAATATATTGTGTAGTAAGAGGTGTCTTTTTCTGCCTCTTACACAACCTGGACACCAGCAGAATGCGGCCAATTCTACCCCGGGCCGATACAGGGAATAAGAGTAAAATAATAAAATAAAAAAAAGAACTTACTGGAACAGTCAGTACAGTAGGACAACACAAGACACACACACACACTGAACTCACAACCACGCAGAGACCAAGAAAGGACTGAGGCTAATAAATATATTAAAAAAAAACCGAGTGGGCGCCAATTGTCCCGAAGCCCGGGCACGGGAACAATAAATTTAGAAGCTAAGAGAGATGAATAAAAAATACTATTAACAATTAACAAATTTATTGAAATTAAAAAAAGGAAACCTAGACAGCGGAGAGCGGGTACGCGGGGAACGATTAGATTAGCCCCAGTCTCTTTTCTAGACCTCTAATACACGGGTCGCGGGGGAAGACACGGCACTTAACTCGCACAAGTCAGCAACGAGCGGGACTCCAGCTCCGCAGGTCTCCAATTTGTTCTCGACAGCGCGCAGTGGTTGAGGCCGGCTGTTATTGGCCTAGCTCCCGTAGAGGTGGCAAGTCCAGGGTGTGTTCCAGGTAGGAGCGTCAGACAGACGGCATGGGCAGCACGTGGTCGTCTCAAGGCGGCAGGCCGAGCTCTCTTAGCCCAAACAGGGTTCCAAACAGAGTTCCAAACAGAGTTCCAAACAGAGTTCCAAACAGAGTTCCAAACAGAGTTCCCCGATAAACCAGGGATGATTTTGAAGTTAAATAAAAAGAATGATCAAGATGTCGCCCGGGCTTTTATAGTTCCGGGGTCGACATATTTTTTTTAATGTTGCCAGTTAATAAGTGTTAAAGGAATAAAGATAGAAAGTCTAATCTCACTCCGAGTTAATATAATATTATATGTTTTAAGAAAATAACTTCAGATGTTATTGAAAATAATCAATCCTTTTATTTAATCCGGAAATAATTAAATAAAAGGGGAAAATATAGCATAAAAAGGATATCGATAAAACTGTAGTAGTTACACCATTATCCAAGAGATGGCGCTACTGACCTCATTTCAAGTTATCTTCAGCTCTAAATCTGTTAGGCGTAAAAGTTAAAAAATCGCCTAATAGATGTCGCTATGCGACAAGTGAAGCAATGTTTGCCACTAGTGCAGTTAAACTACACTCACCACTCAAACTTAGACTGGCCATAGACGGACCGCAAGTTGCAGTCGGGATCGACTGCTCTAGAGCGGTCGCGTTGTACCGACCGCTCAAGAACTGTTCGAGCGGTATGTGTATTGCGGATATGAATTTAGTATGAAAACTGCAGTTCGCCGTGCGGCGACCGCATTTTGCGCGGTCCATCTATGGTCAGCCTTTCAGCACATAATAATATAGTATACCTGTATCTCCACGCTGAATCCATCCTTGCCGTCCATGGAGCCCTTTGCCAGGAGGTAGGTGCAGACGCCCTGGAAGTCGAAGGTCTGTCCGTCAAAGGTAGTCACGTGAGAGTCGCCCCACGCGCCGCACACGCCCGCACAGGGACGCTCCGTGCACGTCCACTTGCCGCTCGCGCACGTACTGTACGTTAAATGGACCGTTTTATAAAATTGTTTTAGAATTTAGTGATTCAGCCAGTTTGTGAAACTTTAAATAAAAAATTTAACATCTGCTTTATTATATTATGACTATATTTGTAACTTTGCTATCAAAATAATTATCATAATATGCGTTAGACCAAAAAGTTATTGAAAGATAAGATTTTTTATAAAAATGTTCCGTTCACTTAAAAAAGCAAGATATATCATAATAAACTATAGAAATTGAGGCTGTTTATAGCAACGTATAGTATGTCTTGCAGTAGCGTAATGCCTTTACTCAAGTGAAAGGTAATCTACATGTCATTGCTCAATAAGTATTTAGCACGTAATTGTCCGCCGTTATTAAATCAGTTCGAATTTAATCGTTTATTTCGCTTTTTTTTCATCAGGGGGCGTAGCTCAGATGGTAGAGCGCTCGCTTAGCATGCGAGAGGTACCGGGATCGATACCCGGCGCCTCCAAGAACTTTTTTAGCTCCCCTACAATAATAATTGTAAAATTTGTAAGACTTCCTTATGAAAAACTTAGGGCATTTTTAGCAGGTATGGTTGTAGATTGAGCTCTACAATTACGCAAATTCTGAAAGCTTGCACTTATACGGTATATGTTTATATTTCTCTATGCTTGCACTGCTTGAATGTGAAGCGTCTATAAAGTATTAACAATTACAGCTCCTGAAGATTTCTGTTTGCACATACCACCACATCGCACTTTTTGTTTGAAAATCGACTTTCCATGTTTATAGCCCGTAAGCCATAACCTGCAACCTACCTATCCCAATCTTCTCTCTAACTCACCAAGTGTTGCATTCCTCTTGCATGGTATGTCCGTCGGGGTAAGACCGGCCGCCGTGGTGGCAGGGACAGTCGGCGGGCAGGATACAGTGGCCTGTGGTACTGTCGAGGACGTAGCCGCGCTTGCATTGACAGCCCGGCCGGCATTCCAGTGACGTCACCGTTGGGGGTAGATGCATGTTCTACGGAAAGAAGAGTTTACCGTAAGAGCCAGTCCACACGGCGCGTTGCGTCAGCGTTGCGTCGATGCAACGCTGCCGTTTGACGCATAGCCGACCACACGGGCGCTGCGTCACCGCAGCGTTATTACTTATTAGTTATTATGAAGCAGTCTTAACGTCAACACTGCCTCCCGCTTAGTCTCGGAGGCTGCTGTCCGTCATGTATGCGTTGCGACGACGCAACGCGCCGTGTGGTTGTTTGTATGTAAAACAACGCAACGGCAGCGCTGCGTCGACGCAACGCGCTGTGTGGACTAGCTCTAAGGTAAAACGCCAAGTTATTGACACTTTAAGAGTTCGTACTACAAAAACCCCTTTTATTATCACTCATAACATAAGTCATAACATAACATATTCTTCAAACAAAGATCTCAGGTGCAAATGGCAAGATAACTGCCAACAATGGGGAAGCTTCTCATTCTTGACGCGCTTACAATAAAGTAAAACTATTAACTTAATCTTTACGCTTTAATTTGCATCTTAAGAGTCTCTAAGATGATTCACAATAAAGCTACTTACATATTTTAAAGTAATTAGCAAACCCGACAGACTTAACTGAAATAAAGAAAATGTAAAAAAATTATAACCAAAATCTACCATACCTTGCAAGTGAGTGGTTCGACCATACAAGCAGTCAGTTCCTTGTGCTGCGCGGCGCTGCAGTTAGCACGCAGATCCTCAGCGGGCGGGTACTGTTTGATGTCCGCGTCCGTAGCCGGTACGCACTCCCAGCGTGCACCGATGCATGTGCTGCGCGTATAAACATTTTTAGTTTATAGTAAAAAATGAACATGATTTGCCAATGAATAGCTCTAAAATTAAAAAGATTATTAATTTTAGAGCCATTCACACAATCGAAATAGAACAAGGTATTGCAGTTAACCCGCAGGTCCTCAGCGGGCGGGTATCTGTGGGGCGGGTACTGTTTGATGTTCGCGTCCGTAGTCGGTACGCACTGCCAGCTTGCACCGACGCACGTGCTGCGTGCATTAATTTTTTAATATGAACGTTGCAAAACTGGAGAGTATTAATTGTAAGATTTTTATAGGCCTTGGCCAACCGCACATTTCCATTATTGTATCTCCTATGTCACAATCGATATGTGAGATCGAGTATGTGAGTATCAAAGGAGATTGTAGGGTCTTCAAATTACATGTAATATCTTTCCGCAAAGATTACCGAACTAAAAGTTTATTTTATCTTAGCTCAGTGTTTCCGTCAGATACTGTATTTACGTATGTAGACCGCGGGTAAACGCTAGTTAAAAATAATACATAAAACTAACAAAATGCCCGTTTACACAACATAATATAACTGACGACTGAAAGTGTAACTTACCAGAGTTCACGTTCCCGTCTCCCCGGCCGCACTTCCTTGTAGTTGGGTTTGAACTCCAGCCCCTTGTGGTAGCAGGGACACAGGGCGACGGGCACACACACGTTGTTGTTGTTTAGAACCTGCGGTATTATAAAAAGTCTTAGTTATTCCACAATTTATAGAAGAAAATTACTTAAAATCTCCCTTCTTATAACTTCATTTCTTATTTCTTATTTATTTCGCAGTCTAAAGGGTATAACAATTAAATCGGTAAGCGATAGCCGATACCATTCCCACAGCCCACTTAACTTACGTTTTGTGGAAATGAAATCTGGAGCGTCGAAAACTCGATATTTTTTTTTTAAGAGAATCGGAGCCTCGAAAATTACGTGTTACGTTACTATTTTAGTACAGTAGCTTATCATGGTAAAGAACTACGCCTCTCAGTTCCAAACTACTCTGAAATATTCGCACTAATTCCCACTTTGTAGGCATAACATAACATGTTGAAACTAATTTGCAAACAGCTTTCATAGTTTCCATAGAACTAGGGGCCTTTATGAATTTTTCATATTATAAATCAACTAACCTCTCCCGCTGAGCAGGCGCAGCCCTCGACGCAAGTCGGCCTGCAGTCGCCCTGCGTTGCAACGTCAACGCATGTACGCGCGCAGCTGTCAGCGCATACCATGTACTGCTGCCCGCCACCGCATGGTATCTCTACATAGACAATATTTATAGCATTACATATCATGCTAAAAGGCCCAACTTATATTTTAAAAATTAATTTTCAAGATATACATAGCTAGCTAGAAAATTATAGAGTAATTAAGTTGGGGACATCGTTGCCCAAAAACTGTTTTCAATTTTTCGTTTTGTGATGTTTAGATTACTAATGTAAAAACTTTTATAATATTAAAAAAAAACAAATAATTTTCGATAGATTATAAAGTGCTGTAATGACAAGTTTACTCACCGCACTCCTTGACATGGTACCGCCACTGCACGTGCACGCCGGCGGCTGCGCACGTCATCGCATAATCACCGAGTATCGGACAGAGACAGCGCGATATCTCGCCGTCGCACGCGCACATGTCGTACACGCACGCTTCATAGTAGGACTGCACGTCCACGAATGCGTGACAAGCTAAAGAATAGTACAATTTTAAGTATGATTCTCTAAATGAAGTTACTGTTGCGAAAGTATGGATAAAAAATTGCGACACACAACGTTCCACTGCCTCAAATTTACTAACTTTTACGGACTTTCTCATTTCTAATATGGAGTCTGGTGGACAAGTAGATGCAATTTTCACGGATTTCAGCAAAGCGTTTGACCGTATTGACCATAACATACTACTGCTTAAGATCTTATCAGCTGGAATCCATGGAAATCTGTTTCGCTGGTTTACATCTTATATTCAGAATCGGTATCAACTGGTAGTTCTTCAGGGCTATGAATCTTCATGGTATCATACTCCTTCAGGAGTTCCCCAAGGATCACTCCTCGGGCCTTTACTTTTCAATATATTTATTAATGACATTTCTTCCTGCTTCAAACACTGTTTATTCCTACTCTACGCCGACGACATGAAGATTTATAAAAGTATTTTAAGACATTCTGATCAATTGCAACTGCAAACCGATCTCAAGGCACTAGAAAAATATTGTCTCAACAACAAACTTGATCTGAATGTCTCCAAGTGTTTCAGCGTAACTTTTACTCGTAAAAGAAACGCATGGTTAAAAAAATATACTTTAAAAGACCACCCTCTACGTCGTTTAAATGAAATACGTGATCTGGGCATCATACACGACCATAAAATTCTATACGATGCCCATATAGACAACATAACTAACAGAGCTAATAAAATGTTGGGTTTTGTGCTCAGATCTTGTGCGGAATTTAAAAATATTAAAATAATGAAAATCTTATATTGTGCATTGGTTCGTAGCATCCTGGAATATAATTCCATGGTGTGGAACCCGTTGTATCACAAATATGTCGATAGAATTGAATCTATTCAAAAAAGATTTCTCAAGTTTCTAGAATTTAAAACTAAAACCACTGACGTGAACTACAACATGAGATGTGTTAGACACCACATTTTACCTCTTCATCAGAGACGTAACATAGCAGATGTTGTATACTTATCTAAAATTGCACAGAACAATATAGACTCTTCTTCTCTATTATCTAAAATTCTTATAAATGTACCTTCCAGAACATATAGAAAGAATAAGTACCTCCATATACCTATTTCTTCAACAAATTACAAGAGTAATTCTTTCTTTATTAGAACTTCTAAACAACTTAATACTTTCAGCGAAATATTAGATATTGACCTATTCAGTGACAAACCTAATATTATTAAACAAAAACTTTCCAAGCACTGGTTTACTCGTGATGCCCAAGCTATCCCGTAGTACTTATCAACCTAATATTGTATTATCAACGCAGACTTTGTAATATTCTTTTTTCCCGCTTATTAATAATTTAAAAGTGTTCGTTATCTTGTGTCATTTGTCAAAGGTTTTGATTTTTCTAGAATCATATAAGTGAAAACATGTAAATGGTCAATTGTTATATTCCTAGAAGTTTTATATGTAATTTGGCACTGTTTGTTTTCCTGAATAAAATAAAATAAAAAAAAAAATAAAGACACATGTAATTATCATCCGTCTGTATCTGTATAGACTTAGAACGATATTTTGGCGTGTCCGGTGTCGCTAATATTTTCATTGGAATGTGGATGTGAAGCAGCAGCCACACAAAATGTCACCAACGGCAATTAATAATTTGGGCGCATGCAAAATAACACTTGGATGATAGTAACAGCTGTCTCCATTAGAAATTTTATAATAAAGCTTTGTAAGGGTAGTGCAAGGAAAGTGTTTTTACAACCGATAGAATCGATTCATTTGCGTGAGATCGCTTAGCGCAACGATTTAATTGTTTCTTAAACACATGCCTGATGCCTCGCAACGTAGCCCAAGATATAGGTTACACGGTCAGTCTGGCATCAGTTCAGTCCACCAGTCTGAGACTAACGCCAGAATAATGACCGGAAAATACATACCGTACTTAAAAAAGCGGCCAAGTGCGAGTTGGACTCGCCCATGAAGGGTTCCGCAGCAGCAATAAGGTTTATTTTTATGAAATTAAAAGGTTTTTGATTTATTTTTATATTTCAGTCCATTTAATGAAATTTAGATTAAGGTTTACCATTTATGACGTATAAAAAAAACTACTGGCTAGATCTCGTTCAAACCAATTTTCGTTGGTAGTTTTTATAGTAATCTACATCATATATTTTTTTTAGAATTATCATTACCCTCTACTTTAGAAATTAGAAATTAGAGGGGGGGGGGACACACATTTTACCACTTTGGAAGAGTTTCTCTCGCAAACTATTCAGGTTAGAAAAATATAAAATGAGAAACCTCAATATGATTTTTGGAGACTTATCCATAGATTTCCATTTTTGCATCAAAATCTTAATGCGGTTCACAGACTACATCTACTTACCAAGTTTCAATAGTATAGCTCTAATAGTTTCGGAGAAAAGTGGCTGTGACATACGGACGGACGGACGGACAGACAGACAGACAGACAGACAGACAGACATGACGAATCCATAAGGGTTTCTTTTTTGCCATTTTGGCTACGGAACCCTAAAAATGATCAGTCCGACAATCAAACGGTTACACGATCATTCTCCCATCAGTTTGGGTCAGACTGATGGACTGAACTATTGCCAGACTGAACCTACATCTAAGTATCTTACATTCAAACAGGGATCCCTTGAGCTGATTACAGTACTTCTCAGCGGCGTCTCTGTTCTCGACGTTGGCGGTGCAGGGGTGTTCGGGTTCCTGCAGGTCGATGTCATCACAGAACTCCCTGGTCTTCCACTTGTTGGCGAACGCGAGAGCCGTCTGCTCTACATCACCCTCGGGGGTCAAGAAGTCGTCTTTTTGGTTCAAGTTGAAGGTGCCGCAGAGACCCTGTTAAAGACAATAAGGTGTTATACCGATCTTCGTATAAAAAATATGTGTGAAAGTGTGCATGAAGCACACGTATTTTTTAAACGATAAAGATTTTATTCGTAACTATAAAGACGTACCTTTGTCTGATCCATAAAACTTGGAGGAACATCGACGAACACTCTGGTGTTGCCATCCCACCATAGATCCACTTTGTTGGGTAGTTGCACTGAAACAAGAGGAAACTTATTTTGTTACTGTATCTAAAACTTAAAGAAGTCTGGGTAAGCATTTCTGTTTAAAAAGAAAAATAACTTACATTTTCGTTAAGTTCCAGTTAATCATCAGTGCGAATGACTAAATGGCTTTCAACGATTTTTCTTAAACAAGACGAACGAACTTAAATAAGACGTTTTTTAGTATATTATACCTGTTAAAGTTCCAGCAACTGAGTGTTTTACTTAACTCAGTTTTACTTACCAATAACAAACAGCGAGGACGCGATGCGTATACGCACGTCACCCACAGTGACAGGCAGCGTTTCTATCGTGCGTCCGTCGACCAACACAGAACCACCTTGCTGCAGACGAATGACCGCACCACCATACTCGATGTTCACAGCTTTGGTGCAGGAGGGTTTTCCTTCGCCGGAGAAGGGTGCTAGGTTCATAGCCTGGGTAGAAGAGAAATAGAAGGTATTAGATTTATGTTCGCAACTATCATTCGAGAGTCGAAACGAAAAGAAGGCAATTAATTGGCTGCGAGTTAAGACTTAAGAAAGAGATTTAAGACTTAAGCTAACTAACCTGTGCTAACGCTACGCCATTGCGAGCTCGCCAAAACCATTTTAGCTGCGTTTATGGGATAAAAAAATGTTTTAACGTAAGAGATAAATAATGTTGAATGACACCAAACTTACTCTTTGTAAACACAAACTATAAAAAATCGGCCAAGTGCGAGTCGGAATCGCGCACGAAGGGTTCCGTACCATTATAGAGCAAAATTAGGCCATAAATTGTGTTTTTTGTTTGGGTGCCCCCCTTATTTTTTATTGTATTTTAATGTTATTATTAAATATTAAAGTACACATATAACTAAGGATTTTGTGAAAAATTCAAGTACCTACCTATTGCCATTTTTGATATAGAGCAAAAAAGGCCAAAAAATCACGTTTGTTGTATGGGAGCCCCCCTTAAATATTTTTTTTTTATTTTTAGTATTTGCTGTTATAGCGGCAACAGATATACATAATCTGTGAAAATATAAAATCTCTAGCTATTACCGTTCTTGAGTTATAGCCTGGAGACAGCAAAAAAGGCCAAAAAATCACTTTTGTTGTATGGGAGCCCCCCTTAAATATTCATTTTATTTAATTTTTAGTATTTGTTGTTATAGCGGCAACAGATATACATAATCTGTGAAAATATCAAATCTCTAGCTATTACCGTTCTTGAGTTACAGCCTGGAGACAGACAGACAGACAGACGGACAGACGGACAGACAACGAAGTCTTAGTAATAGGGCCCCGTTTTTACCCTTTGGGTACGGAACCCTAAAAAGACATCTGTCGATCATAACATCTATTTACCTCGCTGATAGCTCCCGAGCAGGCGACGTTCTCCACGGTAACCGTTACATTGGGCGCCGACAATAGGGTATAGCTACACCGGCCCATGAAGTCGAAACGCGCGCCGTCGAACGTGCGGTAGTGCGGGTCGCCGACCGCACCGCAGCGAGCGCCGCAAGCCGCAGCGGTGCACGACCACGATCCGTCAACGCATGTGCTGGAAATGTGATCACGTTGAAACTAGGTAGATATCAAGTAGACTCAACGTTCAAAAATATTTAAGTTTTAACAAGAAAATATTGACTTTGACAATTACGTTAAAGCGACGTCTATGCGTCGCATATTGGAGCAAACCGTTCGACTTGGATGTAGAATTGTATGAAGCTAATATACTAGGTGACACAAAGCGACGCAGAGCTATTACGTAGGTAATTATATGAAAAACTCAGATGCTACTGAACGTGTGATACTTGTTTTTGTTATTAAGCTTCCGCTCCCGCAAATGTATCTTACTAAACCGCCTATTAATTATATTGCTCGTAATAACCATAAAGTATAAGAAATCGGCCAAATAGTCAGCACTCAAGATGCATCTCGGTCTCAAGACGCGGTTCGGCTCTATGATTGGTCCAAATTTTGACAGCCAACCAATCACAGAGCCTGAACCGCGTCTTCAGAGCGAGATGCAGCTTGAGCACTGACTATTTATACCGTAAAAAGTTTTGGTTTCGTACAAATGATATTCATTATTATTACTCACCAAGTGTTACACTTCTTAGGCACAACAGCGCCGGGTGGGAACAGTTTATTCCGGATCCGGCAAGGACACTCCCTCTTCTCTACACACTGTCCCCCTTCTAGCAACATGCCGTCGGGGCAGTAGCAGCCTTCAACGCAGCCCGTGGTCGGTGCATCGGGCATCATGCAGCTGGGCTGTACCTCCGCGCCGCACGCCTTGTATACCTTACCCGCGGGACATTTCATAGCTGCAAATCAGACATGTTATTTTTAATTGACTAGAAAACGAAGTAAAAAGTTTTTTGGGAAAAGTCCTCCAAAAAGAGAGGGTGGCACCAACTTATTTTAACTGTAATTTTAACCATAACAAAATGTCAAATGAACTGTCAAATCCCTAGTAAAAGTCCACAATGGACGCCATATTTGACGATAACCTTAACTTTAACTACGCCTCTGGTGCAACTCACTCTAAATTGTGGGTAGTTAAAAAGTTTTTGGAGGCGCCGGGTATCGATCCCGGTACCTCTCGCATGCTAAGCGAGCACTCTACCATCTGAGCTACGCCCCCGATACAGTCTTAAACGAATGTAGAGTACGTGTTTAATTTTGATCTTGATTATTATGTAACTTTCAATGACAGTAATAAAGCCTTTCACTTTTGTAATAGTGATATTATGTTAATAAGCATGCGCCTAAAAAAATGTTATAGAGACGGAATCGCACTTCCGTGGTCTTGCCGCAGGGGCAGCGGCATCGATCCGACGTTTATGACACTGACAAAGGACAGAATATGAAGTGAGTAGGTGAACGATGCACTGAGCTGCTACCATCCTGTAGTGTTCGTCGTCGCCGCAACGCAGCTGTATGAGTGAATGAATGAATGAATGAAAATGCTTTATCGCGTTCAAATATGCAAACTTAATAAAAGAAGTTACAAGAACTCAGCATGAGCACAAAGGCGGCTTTACCGCTAAGAAGCGATTTCTTCCAAGCAACCACGGGCGCAGGGAAACGAATAACAACACAGTGCAGCTTGAGTTGGAATATAATTAAACGAAAACTTTAAGTAAGCTTATCATAAGCTGCATGTGGCATAAATGACACAACGCGTTATTCTTTTTCGTGGACGTTAGGGCCTTAACACACTGGCGATTAGCGAGCGATTTGAAAGCGACGCGATTGCGCAACGCACACGCCACGATGACGTCGCGATTGCGCGACGTGCACGCAGCTTGCCTTCCGCGTTTTGTACACTCAGTAGCAAAATGGATTCTGACGAGGAAATACTACTGCTGGCTTTGTTACTGATGTAATATCATATCCCTAGATGAGTGTGCAAAATGGCGTCCACGCCACGCCGCGACGACGCTGCGCTGTCACGACGTGCACATCGCGCAACCGCGGCGTGCGCGCTGCGCAATCGCGTCGCTTTCAAATCGCTCGCTAATCGCCAGTGTGATAAGGCCCTAACGCAATGCCCTCATTCTTAAACTCACGTTAAATGTTAGATCCACTGTAAATTCACAGCTAAGGGACTTTTAGGAATAGATACCGCGTTATAGGTTGTATTGTTGACATGTATCTCTTAAATGGCGCAAGAGACAAAAGCACCTTAACTGTTTCTGCCTTATCTTCAAGACTCAAGAGCAATAATGCTCTAAGCCCCAGCTTCCCTAATCCCTATCACCCTGCACTTCCACTGTTTATTTAAGCACTAGCTGTCCCGGCAAACGTTGTTTTGCCATTTAAAGTATATTTTCTACATCATCAGTTGATACATGTTTTACCCCCTCTTTTGTCCCCTAAGAGGGTGTGGGGGGGGAAGGTCATACACCAGATGTTAAGTTGAAAAACACAGTTAATACCTAATATGACGTAAGTCCACTAAAGAAAAAAGTTGTATACAAAATCTGACCCCTCTTTGGTCCCCAGAGAGGGTTGAGAGGGGAGGGGGGGGGAGGATTTTTATACACCAGATGTTGAGTTGGAAGAAGACAAATATAATATATCTGTGAAAACCGTATGCAAATCGGATCAGTAGTTTTCGTGTGATGCTGGAACAAACAATAAACATACAGACAGACAGAAAGAGTGACAGACAGACAGACAGACAAAAAACTAACCACATTTTTGGCTTCTATAGCGATGTAGTGACAAAGGTGTAATTTCGGGTGTCATTTCATATCTTTTATGTACAGAATTTTCATTTCTACAACAGAATATTGTCTTCCTCCGTGACGCCCACTATCGTAATATTTTAATTTCGCCATAACTTCAAAACCAAACGTCCAATTTTAATCATTCAAAGACCAAATATTATCTACATAAACTGTACTTAGTGATAAAATAATTTATTTTGATAAGGATTAATAGCGTGAGTAAAATATATCCGTTTAAATGTAGTCCAAAAAAATTCAGGATTTTTAAATAAATAAATGGTTATTGTGCCTCACTCGACATAGATAGGTATAGTGTGTCGCGGACTTTTTTGTAGACATTTATAAGATATACAATTACTTAGAACATTTTATGGTTCTATCTTTTATAGTTTAGGCAGCGTACGCAAAATAAGTAACTTTTCTAGCTGATTTTTTACACCTTGCGTCCGAAGAACTCAAATATCTTACGGAACCCTACTTTTTTCCAAAATAAAATGTAGCCTATGTTCAGCAGAAATAATATAAGATTCCAATAGCAAAAGAATTTTTCAAATCGGTCCAGTAGTTTCGGAGCCTATTCGACTCAAACAAACAAACAAACAAACAAACAAACAAACAAAAAATCAAATCTTTCCTCTTTATAATAGTAGTGTAGATAACAAAGAACTTTATGGTGGACTTACGGCACGTATCCGCGTCTCGCCAATTAGCCATCTCCGTTACGCCGTGTCGCCGGCACTCCGATGCGTAGACAGACACCGTGCGGCACGCGCACTCCTCTGGACCTGTGGATATTACCATAATATTTTGACGACCTCTGTGGCTCAGTGGATAGCACGTTGGTAGCTTAAGCCGGAGGTCGCGGGTTCGAATCCCGCCGACGGAACAAAAAGTTTTCAAAGTTCCTGGGTCATGGATGTGTATTAAATATATTTATCATATAATAAAAATCTTAAATATATGTATAGTATAAAAGTATTAAATATATTTCCGTTGTCTGGTACCGGTAACACAAGTCCTTCAGGTACTTAGCATGGGGCCAGACTGACGTGGTGTGAAGCGTCCATAGATATTATTATTATTATATTATATATTATTATATTATATTATCATCATCATCATCAACTATTGCTACGTTTCTCTTAAAATCACTTACGCACACATTGCTATTTTACAGAATCGTGACAGGAGTGCGATAGCAATATTTCCGTGTGCAATTAAAGGAGTCAATGCACTGAATTTTCTTCTTTAACCACACTAGTCATACAACAAAATTTTAATAATGATTTCACGAAAAAACGACATTTTTCTGCAAGGTCAGCGTTTTGCATTCAATCATAACCAGCTATTTTGCATTCAATCATAACAAGTATCCCGACTGTTTAGATCATCTACAACTTACTCAAGCTAGTTGCGCAGGCGCAGTAGTCCCACTGGCAGGTCTCAAGTAGCTGGCTGACGTCCATGACCTTGGCGCACCGTCTGAACTTTTCCTTGGTGAAGATGCTGGTGCAGAACTGAAGAGCTTTCTTCATATCCTGCTCCGACTTGGATGTACAGGCGCTAGTATCCATTGGGCTGCTGTCGCAGACTTCTGCGATTGAGAAAAAGTACTAGCAATTTTCTAAACGTTATTTAACTAAACAATACCTGTTTAATAATGTAACCTTTGCTACTTGGGCTGTTTTAATTAATCTTTTGTAACTTTATTCATCTAAATCGGATCAGTTTGCGTGTTATGGCGGAACAAACGTGAATGTGTTTACATACGTCATATCATCATATTTTCTTTTGGCTTTATACACAGTCTAAAACAATAGATTTTTCTTTGCGGCTTGGCTCGGCTGAGCATGCACAACAGAGAGGTTAGTGCGAGCTTTATTCGAACATACGCATCGAGCGCGTAAGCGCGAATTTATATGGGATCAAAGCAGCACCATCTACTGGCTAACGTGGATACTGCATTGATCCCATATAAATTCGCGTTTACGCGCTGGATACGTATGATCGAATAAAGCTCGCACTAACCCCCCAGATCGTTCGCGTTCGTCTCAAGATATTTCTACAGTTTTAAGATGGTTCTAAGCAGCAACCATTTCTATCACAATCCAGATTCCTGACTAATTTCCTGTGACTTCACTCATCATCATCACTACTCACCACCAATCTTGTTCAGCTCCCACGAAGACACCATCACGGACTTGACGACAGCAGGCTCGCCTTCCTTCGTCATCATATCGTTCTCAGGATTGCCGTCCAGCGAACCACATAGACCTTCTGTCTTGTTCCACAGTAGCACTGAAGCTTCCACCACCACCATATTCTAGAAGTTTAGAAGAATTAATGACATAATATCTATACTAATATTATATAGCGGAAGTTTGTTTGATTGTTTGTTTGAACGCGCTAATCTCAGAAACTACTGGTCAGATTTCAAAAATTCTTTCATTGTTAGATAGCCCATTTATCGAGGAAGGGAAGGAAGCTATATTTTATTTAAGAGCGAAGAAATAGAGGAAAATGTGGAAAAAAACGGGGCAAATTATTTGAAAGGGTTTATTTCACGAACTACTGGAGCAATTTTTGTTATTTGGCACTGATAAGAAGTAGACCACGTGAAGGATCATTATAAGGGCATTTTTTTGTGGCCTAATTTATCTGTGAAATATCTAATTTACGCAGGCGAAGCCGCCCGGAACATCTAGTTAGTACATAATATTATAGAATTCGGCGTCCAGCGACGGTGACGCGGTCCCCGGGCATGGCCACGTAGATCCCGGGAGTGGGGCTAGATAGAGACGGCACGACGTGCGAGAGAGAGAGAGCGGTACTCACGTTCATGTCCCAGCTGAGGTCGAGGCCGGCGTCCAGGGCGACGGTGACGCGGTCCCCGGGCATGGCCACTTGAATCCCGGGCAGGAACGCCGGGATCGGGATCATGCGCTTCTGATTCCGGAATACCACTGATCCGTCTTCTACAGAAAGTTTAAGCATCATCGATATTGTCCTCGTCTATACTTATAAAAGCGCAAAGTCTCTTTTCAAAAGGCAGTTAAAAATAAAGACATCAATAGAATCAAACGCTTTCCTACTCTTTCTCCTTCTGTCTCCTTCACGACGCTCTGTAATATCTCTTAGCTGATTCTCTTACCATCAACAGCAAGCTTGTAAGTCTTATCCTCCAGATATATAGTGAGCTCTGACGGGCAGTAGTCGGCGCGCACGCAGGCCGGCGAGCGGACCGCGACGGTGAACTTGTGCTCGAGGGAGTCGCGGACGAGTGTGAATGAGCATGGTGATTGGAAACTGTAGACGAAATACGTAGCTATAAGAAGTAGGCTAAGCCCTAATTTCACCAACGACTGTTAAAGTTAACGCTCGAATTAGTATCATGTTATATCTTTCGTTTTCCTTATGAATGAAAGTGGTGAAATTGTGGCTTAATGTTTACCTTTGTCACAAATGGGTTAGTTCAACAAATGAAAGAATGGTAACATTGTTTTAGAGTGTGGTTACGGAAGACACAAAGGCTTAAAAAGAATCAAGAACGCAAGCCCGTATAACACCAGAAAACACTTTATTATCAGGCGATTTAAAGTCTGTTCATATCATGTGCAAATTTTGACTTGTGTTGCCCCACAACACACGTTGGCCCACAACTTTGTTGGGACAAACTATCACCTTTTCCAGGACTCAAATTATCTAAGTACATATCCAATAAGTTTTGTTCAGTTTTTAGGGTTCCGTAGCCAAAATGGCAAAAAAGGAAGAACCCTTATAGATTCGTCATGTCTGTCTGTCTGTCTGTCTGTCTGTCTGTCTGTCTGTCTGTCTGTCTGTCTGTCTGTCCGTCCGTATGTCACAGCCACTTTTCTCCGAAACTATTAGAGCTATACTATTGAAACTTGGTAAGTAGATGTAGTCTGTGAACCGCATTAAGATTTTGATGCAAAAATTTTAGGGGTCCCCATAAGTACAACTGAAACAAAAAAAAAATTTTCATCTTAGCTATGCGGGTGGGGAATCTATAGATAAGTCTCCAAAAATTATATTGAGGTTTCTCATATCATATTTTTCTAACCTTAATAATTTGCTAATGCTAATATAAAAAAAAAAAATAGTTTGCGAGAGAGACTCTTCCAAAGTGGTAAAATGTGTGTCCCCCCCCCTCTAATTTCTAAAGTAGGGGCATGATAATTCTAAAAAAAATATATGTTGTAGATTACTATAAAAACTACCAACGAAAATTGGTTTTCTGAACGAGATCTAGCCAGTAGTTTTTTTTATACGTCATAAAAATAGTAAACCTTAATCAAAATTTCATTAAATCGACTGAAATATAAAAATAAATCAAAAACTTTTTAATTTCATAAAAATAAACCTTATTGCTGCTGCGGAACCCTTCATGGGCGAGTCCAACTCGCACTTGGCCGCTTTTTTTAAGCGAGAAGTAGACAAACAGGCACTCACATTCGCATTTAAAATAGCAGTTTTACCTACCAATAAAATTCTTATTATGTCCGGAAACTTTTTGCAATTAGCTAACCACCATTCTTAGCGTAGGTACTGAGTACTGACCGCCTTTCATGGGGACTACATGATACATCGAAGTAAACTATTTCAATGGGCCAAAAGATATAATTTAAACGACCTTGGGGAACTGCTAGTCGAGCGAAATTTAGACGTCCGATGACGCTCATTTTCGCGCATTTCTCTAAGAGTTGCTTTTCTTAATTTATTAATAATAATTTGAAGAGTATGAGGTTTTGAATCTAGAATGGACTTTTGATTGTTCCATGAGTCCCAAAAAAGACCTAAATATTCTAAAGCCTTTTGTGGTTGAAGTATGGAAGAAAAGAAACTAAAATTTTAATAACTTTAACGAAAGCTAACAGCGTTACACGTCTTTACGGCCCAAAATTCCGACGCCAATGAGGAAGAACGCGCGCGCGCCTCCCCTGGTGAACACCGGAAACCGCCATCTTGCCGCCAAAAGACCGGAAAGGAACTACAACGATCAATATTACAGCAGCGTACGGAAGACTACCATCTCAATTTTGTTTAAAGGCCTTGAATAACGGTGATAGGACATAATAATAAGTTTAGGTTCTGTTCAAATGTGTAAGTAGAGACAAGTAACAACAGGCATACCTATAGATCTTGCCGTCAAAAGTCTTATAGTGTGTGCCACCCCAGGCGAGGCAGGCGCCACCCTTGGGCGTCAGGTCCTGCACTACGATGGTCTCTTGCACTTGGGATCCTGATATCGTGTCCGTGCGGTTGGTCTCTACCACGCTGTATGATGGCTGTGGAAAAGTCAAGTAATGTAGTAAAAGAAACAATTCACAACCGTGAGACGAAATAAAGAAGTTTCAATATTATAAAGCGTCATAATAGAATGTTCGCGTTGTTTCGTTTCGTTCTAGAACAGTCTGGAAATCGAGTTCGTGGATGACGTCACAAAATCGCGTAGGCCACGAAATTCGTGGTTTTCATAGGAGTGAAAGAGATGGCAATAATTTGCATGAAAATAGAGCGAGATATATATATGTAATATGTTAGATGACACATATAGGACTTGGAAGTAATAGAACTGACAGACTGAGAATCTCCCTTCTCAACTTCAGTTCGCCTCGGTACTTTTCTAGACTGTTTTAGACTCTTTCGCCAGTTTACTTCCCAAGCGTGTGTAAGTATGTATAATAAGTATGTACTTCAAAAAGTTAGTTCCGAGATATTTATCCAAGCAGTTTGGAAGATGATGAAATTGCTGTTAGTTTTTTCATCAGAAAAGTTTATGCGACACGGTATGATACAAAACAACTTGTCATCTTCTCGGAGATTATAATGACGACATTAGACCAGAGATATAATTTTGGTTCTAATGACATCTATCATCCTCTCTAATGATCGATAAGTACCCTTTCTTTCTCCTAATTTATTACATGAACAACAATCGGATTATAACAGATGACTCACCCCTATGTTGTGACTGTGGATGTAATTCGACGGTGTAATCACGACCACTTCCTCTGTGAACAGATAACAGGCGGGTGAAATGGACTGATATTTTTTAAAATTACCAAAAATAACTAAAGCTTAGATATTATACATGACCTAATCACCGAAAAAACTTCTGGATCCAACCCGGATCAACAGACATTACATTCAACCTCGGAAATTATTTGATGTAGACTTAAAAGTTGGACAATGACATATTATGTTAGTACAAAAAACCCTTTCAAAATATCTGGTAGACTCTGCTAGTATGCATGAACACCACCACGCTCTAATAACATCAAATCAAAATCAAATCATTTTTATTCACAGTAAATTTTTTACAAAATTCTTTCTAAACGTCGAAACTGTGGTGCCTATCCTGTGGTGCCGGTTCTGAAGTCATCTAGTTAGTAGTTACTTTGAGCCAGTTGTATATGGGAATCACGGAGTTAAAACAGGGAATGTACTATCAGAGAAGTTGATTCCTAGGCGGATGCCGGACCTCAGTAATTTGGTCGCGTTATGTCAAACCCATCAGCCCGATCACAGCTAAGTGCTTAAATTGAATTGACATATATGTCGACCACATCAGTACCACATCAGTATCAGTAGGCTCGTCAACGGCCTAAGAATCAGTTTCTATGATGGTAAGTATAGGTACTTACGATTTACGATTACGATAGCCATTATGGGGCTACGACTACAATCAAGTGAAAATCTTCAAATTGACGAACTTACCAAAGACGCAATGTGGTATCGGCTGTGGCTCGTATATACCAGTGGAATACAGGCACGTGTATAGCTCCGCGGCTGGACCGTTGAAGGAGGCGCCGTTGGGGCAGGACAGCTTGCAGGAGAACTTCTCACTGTCACCGAAACAACGGTACGCGCCGTTGAAACCGAGCTTGCGGACGTCACATGCGTTGGCCGCTTTCATATAGTATGAAGAGTTAATGATGTGATAACTGATAGTTCATTAGCTTATTTAAGATCTGCACAAAGTTTAGAACTCTTGGCCCGGCTGCACATTATCCGATTTTGTGATCAGAAAAATTAGGACGTCCCGCCTCTATTTTATATTTGTCTTCAACAAAATGTATGAACAGAGTGCGTTCCAACAGGACGTCCGAATTTTTCTGATCAGAAATTTCGGATAATGTGCGCCCGGACCTAAAAAGTAGAGAAAATTAACTATATTGTAAAAAATTTCGGCGCAATGAAGTTGCGAATAACATCTAGTATTTTATACCTAAGTATTTTCAGCTTCGCATACAATGCAAACACAGCAAATAATGCATAATCTATAGCATTTATGGTTGTCCTAAGCCTACTGCATTAATGTTTACAATAAATATAAAATTCAACAAGTTTGTACCAAGTTATAGGCAGTATTTTCAGATACTTTGCTGACATTAGGACACCCCAAAAGCCCCATAAGTTAATGCCATAAACTCACAATATTGACACTGCGGTCCTCTAAAATCTACAGGGCATTGACAGGTGTCTACAGAGAGACAGACGCCGCCGTTGAGGCAGGGCGGGTCGCACTGGGGCTCGCAGTCTGACAGCACGGTGAGATCCGCCCGCGCCGGCCGCCATTGCCCCTCCACGCACCGCATGTTCGCCACTGACGATCCATCGAAGAACTTGTGACCCTCGTTGCAGGTTATGGTGCACATCCTACAGAAAAGAGCATACATTAATACACGTTTGATGATGTGCGGATCCTAAAGTAGCTTTTAGAGCGAGGCTACACTGTCCCGGCGTGTTGCGTTGTCGGAACGCAATAACACATTGTTCGCTACATAGTTGCGTTAGAGCCAATCCACACGGCTCGTTGCGTTGACGCATCGCTGCCGTTTGACGCATAGCCGGCCACATGGGCGCTGCGCTATCGCAGCGTTAGTACGAAGCAGTCTTAACGTCAACACCCCTTACACCCCCTCCCGCTTCGTCTCGAGGACTGCTGCCCGTCAACGTACGTTGCGACGACGCAGCGCGCCGTGTGAACACTTTGGTTATTTGTATGTAAAACAACGCAACGGCAGCGCTGCGTCAACGCTACGCTAACGCAACGCGCCGTGTGGACTAGCTCTTACGTTACTTATTCTTATTAATTTATATTTCCTATTTTTTCGAATTTCTATCGCCAAAACATATTTTTTGATGCTGCGTTGTGACTTGTGACACACTGCAACAGCAAAACTAGATGACACTCCCGTGAACGTTTCACCTTAAGGTGACGCCGCGTTAAAGTAAAAAACCGTGTTGGGTATGTTTTAGATTGCTTGTTTTCTATGAGAGGCCGGCCCGGCCTCTCATAGAAAACAAGAAATGGAACAGCAAGAAATGGAAAGGGCGTAAACGACAAAATAATTTTTGTCGCGTAATTTGAAAACCATAAATATATGTATTTCAAATAAGCTATGTACAAATTAAAGTGTATGCTTGAACCAATCTATTTTTATAGAGGTATTTTTAATTAATTATTTTGTGTTATGAAAGTTGACCAATCGTGTTAAGCTATGGGTAATTCAAAGACAAAGACACGATGAATACTCACAATGAACATTAATTTCTTAGCTTTAGTTATTGCTGAGAAAAATCGACATCGCTACAGCCAAATTATCAAGGCGTCGTCTTAATTCTGTACTTACTCAGATGAGCAGGACCGGGCGGAGTTGGCCGGCAGGGGCGGGAAGTCCAGGCAGGGTTTGATCTCGACCTCGCACAGGCGGCCCGTGTAGCTCGGCGGGCACTGACAGGTGTTGCGGTCTACGCAGATACCGCTGTTCTGACATTCCACCTCGCACATCGCTAGAAGAAGAACATTATTATTGGTAAATGGGGCACTTAACCAAGAAGCCACTAATTACAATGATAATAGGTAGAAAAAAAAGCTTTCATTAATTTGTCCCTCATTGCAAAAATCAGTACAAAAAACAGTCAACAGTTGTTATGTAGGTATAACAATAATGTTTTGTTGTCCTTCAGGCGCTGTTGGATAAATATTTAACTATTTAAAACTAATTAATCGGGACTTAACGCGACATAAGCTAGTAGTAATGCTACTACGAGAAAAAGTATGTACTCGTAGTAGCATTACTATTGCTTATGTCGCGTTAAGTCCCGATTAATAAGTTTTAATTATAATGCAACGCGAAAGTTTAAAATGTTATTTAACTATTTATTTATATTATGTAAAATCTTTTTTAATAAAAAGGTTATAGGTAGTGTAACTTTTTATAACTGTCCTAAATGATTTATTGATGACCTATACCGATCCAGAAAGTGAAAGAAAGTAAAAGAAGAAACAAACATAATATCTAGAAAACAAAAGTTCCAACATCAGAGCCTATAGCAGCTACAGATAAGGAGAAATTTAAAAATAACTGCAAAATAGAAATAGAACTCCTATCAATTGCAACCTACAACCCTGACACGATTATGGATGCATTATCTATTTGGGGACATTTAGGTCGCAAATCCGCTAACATCCTGTGCCTAACATCCGCCCGATATGCCTACGCGCAGCTTCGATGAAGTAATCTATATTTTGTTGACAATGGCGGTTGGATATCAAGGCCATGTTCAAATGATAAATGACCTTAGGACATTTCACATTTGGACCAATATGTATGTTTGGGCTCTCAAGTAATAAGTAACAATGTTAATCCAGAGGAAATGTTAGACATACGACTCGTATGACCAGTGGTGGCCTTACCCGCTGCAAAGTCCTGGGCGGCAGGCGGCAGTGTTTTTATGCGCAGGGGAAACCCATCATGGGTTCCCCGGTTCGGGGATGTGCCTCATCAGTTAAGCTGAAGAACCCCGGGGATATGTGGGACTCCTATCCCACTAAAACCACCTGCAGTTCGGCTTCAGCCGTATACGGAGGGATGTCCTGGATCTATCTAACACAGGACTCCCTCCACGACCGGCCGGTCTACCTCAATAGGGACCGGACTTCCACCAAAGTTAGGGAACGCTTAGGCAAACTAAAGCGTTCCCTTCGGCGCCGGGACTAGCTAAGCCGGGCAGGTTCCTATCCTTGCCTGGAGCCCCGGATTAGACGGGAGTTTGGAGGTTCGCGTAATGACGCCTCCGCACTCCCGTCCTACGCCGGCGGAGCGGAACGGAGGATGGGTCATCCTCTCTGTTCCGCTCCGCGGCCTCTTTCTGCGAAAGGGCGGTTTCGCAAAAAGAGACTGCCGCCTGCCATGCCTCATCGCTCTCGAGCATGCAGCGAACCATGCTCGAGAGCGAGAGTACCCGCCCAAGCACCGCCATGAGATCATGGCGCTGCACGGCCCAACGATCGCACACCGCGAGGGTCTGCTGGACCGTGTCCTCCGCAGCGCCGCACTCATGGCAGGCTGGCGTAGGCTCTCTCCTGGCGACTACACAAGTAGGCATCGAAACATCCGTGCCCAGTGAGTACCTGTGTAAGGCGGAAGGTGAGGGGTTTTTTCTTGCGACGCATCCACGCCGCAAGAACGTCCGCAGAGCCTGAGCAGTACGTTGACTGTACTGGGCCTGCGCCAGGTCCTCACCCCACCTACTCAACAGCCACTTCTCCCCATAATTAAATTAACCTAGAACCTATGCAATTATAAGCCATCCACGGCCTTATTATTATTCGTTTGAGCATTTCCATTCCAACCTACTTCTGGTTGTATGTACTTATAGGAAATATTCAAGTATACTTCAATATACCTCCCATCTCCTTTATTCTCAAAAAAAAATGTATGAATAGTAAACGGCATAGCTAGATCTGGCCCTGGTTAGCGGACTGCAGGGGACTGTAAATACTTATTATCATAGCTTATAACTGGCCGCAATCTCTACTTTCCATCTTATTTTATTATTCGTAGGTCTTAAAGTAAATAAATAAATAAACGTTTAATTGTTAACATTCGAACCTTTGATTATTTACACGTCTGGCTGATATTTTTTTGGCGTTTAGCCGCTCGAACTCTCTATCTAGACGTGTAAATATTCAAAGATTCGAAAATTACAAAACACAGTCTAAGAATTTTCATACGAACAAAAAATGGGTCTCTTTTTACCTCTAACGAATTGAGATAGAACCCTAAGCCCTAAAGTAAAATGTAAGCTTACTTGGATCGTATGCTCCGTGGGCATTATTATGGAACTGGTTGTAGGTGGGCCTGTAAACAAAAAAAACATTTTTACAAATAGCGCCATACTACTTTCAGTCTTGGTGACGATTTCAGTCTTGGTGACGAACCCGTAGAGATCAGCTATGTCTGTTTATGAAATCTCTACATGACTAAGACGTGTACAAGATAATTTCTCTACATTATACTATTGCAAGGTACCCGCAAGTTACATTTGATGATGACTGGAGTCACCAGTCGTAAGTAAGTAGTTTGTGTCAACACTCACCAATCGGTGAGTGTTGACACAAACTACTTACTTACGACTTTTTCCGGAGCTTAAAGAAGGTATTTCCATCTCGTGACGGGTCTGCGCGATTTGGACGAATGCTGATAGAGTTGCGGTAGGTTCTATTGTGAACACAACTCTGCCTTAAGCGGGGGGTGGGCACCATGGGGTTTTAGAGGGTAGATTCTACGCACGGGAGACCCATAGGTATAACCCCGGCCGATATCCCCAATTCACCGGGGATGCGTAAATTCTCCCTTCATCACATGTTTAGGCGTGGACAAACAAACAAACAGAAAAAAATTAATTAAAAAAAATTCATGCTCATTTTTAATTTTTAAAAATTAAAAATGAGCATGAACTTGCATGAGCATAGTTTCTTGACTAGGTACCTAGACTGTAATCTAAGAAGTAACAAACTGAATCTGAAGACAAACATCAAAATAGACTTACAATGATCCAGTATTCTGCCAGGTCCTGTGTTCGCCATAGCTGGTCTTCGTGCCGCCAGGGTGAGTTTTGGTGCCATAATGGGTTTTAGTGGCCCCTGTGGTTTTTATACCACTCCCGTACGTTTTCGTGCCGCTATAGGTCTTGGTACCGCTGTAGGTTTTAGTACCGCTACTGTAGCTGTAGCTGGTCTTCCGTCCGTATGGTCTAGTCTTCGCGTAGGCTGGCACATAAGCTGGGGCCTCGACGTCAGATTGTCTAAAAATTTTGGAAAAAATATTATTCAACTGTCGATCTAATCGCCTGTAAATGTTCTTCTAAACTATGCAAAAGATTTCCATACAATTATTACCAATAGAATACGTAAATAAAAGTTTAATTATTAAATTATTTACATATTATGACATGGTTATGGCATATTTCGGGAAAGCTTAAGCTAAGCTTCATGTATATGAAGTACGAAAAATGAGGCCGGTTAGTGGCTCAGGATTCTTTGTATGTTCGACGATTAATGCGTCGTTTGTGGAGCGATTAGCAAAATTCTCATTTCGTTGTATTTGGTATAGCTCGAAATTGGTCCTATTATGATATAAATCTTAATTCTTTATAAAACAATCCAAATAGGCACTACGGTAGCCGACCCGATACACATGTGATGCCTCATATTACGGTTCTTACATCAGCTAAATCATAAAAATGAGCCGACATAAGGTAAATAACACCTTAATTAACTAAAAATTAAAATGAAACTCACGGATTGTCTATAGGTGGTGCTGCTCCATAATATCCAGCTTCGCTGAGATAAATCGCGTAAAATAAAATTAATACGCGGAGAAATAAATTCATATTGACTTTTTTACCGAATCATTACTAATTAATATTAAATAAGACTTAAGAGACGCTTGTTAGCTTGTAAAGCACAAGCTGAACTGATTTTAATATAAAACTATTATGACTGTTATCAACTAGGGATGAATTAATAAAAGGAAATTCGCGCGACAGAATCCTCTGATAACTAATTATCTATAAAATATAAATATGGTTGGGAATATCATCATATGTTTTGAACTAGTTAATTATTATTATAGGTACACAAAATATAATACATAATATTATAATTATAAGGATGCACGTCCCATTAAATAAGATCAAGGCCCCTTTAAAAAATAGCGTTTAAATACAAGTAAACTATCACATAGATATAACGTACATAGATATAAGGCATTTCTAATAAGACATTCTCGTCTTGACTCTTGACCTAATCATTAACTTTTTGAAAAAAAAACGTTCTAATTTCGATTTAGATAAAAAAAATCTGCATTCGGATAATCTACTTTGCTCAACTTGTTTTAGTAAGTTAATATAAAAAACATGCCTCGAAAAAAGACAACCAATAATAAAAAATCACAGGTGAAAATATAAAATTAAATTAAGAAATTTAAAAAAACCCCCGCCAAAAAACTTTAAAAAGTAATGAAATAACATTTCCTGACTTTAAGTTTAAATCATTCCTAAGAGTAAAGTAATATTTTAGTCCATAATTGTTGTCAAGGTGTGTCGGGGGACCGCTAATGTAGATGTTTGATTTCACATAACAATATAAATTAAGGGTCTGTTCACAGCGACCCGAATCGAGAGAATCAGCGACTATTATGGCGATACAAAATGCAAAAGTCGCTATTGTGGTAGTTTACTTAGCGGTCCCCCGACACACCTTGACAACAATTATGGACTAAAATATTACTTTACTCTTAGGAATGATTTAAACTTAAAGTCAGGAAATGTTATTTCATTACTTTTTAAAGTTTTTTGGCGGGGGTTTTTTTAAATTTCTTAATTTAATTTTATTTTATGCTTTTTAAACTTGTGCAGAATAATTCCTATCAACTGGATCATATCCCAATGAATACCATCTATAAAATATGTCCTCTTGGATGAGGCCATCAATATGAGCCCAAACATGAAACCTCCACTTTAGGTTTATACGGAGCTTGGCTCCTATAGAATCCAGGTGATGCTGCAGCAGCAGCATGCAAATATTTACTGTTTATCTACGTGTTACTGGTTGTCGCAATTAAAATGAGCCCAAACACGAAACCTCTGCTCTAAGTTGGTGAGGATTTGGGTATCCTATTGATTACCAGGTGATGCTGCACCACCAGGTCAACTTTCCAATAATGTGTATATATTCATAAGTGTCTCGAACCAGGATGCAAAATATAAAACCCATCAAACGGATGCAAGTTGCTAATCGTCCTATCATGAACCAGATATACCGTGATATTTCAGCAATGAGCAGGCTGATGATGATGAACTATAGCTAAGAACACTCACCGTCATGTCAGCTTTCAAACAAAAAAAACTAGATCAAAATCGGTCCACCCGTTTGGATGCTACGATGCCACAGACAGACAGACAGACAGACAGACAGACAGACAGACAGACAGACAGACACGTCAAACTTATAACACCCCTCTTTTTGGTCGGGGGTTAAAAATACAAATATTCCATAACGCAAAAAACAAAAACGTTCTTTACGTTAGCTACATACGCTCCATTTCTTTGAATTGATATTTTCCATGTAAATAACATTCTCTACTTTTTTCAAGTTTAAAAACGCACGTTATTTTTATAGGTACAAAAACAGAAAATAGCGGCTAGGCTTTTAGAAATAAGTTTCAAAGCAGATGACTACATTTATAAGAAAAAGTCAATATCGGTGGAGCACGCCAAAAAATATTTGGAGGAAGTGGAAAAATTCGAACCAAAATGCCAAGGAGACATTCGCTCGCTTCAGGTAAATAATTTATAAATCTTATAACAATTAATATGTAAAATATGATTATGAATAAGTATTTCTAAGCAAAAAGGACAGGTGTACAATACCACTTGTACCTACTGTGTACAGAGTTTAACAAAATAAAGTGATAATACAGTCAAAAATTTGTTTTTCATTATTATTTTTTAGCGTTTATTTTTTTATTACTTGTTATTATGTTTTTGCCTTCGACCTAAAAGCAACGGATGGAAAACCCTTCCTTATGTCACTCGCATTTGCCGTTATCTTCGTGACCTGAGTTACTGTGTAATATTATATACTTAATAGATATTTTGACGTGAGAGAGCCATACTTCGGCACGAATGGGCCGGCTCGACCGGAGAAATACCATGTCCTCACAGAAAACCGGCGTGAAACAAAAAAAAAAGGCCCAATCCCCTTCCCTTCCCTTCCCTCCCCTATTACCCTATTCCCTCTTAAAATGCCGGCAACGCACCTGCAGCTCTTCTGATGCTGTGAGTGTCCATGGGCGACGGAAGTTGCTTTCCATCAGGTGACCCGTTTGCTCGTTTGCCCCCTTATTTCATAAAAAATATGTTTCATTTTCTTAGATTCGTAGTCAATAAGGAAAAGAAGAAAATAAATAGTGACCCAGATTATTTTATTGTTTACACTTAATATTACAATTAATAAGTAATAATTGATTCGATAAACAACTTATTGAGTAGTTACTATCACTTTACTTGCAAGTTGCAACCCAGTAATTACAATTTAATATTTGATGTCCACTTGCAGCAGTGCGCGTTATAATTATTTGTGGACTTAACATCATCAATCGTAAATCTTTGCAAGAGTTCGTAAAAATATCATGGCTTGTGGTTCATAAATACGATGAACAAAAAAGGCAATAAACGTGGGGTCTAATTTTCCTGTTTAATATCTAGTAGTTTATTCCACAATAACTTTTATGCTGACTGCTGACTGACGCAAGTAGGGCTTTTTGTTTCGTGCTTATTTATATTGTATATTTAATTTAGGTGGGCATCTAGTCATGAGTCATCACGATTCACGATCATATTTGATACACGATTGACGTGGGAGAGCCATGCTTCGGCGCGAATGGGCCGGCTCGACCGGAGAAATCACAGAAAACCGGCGTGAAACAGCGCTTGCACTGTGTTTCGCCGAGTGAGTGAGTTTACCGGAGGCCCAATCCCCTACCCTATTCCCTTCCCATCCCTACCCTCCCCTTACCTTACCCTATTCCCTCTTAAAAGGCCGGCAACGCACCTGCAGCTCTTCTGGTGCTGCGGGTGTCCATGGGCGATTTAAGTGACTTTCCATCAGGTGACCCGTTTGCTCGTTTGCCCCCTTATTTCATAAAAAAAAAACTTTATAAAGATTAAAGTTACAACCAGTTACAAAAATATTGTCTTGTCTGCGAATACTCACTTTAGGCCTCATCTACTGCTTATATTGAGAGGGTTTTTTTTTCAGGTTATCGACAAACTTACCCACCTGATGAAGAGTATAATAGAACAGGGCAAAACCAGCCAGGTTGCTTCACAATCCTCCTACAATCCTTTCAACATCACCAGCACGAATGCCTCTACAACTTCAGATACCACAGTAAAATCAACAAGAAGCACACACGTACAGACAAATAAGAGTTTTGAAATACGAAACATTATAGATTATCTAGAAAATACAAGCGCAGTTGACAAAACTAACGCAGTGTCCGAAAGAATGCAAGTCGTTGAAACCGACGTAAATATAGATCTGGAAAGAACTTTGTCCAATCTATCGCTTAGTATAATTGATCCTGTCAATAAAGAAATAGTTGAAAACATTCATAACCTTACAAACATAGAAGAATTTAACTTTCCTACTCAAACTATCGATAACAATTTAATTTTAAATGAAAATGGTAACATAAATACTCGTGTTTGTGATCAGGCCTCGAAGGACCAAGTACATAGAAATAAGAATGGATTGCAAAATGACACGACAGCGAAAACGCCGCAAAATATAATAACGATTGATTTATTAGACGATGATGATAATTGCCAACATTCTATTGTTAATAATAAAGCTAGCAATAATTCTACTACCGATAAAACTATTGTCAAACATAACATTGATAAAACCAAGAAGCAAGATATGCAAATTAACAAAATCGACTCAGAGAAAAAGAAAGACAGCAAAACACAAGGAGAAGATGAAAATAAACCAAAGAAAAATACTAAAAATAATAAGCCCAGGAAACCTAGACGCAACAGCAAAGTATGCTTCGACACGATTTTGACCGAGGAAAAGACAGAAAATAAAAATAAACGACGCAGAAAGAGTACAAAAGAAATAGTTTATGATCTGTCTTGGGTCGAAAATATAAAATTTGTTAGGGTTATAGAGCCCTCTGAATATGATACTAGCTTAGAGTTACAAGAGTCTTTTTGGGAGAACTGTTATCTGCCATGTGACTTTAGTCGATATTTCTAGAATGTTAAAGTATTTGACAATAAAAAAATATTGAAGAATGCATGTTATTATTTATTAATTATACCTACTAGATTACCTGTGAGTCGTGATCTTTGTATCGCTTAACTCCCTCCCACTGTAAAAAGTTCCACGAATATTATAATAATTATTATAAAAACTACCGGCAAATCGACTCAGCCGTTTCCTAGTTTTAGAAAGACGACAAAATTGAACATTGATTTTTATTTATATATAGATAAAAAATATTAATAATAGGTATTCTGTCTTTGTAGTTGTAAGTTTTATAAACAAGATTGTTGATAAAACTCACAAGCAAAATAATCTTGAGGAGTTCAGTGCATCAGTAAGGGTGAAACCACTCAGTCGTAATTTTGGAATTCGAGAGACGCATTATTTTGATTATATTTCATACTTATCAATTATCATGAATCACAAAAAATATCTCGTGTGAGTAAACAGTAGTAGGTAATAATAGATCAGAGGTTGCCAACCATCTCGCTTAGTCTGTCCAAAATAGAAATAGACAAAGTGACAGATGGACAAAAGATATCTGTCCCTAAAATCTGTCATTGTTTTCATTCTTTCGCGTTTCTGGGAGAGTAAAAAATCAATAAGAATGGGAGATAATTTAGTTGATACATAAACATAATAAAAACAAGTTCATATATGTATTCATTTTTAATTTAAGACAATTTGATGAGCAACATTAAAAATATTAGGCTTACATAGGCCAAGATTGAAAACATTAAACAAACATAGATAGAATGTCTGTTAGTAATAAAATATTATGTATAATTGACTAGATTCTAGAACAAATCGTAGATTGTAATAAATATTCATTTAAGTTTTAAAATATATTTCAACCAAGTTTTGATTTTCCAACACAGAGTCAATATTGTGTTGAGCTCATTTCAAGCTTATCTTACAATTCGTGACTCAAACTTGACATAAGCCAACCAAATAACGGCTAAGGCTGCGTTTCCACTGACGCGGAGCGGAGCGGAGAGGAGCTTAGCGGTGCCGAATCGACCAATCGTGCTATTCCAGTGGAATGACTGCGAAGCGGAGCGAAGATTTCGAGCATTGGTCAATTCGGCACCGCTAAGCTCCTCTCAGCTCCGCTCCGCGTCCGTGGAAACGCAGCCTTAGTACACGATGCCCGAGCCCCCACGATGGCTCAACGTGTACCATTGTGTACTGGGGGCTCAAGAACTAATTTCTCTGATGGTATCGATTTCCTTGCAATAATTATTATGACTAAAATAGTTCTATCTACCGACGATAGCATAGACAAACCAACTTTATATAATATCGACTAACAACCACAATTAGAGACGTTAAAATATGATCTATAGTTGAATGGAGATTGGAGAGTTTGACACGAAAAGTAAGAAATTTATGTAAAAACTATAAAAATATATATATTTTAATGAAGTTTAACCATCATTAATAATAATTAATAATTATTGCCTCTGAGTGCGGCACTTAGTCCTCTGCCCAATATCAAGCTTTCCAATACATTCAGTGTCTAATAATTTCACCATTCTAATGTTACATGAATGCAGCTTTGATTCCAGTTCTCTGACAACGTACTTATAAAAATTCAAAGGGTAGTTACATACCAATCACCTGGATATCAAACCAACCTTACGATTTAACAAAACATAGGTAATTATATTTGTAGTTTGATAGAAAATTAGACTGCATTGTAGAAGAAACAAAACTGCATTAATGTTGCATTAGAATAGTAGAATCAGTGTACTGATTCTCTAAATAATGTCTTATACATACTTTTAAAATAACTACAATTTGGCACGGATAAAATGTTATCATCGCATAAGAGTTTCTTCGTCATTTAAACGTATAAAAATACAGCTCACTAAACCTTTTAGACAAACGATATCAAATATAATATATTTTGTTAAAATCATATTACTAACAAACATTTAAATACCTATAGGATTTCCAACTACACAACTTTTTCCATGAAACGATAAAAAATATATTTTCCCTCAAAACAACATATTGTATCTATTTTCCCAGTAATCTAGTAGTTTCCGTTCAACATAATATTATATCTAACGATGAATAATGACATGCAAAAGCTACAATAACGTCATAATATACAATGGAATATATAAACTATATTTCAGACCAACATTTTGAACTAGCTTTGGGGCTGATAGATTAAATTTTTGATTGAGCCAACAAATAATAATGAATTCTAACTCTCTCTCTCTCTCTCACTCTAATGAAAAGATCGCCTCACTGTGTAGACGTTTTGTGCTTGCCTGTCACGAGACTTTATTAGACATACAAGATCAAAACATTACACGCAGTTTGGATCTTCTTATTGCTTAAACATTTAAGTCATTAAAAAATATATCTTTAAAGATTTAGGGCGAAGCCAAACGAGCGTAATTTGTGAGTCGTGAGCCGCAGAATTTCCGCCGGGCAGAATTCTGCTGCATTCAGTTTCATACAAAAGTCATGTTTGATTCACACGGCGACTCAAAATGAGTTGTCATTTGTATGACAATTCTGCCCGGCAGTAATTCTGCGGCTCACGACTCACAAATTACGCTCGTTTGGCTTCACCCTAACGGTCGTTCCCAATATTTGATCTATCTCTGGTTTTGCCCTACTAGAGATAGGAATAGTTCTCATTAGACATTATAGACATATATTTTATGTCAATTCAATGTCAGCTGCGATCGGTCGTATGTCAAACCAGAGATAGATTGAATATTGGGAACGGCCGTAAGAGAGGCAAGTTAAACAACCTTAAATGCCAAGAAATGCGGGACCCCAAAGCTCTGGTAACTAACAAACATACACTATACTTAACTACCAATAATAATTTGTTATTAATCTCAAATCTCAATAAGTCACAATTTTAATAGGATCTTTTACTGAAAGTTTTCTCGCTAGAGGCAGCACCAGCATAGACAGTAAACAAAAAAGTTTTATTAGATTTCTGACGTTTCTGTCAATGTTCTGATATATCCCCCGCGTTCCATTTTATGTTAAAAACGATGAAAACGCTCAAAATAGGAGGAATTTTGAGCGTTTTGATCGTTTTTAATATCAAATGGAACGCGGGGTTCGTGTGCAACATGTCGAATTTTGGTCAGCTTATTTACTGTATGTGCTAGAAGCTCCCTTTGCTCGACCGTAATATTTCCTATTGAAATATCTTAATATACTTGTCTTTATTAACAATTAGACTTATGTATAATTACATAAACAATATTTTATGATAAAATGTACAGCTGTAGTACGCAAGAAATAGGTATTCAGTATATATATTCAAAACGATTTTAGCTTTAGATTTTTATTATAATATATATTTGAAAATGCAATTCATGAAGTAGCAAGCACAATGAATGACACACCATATTAATTCTATGCCATCCCATTATAGTTAGAAAATGCAGAATTTTCAAGTAGGAATTACCCAACATAAAAAAATGTCTAGTACTTTGGAGTTTTTTCTTCAGAGTTCAGAGGACAGGTCAAAATTGAACTCTGACTTCACTACGACCACTGTGAATCTCGTTTTGTTGATTGTGACCAAATTTGAAACTTTGCTTTGCGCTTAATATTGCCAGAATAATTAATTTAATACCTCGATCGTGGGAATCGCAGACACATTGGTTTTTCAATTGTTATGCGACAGCCGGCTGTCGCTTGGGGATTGATGGGTTAATTCATTCAATCGAGCTAATATATTTTTCATGCAGCAGGCATGAATTCATTTGTACTTGATAAAACTTACTCAAAATTAAAAACCTTCTCAATACATATGATATATTATGTAAATACAGTGCTCCAACCGGACAGTGATTTTATTTTCTGGAACACAAATTATGTTATATCATGTGGTGTGGATTTTCTTCTTTTGTATTATCTTCAATTTAATACAATACTTGAATGATTTCTATAAATCTAGTTTTATCACAAAAAGCCACAACATTATTAAATGTTTATTATTTTACAAATTATTTATACAGTACCAGCACTGCATGTTCATAGTCATCTCTATGTAACAGCGCTCTTTTACAGGACTTGCAACTTTTCCATAATAATTTTAATTAAGCCTAAAGTTTAAAGGATTAACGAATCAACGATTTGATCGATGCTTTATTCCCTAGCCGAATCTAGTTAATAAATATATTATGGTCACTATACTTGATGCCCATTTTTAACCAACATTCATCAATAAAAAAAAAGTTACATATCTGTCAAGATGCAAACTTGACAGCTAACTTGACAGGTGTGTAACTTTTTTTTAAATGCCTGCCTTGCCTAGCCCGATCTGCGAGCAATTAGGTATACATAATCAATCCATAATTTTCCATACCCAAATCCACTATCTACAATCAACTTAGAAACTAATACTTAATCCTCTTGTAGAAGTCTGCTGAGTACGATTTTGTGTCTACGTTGTGAAGAAGTTAGCGACAATTTTCATGGCATTCACCTCTAGTAGCAAGCATTGGTAACAAATTCGATGCCGTACAGATTGCCAACTTTATGACGAAGGACAAAACTCGCACTTAACACACTGATGTGTAGCCGCGAATATGTGTGTAGTTAGTTCACTGTCATACGGATTTAAACTCGCACGTGAATTTGGCTATATTTTCAATGGATATGCCGGTGCCTTGTGATTGAATTGGCCAGCCAACTCAGCACATAGTCTTTACATTATGTGCAAATCTGATAGATTCATTTTTTTTATGAAATAAAGGGGTAAACGAGCAAACGGGTCACCTGATGGAAAGCAACTTCCGTCGCCCATGGATACCCGCAGCACCAGAAGAGCTGCAAGTGCGTTGCCGGCCTTTTAAGAGGGAATAGGTAAGGTAAGGGGAGGGTAGGGATGGGAAGGGAAGGGAATAGAGGAGGGTAAGGAAGGGAATAGGGTAGGGGATTGGGCCTCCGGTAAACTCACTCACTCGGCGAAACACAGCGCAAGCGCTGTTTCACTGCGGTTTTCTGTGAGGACGTGGTATTTCTCCGGTCGAGCCGGCCCATTCGTGCTGAAGCATGGCTCTCCCACGTCAAGATATTTCTTGATCCTTAAGACAGATATTATGCTTGTACCTATTCTACTGTACTATATTGGGTTTACCGCCTTGGCCATTACTAATAAAAATATTTATACAGCAAATAAGTATAAAACGTTTGGTAGTCTTTGTTTTGCACGTTGGAAATGTCATGACAAAGACGGACCTTGAACACTTATACAGTACGTAAATATTTTCATTAGAAAGGGGGTTATTATCTAGATTTCGTAAATCACAAGTCACAACTAATATCCATTGTAAAGCTTAAAAGCGAGCCAATCCCGCGAGAGCAAATCCGCATAACACTAAAACGTCCACCACGATCGCGTCTACATTCCGACCCATTTCCAATCCATCCCTCAACTACAATCCAAATCTACTTAGAAGCTAAATTTCCCCCTCACTTTGAAGAAGCCCATGCTGGTCTTGTTGTGGAGCAGCGAGGTGATGCCCAGGTAGCTCTGTATCACGATGGGCGAGTGGTGTATGCAGCACGCCGACGACGGCATGCACTCTATGGCCCGCTGGAGTTTCTGAGCGAAGATCTCCATGTCAAAGGTCGCGCGTTCTTCGACGCCGCCGTCTGAAAAGTTGAAGATACAAAATGTGAAGAAAAAATGCAAAACTCTCATCTACATTTGTTGAGAAATGGGTTGCAAAATGGGAAAAGGAAGGAAAGAAAGGAAAAAATATAACAAATACCAAAGATTTATAACGAATGTTACAAGTTAAGCGCAGGCACGGCCCTAGAATCCTAGGCGTTCGCGCGGCGTATGACATCAAGCGACTTACCAAATGGGTAAAGTACTCTACCTTGTCTACTTGGTTTTATTAGAATTTCAACCCGTCGATTGTGTAAAATCGAGACACAAAAGAATATCTATTGTGTCTCGGTCACCGGTGACCGCATGGGGCTTGATGAATTAAGAAACATAAAACAATTAAGTAGTTATTATTATTTACCTTTATGCCAATAAATAGGATGCGAGGCGAAGGTCAGGAAAGGCACATCTTGGCTGAACGGGTTCCACACTGTCTTCAGTGGTAGCGCCTCACCCTTGTTCCACATTAGACGCACACCGCGTAGGTTTCGCTCCCTGAAATTTGAATAGTTGTGACTTGTGACTTTGGCATAATATGTTTATAATGAAAACTAAGGGTCAAGCGAAAACAAGATGTAAGGAGATGCGATTCGGTGATAAGTCAAATAGCGTGATTCTACCTCGTCGGCCGTCGCGACTCTCGAATCGCGTCGCGTTTCGTTTTGGATCCAACTGGCCCTTAAAACGGTTATATCATAGGAATTTGGAATACCTACTTATACAATAAGTTCTATTCTGTCTAGAGTCTAGTAACACTAAGGAAAGATATTAGTAAAATTCTATTCTATTCTCCCATCGATAACATCCATACTAATATTATAAATGCGAAATGTGTCTGTCTGTTGCCTCTTCACGCTCAAACCGCTGGACCGATTTTGCTGAAATTTGGCATGGAGATACTTTGAGTCCCGGGAAAGGACATAGGATACTTTTTGTCCCGGAAAAATGTACTGAGGGTTTAGTGCGAGTTTTATTCGATCATACACATCGAGCACGTTAACGCGAATTTGTATGGGATCAAAGCAGCGCCAATCGCCATCTACTGGCTAACGTAGATACCGCTTTGATCCCATACAAATTCGCGTTAACGTGCTCGATGCGTATGATCGAATAAAACTCGCACTAACCCCTCTGGATTGCAGGGGTTAGTGCGAGTTTTGTTCGAAAAAACTTTTCTCTCTTTCACTCGTATCATACTTATACGTCGGAATAAGGTAGCGTTAAATTGTTAAGCCTCTATCTTTCTCCCCGTTCGATAATAATATGTATGTAATCAGACTAACGACATCGCAAAGCTTTGAAATACTACTTCTATACCTAACTAGGAACTAAAAAAAGTCTCAAGAAGAAGCAACTAAAGGAAGCTACAATGATCTTATATGCAAACTTGTAACATTTGACATTTCTTAATATTAACAATAAGAGGTAATACGTTAGGCCTCATTAAAGATTATGAAGCAATCACACTTTTTTTGTTTCAGAGGAGGTTTATTATGATTTATGATATTATGCTTATTATGAATGAAATGTACTATTTTAATTATTGTTAATAATAATAATTTTATTTAAAGTCCATTACTTTTTTTTTTAATTTAAAGGAATGGACAATTCCATTTCTTTTATTTCAAATCATATTAGTGTGGTTAACTCTTTAAGGCGGACTTGCGCAAATCTGGGTTAAAGTAAACTCAGATCTGCGCAAGTGGGCCTTAATAATCTGTTATGCTTGAAATTATGAGACGATGAGGCGTGAACAGATACGGCTCAGAGCGTAATAACTTTTGTTGTCTTGCTCATAAGAATTATTATGGTCTACAAGCTGTACCTAAGGTACAGCTTGTACTGCGTTGGTACTGCGTACCATACCATTACTACCACAACATGCGTAAGTTACCTTTTATGAGGGCCCCGAAACAATTTTTATATATATAGGGCCCGACCAAGGCACACTGCGGTTCTGTTAGTTAGCAAATGTATTTCTACCATCCAGGGCCCCCGTAAGGGCTGTTGGCGTCTGTGAGCAAAAAAAGGATTTTGGCGCCCCTTTAGGCAAATTTTTTAGGTCCTTGGTTTTGGCGCCCCTAAAGATGACGATTTGGCGCCCCCTATAGGATGGCGCCCGTGTGCATTGCACACATTGCACATATGGTAGCGGGGGCCCTGCTACCATCCTCTATATCAACTATATGACATCATGCAAATGGACAACTAAATTCACACAAAACAATAGCGTCTACGGCAACTCAATATACCTAGGTTGAAAATACTTGGGATCGAACAATTTAGCCTCCTCATCAGCGCCGGACGGTCGCCGGCAAAGACGGTCGATGACTACGTCTTTCACCACCGTTGTTACACCGGTCGCTATACCATTAAGACGTCTAGAATAAACATAACATTGTGTACAATAAACTACTAACTAACTTCCACTGCCTGTCCAGATATTTTATTTTAACACAGTTTTCAGCAATATCTTGATTGTAGAGAAATCTTTAAAGAATTTATAACTGTAGAAGTAGAAGAAAGTCAGTCTCTGACTATCAGACAAAGATAAAATATTGTTCCACTTGTTTGTATGTACCATCGAGGAAATTGATTCCTAGGCAGTTGACGGACCTACATAGATTGGTCGGGTCATGTCAATTCAATGTTAGCTGTGATCGGTTGGATGGGTTTGACTTAACGTGACCAAATTACTTAGGTCCGCATTCTGTCTAGGAATCAACTTCTCTGATAGTACCATCAAAGAAATTGATTCATATGCAGACCTACATCATTTGATGCGACAATGCTAGTTGTGATCTGTCGGTGATTTAGCATAAAGTGACCAAATTAACAAGGTCTGCCATCTTCCTATAAATCAACTTCTCTGATAGTACTATCAGGAAGTATATTCATACGCAGATGGCGAGCCTACATTATTTGGTCGCTATTATATATTGAAAACGCAATGTTTGTTCATAATATTATGTGGTTTTATTAGTAGAATAATTTATTGAAGTGTGTAAGCAACTGTGTTACCATGGCAACGTCACTGTCGTGACTTATAGAGAATGTAGAGTATATATACATCAGTCCCTTTATGTCAAACCCAACCGAGAGATCACAACTTACTTTGAATGAACATAACTCGACCAAATGACATGGATCTGCCATCTGCCTGTAAATCAATTTCTTCGATGGTACATATTGTTATATGATATGTCAAATACACAGCCTACTCAATGAATCTTTTTTTATAGTAAGCCAACTAGACAATTACTTACGGTACAAGTGACGATGGGGGATACACTAGCTCGCCGATAACAATTGTATCCAAATCGTCTAAATAAGTCTTCTTGAAATCCAACTGCTTCATCGCTATGAAATCATACTTTATTGTCATCACAAGCCTTGAGGTGAGAAGTACAATCCTCTCTTTTTCATTGTCCCACAGTGTTATCCTATTGAAATAAGAAGAATTTTTTATCTAAGCAAAATTAAACTCATAAATGTAATATAAAATGTGAATCAGTGTTGTCTACCACTTTGTAACAGATTTAAGCATTTTTCCTGCTTTTACTTTAAACAGGAACATAAACATTAAATACTGTAATAATGATTACTTTAATTCATCAAGCCCCAAGCGGTTGCATGCAACCGCGATAACAATAGATAAGTTGTTTTTCTCACTATCGACGGGTTAATTAGGTACAACAAAAACAAAGGGTTGTTATGATTTTTACAAGTCTGTGTTTATGAGACGAGTGATGATATAAATTATAATACCTCTGAAGCTATTCTTATAAGTTTGCATGATGTTCATTGTATCATTAAAAAAAATATTTTATATTTTTACTCAGTAATTGAATTACATACTCAGTGAGCAGCCATGAGCCCAAATATTCCCCATCCTCCGGAAATAGTAAAGCAGTTATACAATCCTGTATAGCATTCTCCACAACTCCCTTACGGAATGTGAAGAAATCCTTTATGTTCTCCTTATCAAAAGGCACATCGTAACGAGGATAGACTGTGTGAGCCCCTTCTTCCGTATTTGTTGTGTTATTGGCCTGACCATCTGTTCTTGCATCTGAAATTTCAAAAGGATGTCTGCAAAGCTGATGTATGGTCGGTTTCGACACAAGCCTAAATATAAATAAAGAAAAAGAAAAGGAGGATACAGGTTCCCTGATTTTGATTGTTGTGTATTGTGTGTTGAACTATGTGTGCAATAGTTTACTGTTCATCCATGTATAAGTAGGATTCAATATGTTCTCCTCAACAAAACTTAAATGTTTTGTATGCATCAAACACAAAATGTTTACTAATATAATTTTCCACTAATCAATAACATATAAGTAATAGTTTAAAAAACTAAAAACACGCTTTTTATATAAAGCGTCAGTTACAAACATACAAGCATAGAAATGAAAAATGGAATAATTATATCAAATTAGTGTATTGTCATCGGTCCTCGATAAATCTACAAAGTTTGAACGAAATCTGGCTGTATAAAGTGGGTCAAAATCGCGCCCAAAGAAATCGGTTACAAACAAATATACAGGTGAAGCTAATAAAAAGCGTATAAAAAGCAATACCTAAATTGTGATATCAACAGTATTAATTAACTGATAAGGTAGTTTATCTGCATTTTGTCCTTTCCCAAGATTCGATCAATTAATATAGAATTTGATCGAAGCCCAAAAACTAATTATAGAAAATTTTGGATGCATATATCAATACATTAAATCTCGAAAAAAATGCATGTCCCTTACCTGCAAAGGATCCCGAGGACGATAAAGAATCGGCCCCCGAGAGCACAGAGGGGTTGGTTTGGGGTGGTCTTATTGTATTATCACTACGATCGGCATTTCCAATCTGAACATTTTCAGCGGATAGCTGAAGAGTGCCGCCTCTAAACTCCAAGTCTTCTTCCAGTAAGTCACCCATATTTTCGATTTAGACAATTTAAAAGCAAATTATTGTTTTAATTGTATGCGTAAATAAAAATCACATAAAAATCGACCGGTGAGAAATTTTCTGCCAAAATTGACGTTTACAAACAAATTTGACATATTTGACGTATGACTGATGACATTGAGAGCCACAGATGTAAAATAATATTCCCTTTCCTTCTTGTTTGCACAATTTGGCAGTTGGCACGTCCTACGTTCATTGAAAAATTGATTTTATAAATAAAACGAGAAAACATTTTATTATTTTATTTATAAAGACTAATTATTACAATTTTATACAGATATTACATTTAATCTGGCACAAAAAATAATTTTAATACCCATTTATTGGTACTATTACAAATAAATAGGTATAATTGAAATTAGTATCTTGTGCGATACGGTAAGGTAACTTTCTAGTTCTCTAACACTTTAGGACCCGAAGAAAACTTGGTACAATAATTATTATAAACGTCTTACAGACGCGACGGCAGACCAGAATAGTAACAGAATCTACGGATTATGGCTTTGATTCTGTTGTTATAAATAGTACAAAAACAAGGCACCTAGTATAATTAATATAATACAATTTTTACAAGGTAAGTTTACATAGATGAGCTTGTGAGTATCAAAATATTATTTACAATATACTAGGTACGAATTTAACATTAGTGCATACAGTCAGTGCAGTACAAAATTTTGAGACTAAAATAAGTATTTTCTATTTTTTTTACAGGTAACTACGCGCTTAGTAGCAACGGCATCTGTTTTTTGGGCAACGCGGCGGGTACACTATACACTGGTCCATGCAGTACACGTCCGCACCTTCTTTTCCTTCCAGCTCGCCGATAGCTTCGCAGATCGAGCTGTAAATAAAAATTTTCATGTTATTTTCAATGCGGGTTTTTAAAAATTTCTATCTGCGGGTGCAACTAATTATCATTGACGAGACACTTAGTTAGGTTTGCGATCCTCCTATGTCCTAACCAAACGACTATTTAGTCAATCCGTTGAAACATGAAACATCGCAATCCAAAATAACGCAACGTCGATGTAGGTACCGACGATGCAATGGTAAAGAGCATGAATGTGGCTTTATTCTCAATCTTACGTAACAACATGTAACATCCAAATTCTGCTCTTATTTCACTTTTTTTCCTTAACTACCTACACTAATTTTAATTCAGAGGAAGCGATGGGAATAAGTACTATGCGAGTATGGTGTTCCAAAGTGCAGCAATTAGTCAGGGGCGTAGCTACCGCCGCGCCCTTCAGCAAAAATAATAAAAACCCTCTCAAATGGGGCCCCCAAACAAATTTTTATACGATTCCGGATGCCCCGCCAATGCAAGCTACGCTTCTGCCTTCTGCCATTACTAATTTTATTCGTAATTACCATAATATGCCAAGTTTAATTATCTATAGGTAGAGTTTGTGATACTCACGGACAGTTGCAGAGAGATTCGGGACAGTGCGGTGGGTACCGGAGACAGTTGGTCTGGCACCAGTTCAGCATGCCCGGGATACGCGCGTACCCCTCAGAAGGCAAGCACACTTGGTCCCTGGAACACACACAAACAAACAAAGTTAGGTACAGGCTACAGCTTAGGATTAAAACACAAAACTTCTGAGTTGTAAAGTTTGTCGAATAACTTAACACGTTTAGCATAACATGGCGTGTATAATAAAATCATTATTTAGAAATTAATTCATAGGCAGAGAAGATTGTGGTGGTCATTTCGTTATTTAGTCGGTCCATGTAATGGTTATGCTTGACGAAACCGACAAAAACGTCTGTCAGCTTTATGAAGTGCTGCTGCTGAACTCGCTCACTACAATACCTACTCTCTCACCACTTCTGAATAAATTTCAAATAGTACTATCAGAGAAGTTGATTCCTAAGCAGATGGGGCACCTACGTAGTTTGGTCGCATTGCGTCAATCCTAGCCGACAGGCGACATAATCACACTAAAGGTACAATTCCGTGCATCGCGACAGTCGTAAGCCGCGCGCGGCCGACGACTGTCGTCGGCCGCTCGCGACAATAGTCATTGTATGAAAATGTATGGCACCGCTTCCGCGCGCGGCTGACGACAGTCGTAAGCAGCGCGCGGCCGTCAAGACACGTACTATGAATAATTTCAAGACACGGCCGCGCGCGGCTTACGACAGTCGTCGGCCGTGCGCGTCTGTCGCGGGCCTCGGAAGCGGTGCCATAGCCCATACATTTTCATACAATGACTATTGTCGCGAGCGGCCGACGACAGTCGTCGGCCGCGCGCGGCTTACGACTGTCGCGATGCACGGAATCGTACCTTTAACATTGAATTGACATACGCCGACCACATGACGTACTAGTTCGTCAACTGCCTAGGAATCAATTTCCTCGATGGTACGTCATAACGTTGTTAAAAGGATAGCTGGCTTGAAAACACGTGGTACAACACTTCCTTAGCCTACTGCCTATGTGACAAAGCCACGTTTTTTATCCAAGAAATATCACTTATTATTTTACAACCCACGACTCCCACAACAAAACAAAAGAAACACAAACACAGACATTTACTTTTATTAACACCTCGGTGTCAGACACAAAACATCTAAGACAACAAGGTTAGTCACAATGTTAAAGAGAAACGACAAGCAAACAAAAATACAAGAACAAAACAAAACCAAACATACTTATTTACACAACAACGCCACAATATAAGTGATATACAGTATACCACATTTACACTAGACCACCCGAATCTGGCTAATTTATATTATGTCAAACTTGTCTCTGTGTTGAGCAAAAAGTGAAAATAGAAAATTGCTCAACACAGAGACATGACACAACTGAGTTATTCTACTGCATGATACTTATACTGTGACAACACATAACATAAAACACAAGCACAAAACGATACCTAATTACAAGAGGTTCTATGTCTGTCTGTGTATCATCATCGTCGAAACTGCTGAAAAATAATACAATTTTCAATGTGCTGTACAAAAGGTAGAGAACAGCATCAAAATATGAACAGCTTTTTTACCTAGACCGCTGTCCGCTTATTCGTAAGTTTTGGTGGGTCTTTCTGAAATCGACGGGTGCAAAGTAAAAAAAGTCATCTGCAATTTTGAGTTTTTTGTTTTTTTGTAGAAACTAGCTTAAAATATCCTGTTCTACAACATAGCAAAAACAGAAATTCAAATATCACCATAGTTTTGGTAATTTTGTCACGTAAAAGAAGACTTCTACACCTGTTTTGTGAAATTGCACGATGTAGATGCGAATAACTACCGCTGGTCGCCTATACGCGGGCCGCGCGGGGGCCGGCGGTCAGTCATATTGCGTCATCAGGCAGATGACACGTGCTTCGCCGGCCGGCACGATTATTTGTTTATTTTGGTTTGCAAAGTGATAAAGAACGTCTAAAAGTGTTATCATATTAGTAAACAGTTTGAGTTCAACACAATAAACATGGAAAGACGTAAATTATTGGTGAATTTGGGCAAAACGAGACGACAATGCGCTATTATGAACCGAGAAGATCTATTACAACTTATCGATGACAACCGTGAAACTAGTTCTGGTACGTAGTTTTTATAATATAAGTTTAATATTATTGTAATTTTGAACTAAAAATCATATTTAGTAGTTGTAATTATGAATATAAGTCAACCATGATATTTCTTGTTACGACACGACGCATAAACGACTACCTGCCATATAGCTTTTTCTACTTTGCGATTGTTGTTTAGATGTCTCAATTTACTTTTCTAAATTAGTATTTTTTGTTATGTTTATGAGTACCTATCTATGTTAATTCTTATTGTTAGCTATATTAATTGACTTCTAATTATAAATTATAATTTCTTACTGTTATTTTTACTATTGTTTCATGTTCAGAAAGTCCGAAACGACTTTTTAAAGAAGATGAAAGCTTCCACAACATAAGCAATGGATTTTTCGAGCAAAATACTGTGTTGGCCGATGAAGTTATTGAAAATCTTATAGAAGACCTTGATGTTTCCGCGATGAAGACAAATGAGTATCAATTAACTTCACAAGATAAGTCCCCACATTTTGTGTATTCTAGGTCAGGCACACCAGTTCACTCTCAATCTGAAATACAAAATAATTCTGAAAATTCAGATGATGATAATAGAGATTCTTCGAGCAAACTAACGGATACACCAATGCCCTCAGAATATAATTCATTTACTTCAAGTCCGCCGCGTCCATTATCAGTATTAGATCAAAATATTTGTTTAATAAACTCAAGCAGGCCATCGAGTATATTATTGTCTCTTTCAAACTGTGAAGGTATAAACAACACCATTGATACTTCTTCAGCAGCGGAGGCATCAAGTGAATGTTCTACGCCTTCCTCGTTAAACGGTAGAAAAAGACGTCAGTTCAGTATTGATAGATCAAAGAAAAGAAGATTGAGAAATACAGATAAATGGATTGATACGAGACGTAAATTACTACTTAATTCAGGTAAACAACATCAGTCCAGAAATGGGAAATTGCAACCTGCGAAACATCTTAAGCCGGCATGTGGTATAAATTGCAAGTTTAATTGTAGCGCAAAAATATCTCACGAAGATAGGAAACTTATCTTTGACCGATTTTGGGATCTCTGTGATCATGAGAAGCAATGGGCTTTTATAGGTAAATATACAAAACGTAGTATGAAGCGAAGATTTACTACAGAGAATAATTCTAAACGTCAATACAGTGTAAACTACACACTTCCAATAAATTTAAAAGAAACCAGCCCTAGCACTGTAAAAGTATGCAAAACAATGTTTAAGAACTGTCAGTAAGTAATCAGTTTATACAGAGTGCTCTTGATAAATATGATAAATCTACTGGTAACTGTGAAAAAGATTTCAGAGGTCGTCATAACAATAAAAACAAGGTTTGTACAGCCGCCATAATAAAAGGAGTCTGTGATCATGTAAACTCGTTCCAACCAGTGGAGTCACATTACACAAGAAAGGACACAAACAAAGTTTACTTGGCTGATTTAAACTTTTCCACGATGTTTAAGTTGTACCAGACTTGGGTAGAGGAAAATAATATTGTGGATAGAGTACAGACAGCGCGCCAATACCGAGACATAGTTAATAAGGAAATGAACATAGCCTTTTATATTCCTAAAAAAGACCAGTGCGACGTCTGTATAGCATTTAAAAATTGTCTCTCTTCCAACCAGACAACCAATTCACAAGATCAGTACAGTAAACATATACAAGATAAAAATATAGCGAGGTCTTTGAAGAAACAAGACAAAAATGTAGCTACTTCTAATCCTGAAACTGTAACTTCGGCTACCTTTGATTTTCAAAAAATTTTATCGACACCACACGGAGAAACTAGTTCATTTTATTATAAGCGAAAACTTTCTGTCTTTAATTTTACTGTTTTTGATATGGGACTTAAAAAAGGAATATGTTATATGTGGCCTGAAACTATAGCTAAGCGGGGTTCAAATGAAGTGGCTAGTTGCCTTTATAATTTTATACAAAAGTCAATTGACAGAGGCATCAAAGATATCCGCCTGTGGTCCGATAACTGTTGCGGTCAAAATAGAAACCGCATTGTATTTCTGATGTATGTATACTGCTCTCAAAAGTATAGCATTGATATTTCTCACAGATTTTTGGAGAAGGGTCACACCCAACAGGAAGGCGATAGTGTCCACGCATTAATTGAGAAATCGTCGAAGGGAAAATTCATTTATTGTCCTGAAGAATGGTATACACTCGTCCGGTGGTGTAAGACGTCTGGCGATGCTTATGATGTTATAGAAATAACACAAGACCAAATTTTGGATTTTAAAATGTGTGTAAATGATTTTAAATTGACAAAAAATACCGAAAATGAGAATGTTAAGTGGAATCAAGTTCGAGAAATAGTTGTTAAAGCAGATAATCCTTACACAATATTTTATAAATATGATCTAAGTGATGAAGAACCCAAGCGAATTGACTTGGTGCGAAAAGTAACTACTCGTTCTCACCGTGTCTTTAATGATCCCAAAAAATGTTACAATGAACCCATCATGATCACAAGTGCCAAGTACAAAGACTTAATAAGCCTCTGCCAGCAAAATCTGATACCTCCTAGATATCATAACTTTTATAATAATTTAAAACATAGTTCCTATACTGACAATGAGACTGAATAATTTTTAATTAGTTTTAAAGTAATTAAAGTATCGACACAGTATTGAATTTTTGTTAAGAATTTAATTTTCTACTTACTTTTATCACAAGTGATATTATGACTTCCTATTTTTATTTAAATAAGTTTTCGAATAGAACGTACTTTAAAGTTTAAAGGATTTGTTTTTATTTTTATTATTGTGAAATCTAAGTCATATTGTGACTTAAGTTATTATTTTTACTTAGCATATAAAAAGTTTACAACTCTGTTTAATATTATAATTTCAGTTGTTTATTTTTGTTAAACGAAGTTTATATTATAACTTTACTGTTGAATTCTAAACCAAAGTTCCTGAAATTGTATACCTCATAAATGATTATCAGTAAGATTTTTGTTAAGTTTATTTTTGTTTCCAAATATGTATAAGAAATTACATTTTTTACGATAGTAAATGAATGATTCCTAAGTAAATATTTCATTTAACCTCCTTCTAAATCTTGTACCTTGCACCGAATCAACGACGTAGAAAAAGATATCTGTGCAGTTATGTTCTAAATTTGATGTATTTAAGACGTAAAACGGACATTAACTTTATTTAACAATACAAAGGGTTACATTTCACATATTTACTGATATATTATACTAAACGTATTTCAATAAATCTATTTTTTTAAATTCCAACGTAGAAACGACCAAGTGGTAGTTAACTCTCTTGTCACATTTTTAAGAGCAATGTAGATGAAGACAACTACAATATCTCGTAAATTAAACATAATTAGAAAAAATGAAATATACATGCAGATATATTAATAAATAATTAAGTAATGACGGAAATTTCAATAAATTAGGATAAAAATTGACAAAATGGGAGCACTTTTTCCTATTATGCGCTCTCCTGAAAAGTTGCTGTTTTGTAGATGACTCTTTTTACTTTGCACCCGTCGAAATGTTACAAAGTGACTATGTATGTACAGTGAATGCTTACAAAAACTCGGTATGATTGTGCTCCAACAATTTTCCTTTTATATTATGTGCAAAGTATTTTAACTCTGCTAGGTATACCCGAGGAAATTGATTCCAAGGCAGTTGACAGATCTAAGTCGTTGGTCTGTCAACTGTCTAGGAATCAATTTCCTCGATGGTACATTAACTCAGTAAACTTTACACAAGGGACACATGTGCTGACTATTTATACCGGCCTAAATGGCCGGTATAAATAGTCAGCACTCAAGATGCATCTCGGTCTCAAGACACGGTTCAGGCTCTGTGATTGGTTGGCTGTCAAAATTTGGACCAATCACAGAGCCGAACCGCGTCTTGAGAACGAGATGCATCTTGAGTACTGACTATTTATACCGGCCGTAAACACGTATGCCACAACTCACACTCACAATCTCAGAACAGGAAAATAAGTAATCTGTATTCTGTGGTCACAATAGTTTTTAGTATCTATTATTGTGTCTATGTTATGCCAGAATATTATACAAACTGCAAAGATAGAGCAAGATGTTGTTATTATGTTTTTTAACTCAGAATTAAGACTTACTCCAATCAATCTGGGTTAAACAAGTAGGAGTAAGAGTGTAAGGGCCTGTTTCACCACTTCCTGATAGACTGCCGGATAGGCTATCCACAACTTATCTGACAGATACTCCAGACTCTATCTGTCAGATAACGTGTTGATAGCCTATCCGGCACTTATCAGGAAGTGGTGAAACATGCTCTTAGGCCCGTATAAATAGTCAGTAATTAAGTACTGACTATTGCATCTTAAGATGCAACCCGGTCTCAAAACGCGGTTCGGCTCTATGATTGGTCCAAATTTTGACAGCAAACCAATCACAGTGCGAACCGTGTCTTGAGACTGAGATGCATCTTGAGTACTGAGTTACTGACTATTTATACCGGCCTTAGTCTATAATAATAAAACCAACCTGATAACAAGCGGGTAGACATTCTGCGGCATAAAGGCGTCCCTATAATACAACAGGAAGGGATTGTCTCGGCGGAAGTCACTGGCGAAGGCTGGTGGTAGACCACCGGTGTTGGTGACGACGCTGATGTCGGCGCAGTTCCGGAACGTCTCCGAGCGCCCGCAGCCCACAGCCTCGGTGCCGTTGGGGCAGATACCCCACATGTTGCCTGGAATGATAAAAGGAGGAGTAGAGTTTCTTGCCAATCAGACGGTATTATAAAGATATTAGATTTTCAACAGGCTTATCAGCCTGTTGAAAATCTGATATATTTATCAATATATCCTACTCAACACTAGTTTTATTTCTATAGCAGTGCGGGTGGCAAACAGGGCAATCGCGTGGGGCCTCGCTCTTGCAGGGGCATCGCATCAAGCAAATAAAAAAAATAGAGGTACGTTTCCGAAGGACAAAAGGCCTCGCAACTGGTAAGGCTGTCACTTTTTTAACGTAGCTTGATGCTTTTCTCCTTCTCAACGCATCTTGCCAAACTAGTACTCGCATTGCTTCTTGGTGAATACTGATGTTGTATCGCCCTTAACGTCAAGGATCCTAGATCCTTGAACCAGATTGACAACTTATATTCTTATCGTCGTAGCATTAAAATCTAACAAAAACTACAGCAAATGTTACTTGGTAAGAGTAAAGCGACGAGCACTATTGTGATGGGATTTGTAATGTTGGATAATGGATTCTCACCGGTGTAATAAGTCCACTGCAGCACACATTGCGTACAGGTGACGTAGGGCGGAAGTCGCACTCGGTACCTAAAGGTATCCTTCTTCGCCGTGTCCAGGGGAATGAGGAACCTATCCTCCCTGGTCCCGGATATGTACAATGGGTACCTGGAATGCGAACGGAAAGTCGTTAATGTCACACGTATAATTTACCCGGAAAAAAGTTCGAATGTTAATCATGGGCTCCCCAGCTTTAAGTATATGGATTACTTATAAGTTAAATGTTGTTTCTTGGAGGTGATGATTGATTGATTAATTGCCATTTATTCGATAAAAGCCTATAATATTCTTAAAGTGTTTAAGGAAAATGAGGTTTAACAATAATTGGATTAAATGGATATTATTAGCCACAGGGATAAAAGCCCGCACTGGTTTGTAAAATGCCATATACATTACAACGTTTATTGCCATTGCCCCAACTACATACTCCTACAGTGGTTGTCTTTACCTTTAATTTTCAACCGAGCATTTTATTGGTTTATTTGTTTCTTGGAGCAATTTTTTTAGACGTGGGGAAATACCACTATAGACGCACCTGTCGAAACATTCCTGTGTGGCCTCCTGCTTGGGGTTGTTGTTAGGGCACATCTTCATCACGAACGTGCCCAGGTGGTTCGCCGTCAGCTCTATCTCAACCTCGATTTCCTGCAACATGACGTTATATTTATATTACACCTTTCCAGAACCTTTTATCCAGATTGTTGTTGCTTATTACGAAGACAATGATTTTCAATTTATAAATTTTTTAACCTGTGCGACACTTTGCCCTTTTCTGTTTGTTGACTGACCATGGCTTCTGCCAGCTACTTCAGTCTCCTGCCCTTCACTAGAGGAACCTATATCCTCTAGTCTGCTCCTGATTGTGGCCTCTTTTAGCTCCACTTACCTGCCCCACACTGTAGTGCCTCGTGATGATGCCTTTGATGTACATGCCGCCGGCCTCGTGCGGCCGCGGTGAGTTGAGGTGGTGCCTCCTGACCTAACCGCGGCGGCCCTCGTCAGCTCCACTCACCTGCCCCACACTGTAGTGCCTCGTGATGATGCCCTTGCCGTACATGGCGCCGGCCTCGTGCGGCCGCGGCGAGTTGAGGTGGTCCCCCTGGCCTGACCGCGGCCCCCGTCAGCTCCACTCACCTGTCCCACACTGTAGTGCCTCGTGATGATGCCCTTGCCGTACATGCCGCTGGCCTCGTGCGGCCGCGGCGAGTTGAGGTGGTCCCCCTGGCCTGACCGCGGCCCCGTCATCTCCACTCACCAGCCCCACACTATAGTGCCTCGTGATGGTGCCCTTGCCGTACATGCCGCCGGCCTCGTGCGGCCGCGGGGAGTTGAGGTGGTCCCCCTGGCCTGACCGCGGCCCCCGTCAGCTCCACTCACCTGTCCCACACTGTAGTGCCTCGTGATGATGCCCTTGCCGTACATGCCGCCGGCCTCGTGCGGCCGCGGGGAGTTGAGGTGGTCCGCGTCGCCGCACACGCCGCAACGACCGCCGTTCTGCTCCCACTGGACTGAACACAGCCTCTATTAGATCTTGTACATTGTACAATGACTTTTTAAGCTAAAAAACCAGATATACCTACCAATTGATAGACAGGTAGCGGACGTTATTTGGTGAAGTAATAGTAAAATGCCGAAAAGTAAGTCGTGGCGGTAAGTTCATCTATTGGCTAGGGTTAACATAAATCGACCATAGTACGTAGATCCATTAATCACCAGACCCATTTATTAGATCAACTAGCTGTCCCGGCAAACGTTGTTTTGCCATATAAAGTATTTCTACTTCATCAGTTGATACAAAATCTTACATCCTCATTTGTCCCCTAAGAGGGGTGGGGGGGGGGGAATGTTTATACACCAAATGTTAAGGGCCCGGGTTACCCTCGAAATTTTCATACATTCTTAATACCAAAATCATTTTCTTATGCGAAAATATTTAACATGTTTGAGTTATTTTTCAGCTTAAGATAGTAATTACCTAGGGTCCTGAACAAATTTTTTTTACAAAATATTTAAATACTAAAAAAAATTTTTTTGTGTTTAAATATTTTTTAGTAAATTTACTACTAAATATTTAAACACCAAAAAATAGACAAAAACACTAAAAAATATATAAATAAATAGTAAATTTACTACAAAATATTTAAACTTTAAAAAATATTTTTTATTATTTAAATATTTTGTAGTAAATTTACTATTTATTTATATATTTTTTAGTCTTTTTGTCTATTTTTTGGTGTTTAAATATTTAGTAGTAAATTTACTAAAAAATATTTAAACACAAAATTTTTTTTTTAGTATTTAAATATTTTGTAAAAAAAATTTGTTCAGGACCCTAGGTAATTACTATCTTAAGCTGAAAAATAACTCAAACATGTTAAATATTTTCGTATGAGAAAATGATTTTGGTATTAAGAATGTATGAAAATTTCGAGGGTAACCCGGGCCCTTAAGTTGGAAAACACAGTATATAATATGAAGTAAGTCGATTAAAGAAAAAATTTTGATACAAAATCTGACCCCCCTCTTTGGTCCCCTTAGAGGGGTGGGGGGAAAAATTTTTATAGGTACACCAGATGTTAAGTTGGAAGAAGACAAATATATTTGCGAAAACCGCATTCAAATCGGATCAGTAGTTTTCGTGTGATGCTGGAACAAACATACAGACAGACAGACAAAAAACTAACCACATTTTTGGTTTTTAGGCGATGTAGTGACACCCCCCGCTTATTATTTTTTGAATATCTTTAATGAACAGAATTTCCATTTCTACAGTTTTATTTTAAGTATAGATTACAGCGACTGAATTATTAAGAACTGTACTTATGCAGTTACTTAATACTTGTTTAATTCATGAAGCCCTAACTCCCAAGCGGCAGCCCCGGATCTAGGGGGGGGCAAGCCGGGGCCTGTGCCCGGGCGGCAAGTTCAGGGGGCGGCCAAATTCACACTTGACGGACCAATGGACAACTCATCATTTATTTAACTTTGACCACGGAATAAATAATAGCACAATAAAATTACAGCAATTTCATAGCCATAATATAAACTTGACCGATACCCTGAGCGCGGAGTGAGACTGCAAAAGTATGGAGCAGATTTGGCTCGAAAATACGAGCGAGATTTGAATTCCGTTGAATTCTGCCAGGAACTTCATGTTTTTAAAGAGCAAGCTCCGGTTTTGTTTGGTGATATAGAAAAGGCTAACAGTTTTTATCTCTTGCAACAGATCTATGCGCATGATTTGCAGGATGCTTTTCCTAATATTTGTATTGCTCTGCGAATTTACTCTACGCTTCCTACTACGTCCGCAAGCTGCGAGCGAAGTTTTAGCAAACTAAAACTAATTAAAAATTATTTGCGCTCTTCTATGAGCCAGGAACGCTTATCGGGTCTTGCAATCTTAGCGATAGAAAGTCGTATTGCACACGAATTAAATTATGACAAGGCGATAGATTTATTTGCTGAACAAAAAGCTCGAAGAGTAAAATTGTGATTTAAATTCACTTTAATAATATATTTGAATTTTATTTTTATTATGCATATTTATTTTTACTTTAAACCCTACCCTGTTTTTTTTTTATTTACAATTTGGGGCCATCTATGGGCTAACAGCCCATATCCTTTTTTTGCCATCTTTATTTAGTTTATTCGCACCAAGGATAATTTATTATTTACAATATATTGTGATTGTTGTCCATCACGCCATGGACCTTTTTTTATATATAATATATAAATATATAGTATATAAAAATTATAAAATATAAATTAAATACTAGAATAGAATATAATATATACACATATTATATGTAATAACAATACATATTTTCCTATCTTTTATATATTTTATACTAATTATGGACTGAATGTTTTGAACGGTGTGGTCCCAGTGTCCTGGCGGCCAGTAGATCCGACATTTTTAGATTTCCTTAGATAATATTATGCTGCTCCACCCTTTGCCTTTAGATGTTGTGACATTGGCTTGGTGGAGAGGGGTCACTCAAGCTGGGTGGAGTTTTTAGGGTGTTAAAAAGATATCGTTCTGTGTCGAATCTACCAGATGCCAGCAAGTGGGATCGCCAGGACCGTGTCCCTCCTAATGTTGCAATATGTGAAACGCCAGGAAAGGACGAGGGTCTGTCGATCCCGCTGACTAGTCCGGGATCCACACTTGGGTTTAAACAGTTTAATTATTATTTATATTATTTTATTATTATTATTATTTTGCCGAACCCTGGGGATCACAATTCACGACCTGCTATGTGATTTATGACTTGATCGTTCCTGTCTTTTATAGCCATTTACTAACCCTACCCTGTTAAATATATATCTTACATATTGAGAGCTGAAATTAAATGGATGATAAAGGTGAAAATAAACATAAGTAGGTAGGCGGGGCGGCATTTTTCAGTTTTTGCCCCGCCTAAAAAAAATTGAAGATCCGGGGCTGCCAAGCGGTCGCTTGTAACCGCGATAACAAAAGATAAGCTATTGTGTCTCGTTTTTCCACGATCGACTGGTTAGATGTTAAACAACTTAGCTTGGGTGATCAAAATTTAAGACATTTTAAATAGTGCTGAGCATAATAATTCACAGCAATAACTTCTATGTCACGTGATAGCTGCTCATCTTTCTATTGTTTTCCATAAAAATAATTGAGATACTTAATAGACGAGTCGGTGACCTCAGTCGAATCAATATAATGGCTTCGACTATTAGTAACAGCACAAAAACCGTGATGACTCGGAATGCGAACTTCTTGACTATTCCTGAATCGATATAATTGCGTCATGCGGAATTTTGAGGCTTTAACGGTCATTGCTTCTCTTAATTTATGCAGTCTCGAGAGCTTAGGAAAATATTTTGTAGCCATACTTGCCACCATCAAAATACTATAACATACTTCTTATTGGTACATCATCTGGGTATATTAATTAATAAGAAATTAAAGATTAAAATTTTAAATGGATGGTGACGAGAGGAAAGTGGAAACATGTTGCTCTACCAAACAGCAATTTGCAACTAGCGAGTGCAATAGCGAAGGAAAATTATGACTCGTAGACGCCCGTTTACAAAGAACATAGCATTTAAAGAGCTGCGAAATGCAATTTAATATTCCAACGGGGGGTCTGATTGTGCGCCATTTTTAATATCATATTTACTTGCTTTTGAGCAGAAAACTCGTTGGCATTATGCGATCGTTCGCCCGAGCGAGTCCACTGTTCACGACTTTAATATTTGATTTTATATTTTATCGATATTGTAATTTGTAACTAAAGAGGTTGGAAAATATTAAAACTTAAAAGTTTCATATTTCTTGAATAAATTGTTTTTATTTCAAAGTCTTAATTTGTTTCTTTTCTAGCTAAATAGCAGCGTTGAGACTATGTCCCTAGAGCTTATCCCTGTCTCCTTATCCCTCATCAGCTTATCCCTCCTAAATCTCAATTTGCATGTACTGCATCGAAATTGAGCCGTAATAATAATAATAATAATATCAATGGACGCTTCACACCACGTCAATCTGGCCCCGTGGTAAGTACCTGAAGGACTTGTGTTACGGGTGCCAGACAACGAAAATATATTTAATACTTTTATACCATACATATATTTAAGATTTTTATTACTTATATGATAAATATATTTAATACACATCCATGACCCAGGAACTTTGAAAACTTTTTGTTCCGTCGGCGGGACTCGAACCCGCGACCCCCGGCTTAAGCTACCAACGTGCTATCCACTGAGCCACAGAGGTCGTAAGGATCATTCCCATTTGCATCATCAAAAGTCTGTTAGCATCTTGTAAATACTGATACAGGCCGATTCTGATGCACATAGCGCAGCGCAGCTCTAGCCTCTATGGCCCCCTATATGGTGAGGATTCTGGTCGAATTGATCGCAGGCCTTATATCAGACTATTTTTTCCTGCGGCATTCCGTGCCTGGTCGGCCTGCGATCAGTCCAACACGATTCGATCGGAATCCTCGTGTATGAGAGCCTTCAGCAGGCGATTTACGATTCCCGTTCGACACGAATTTGGAAACTTTACCGTGCGGTAATTGGTCAATGCCTAGCGCGGCGAGCGTTTAATGTTTATTGGCCATGCCCGGTGAAATTTACGAATCCGAATCGAATTTCGTCATAGACTTATATATTACTAAATTTCGTATTGTGCAAGCAGGGCCCAGGTATGCGCCCGTTTAGGTATGCAACAGTGACTGACCGGCATATCCGCCGCAGAAGAGCTCGTTGTCGTTGTAGTTGACGGGGTTGGGATAGCCGAAGCGCCACATAGAGTTGCGGGCGGGCGGGTCCATCAGCCGCCCGTGACCTGCGCCCCGCCGCGCGCAGCACAGCATCTGGGGGGCAGAGTGCCATTTTAGGGACACTGGATGCAATACACCTTCGGAAGTTAAGAGCACAAATGATTATGAATAAGTTTAGCACATGCCTTTGTCTTAACAAAGGTGGGATATCTTAATTATAAATGCATGAGTGGTTCTGTGTATCTGTTGTAAACGACAAAAGTAAGAAACACCCTTGTCATGAATAGACTGACAGACACGCCTTAACCGCTGAACCGATTTCAATGAAATTTTAAAGAGCCCGGAAAAGTTGATACGTCAAGATACACGGTTCTCACTTCCTGTTGTGGTTCTCACGCTACGAATAGAGAGTTCACCAGATTTTAATGATAATATGAAGAAACTGTATGGAAACACAAACTTACTTGTAACAGAAATATCCAGTATGTTACTGATGAGGCGCCGCTTCGTCTTCTGAGTTCCATCTGAAAGAAAAAGGATCAATAATTAAATTAACTTAATGGAAACTTTGTCAGAAGAAAGAAACTTTTTTGGTGGCGGAATCCTTTTAAGAAGTGACATTTTTTACGGATCTCCTAAAAAGACAATGTTTTGTCTTTTTAGGGTTCCGTACCCAAAGGGTAAAAACGGGACCCTATTACTAAGACTTCGATGTCTGTCCGTCTGTCCGTCTGTCTGTATGTCTCCAGGCTGTATCTCAAGAACCGCTATAGCTAGACTTCTGAAATTTTCACAGATTGTGTATATCTGTTGCCGCTATAACAACAAATACTAAAAATAAAATAAAGTTTATTTTTAAGGGGGGCTCCCCTACAAGAAACGTGATTTTTTTGGCCTTTTTTGCTCGTAATCAGTAATGGTAACAGCTACGCACTTTAAATTTTCACAAAATCCTTAATTGTATTTGTACTTTGAAGTAAATATTTAAGGGGGGCTCCCATACAAAAAACACAATTTTTTGTCTACTTTCGCTCTATACCGGTACGGAACCCTTCGTGCGCGAGTCCGACTCGCACTTGGCCGATTATTTAAATGAATTGTCTCCATGCTGATGTCTGATTTCTTAAAACTTTACAAGGCTTTTGTAGAGCGTTATGGCTCCAGCAAACTTTGAGAATGGCTGGCTTAAATATAGACCAAGATAGCTTGCAATAACAAGACTGTATGCAATCTAATGTTGCATAGGATACCTACAATGTCTCACAAGGAACAAGATAAGTGCATTTACTATCTTTGTGCACATAATATTTCACTTATTTTAGTAACGGCTTTGGTAGTATATTATATTAGAGATCGTTGATTTTGATTTGAGTTGTGTTTGGTTTTAGTTAAGTATTCTTTTAGTTTAAATTGAGTTTAAGTAAATGGGCACGGACCTTTTCATGATAATAGAATTACGTCCGTAACTTCGTTGCGCCATAAATAATAAAGCGATAAAAGTATCGCGCGGGGACCCTACATTTTTCCGGGATTGAAAGTATCCTATGTTCTTTCCCGGGAGCAGGGACTCAAAGTACCTCCATACCAAATTTTAACAGACATACAGAAAGATAATAAAAGCGATAAACGTACACATGCAGATACACAATAGCATTTATAATATTAGCATGGATTTTAAAAATGTTAAACACTAATTTAATTCAACATAGTGTTGTGCTCGTAATGTCACGAGTCACGATAAAACACCTTAAACGGTGATCATTATCGACTATCAAATAAATCAAATTACCGGTAGCGGTAATTTAATCTGTAAATGGCTGACCGTTTATACGTTAAATGCAGTTCGCATTATAATTACATTTAATTTTGTGATATTTAAAACACTCTTTTCACTTGCAGGTGTTCTGTGCATAAATCTCCGGCGCCCCGAGCCGGAGGGAGTCTGACATACCCCCGTCGTCCACCCCCGTGCACGGCGGGGGATACGTAACGTATTTCCCCCCTCAACAAAAAAAAGTGTCCTGTGCATATTTTATAGAGCGGCTTCTGGCTTTAGCTGATTTTTAACATTGTCTATGGTTTGGGTCGAAAACATCTAGATTCTAGCTATTATAAGGTCAAAATATTCTAATATTTTATTTCTTAGTACTTTGTGGAAGTTATAGCATAGTAATTATAGTAACGTTTTTGGCGCACCTTCCATTTACACACTTAGAATATATAATAATTATATTATGAGTTGAGAGATACACGAGATTTTAACTATATAATACTTGTTACTTGTGTACTTACTTTACAGTACAACATACCTAGTTATTTATAATTAATGTTTACTTTTAATTTCAATAATATCAATAAAAATAATTTTAAATTGTATATTTTGATACATAATATTAATATCAGATACAACACAATCTGTATTAAAAGTTGATCGATTTATTGTGTGCAAAGCTTACAATTTTAACTTTTAAATGAATGGTGTAATTAAAAACCAGTGTATTCAGTAGGTATATCGATGAAAGCCTATAATTTTAATTTGTCAAGTTCAAGTTGGTTATTTGTTAATCAGATATTGATTTATCGATATAATTTTCCACAAAAGTTTATGATATATCCAATTTATATATACATTTTTACTAGAGAATATTTTAAAATCGATAGGCGTCTACGAACGTGATTTTCAAATAATTTATCTATTGTAAAATAAAATTGGATAATACAAAATATTTTATGGACTTTGCAACACTTACTGCTTCTTGGAAATGTAATACACTATGTAAGTATTTTATATTATTATGACCAAAAATTTAAATGTTGCAGATCAATTCACATCATAAAATCTCAACTTATCACTTTTTATGATGTAAATCATAAATCTCTTAAATCTGAACTTCTAAATTGGGATCATAAATGTTACAAAACAGATATGAATAAATAAAAATAAAATGAAAAACAGATCTGAATATCAATGAATGTTAAATCATTCGTACGATTTTCAAATTTAAGTAATATTTTATAAAGCTGACAATAATGTAATGTAATATTATTACGAATAAAGTAATGATTATAGCATGATCAAGTAAACATTCTTATTGAAAAATTTTAACATTTAAATTACCTAATATATTTTATTATATGTACTAGTGTAATTTTAGGTAGCTACTAAGTAAAAGGTAAGTGAATTTATTTACTTAAAACCATCGAAATAGAATAACAAAAATCGAAGATTTATCGTTTATCGACATCGAATAAAATTACGACGCATCACTTTTGTAGATCACATGTCTTGACATGGTCACCATAGAAAGAGTTTTCTACGATAGAATAGACAATATACAGAGTAACTCATTGACAAAGAAATTCTGTAAAGGCCTGTTTCGCCACTTCCTGATGAAGTTCATCTGTCAAGTTATGTGGTGGATAGGGCCTATTCGGCACTTATCAGGAAGTGGTGAAACAGACCCTAAGTGTCCCTAAAATATATTGTCAGTTAAGTAAATTCCTTATTCATTTCTACTGTGCCCATACTCAGGATCCTGTAATAAAATAATAAATAGCTAACATTTTTTAAATTGTTAAATGAATACTTTTTATTAATACGACAAGTTGTTTAAACACCATAGAATGCTTTTAAAATTGTTTTAAATCAATGGAAGCAATGTTTCACGCCAATCGACAAGTTATAAATCGCAGCCATTTATATTTTCGACAGCATGTGGTTACCACACTGCGAAGATAAATATTACGCGTTTAAGAAGTAGGATAAATATTGATAAAATATACAGCCTAAAGCAAATAAAGTCTTTCATATTTGACCATGTATACAATTTTTTGGAATTCGATTAAAATTCAGCTTTTTTAACTCTAGGATAAATAACCTATTGCTTAAACCCCTTCTAAAGTATGTTTACATAGTTTGAGTATAATTTATATACTCTTTGAAGTACTTATGTACTTTCATGATAAAACATTCTTACTTGTTAGGCCCACTTGCGCCAATCTGGGTTAAAGTTAACTCTGAGTTAAACATCATGTCATATCTGTCACTCACCAAGTCAGTGATAGAGATGACATGATGTTTAACTCAGAGTTAACTTTAACTTTAACCCGTGGGCCTTAGTAAGTTAAATATTACACCTAGAGTTTAAAAGTAGCTCCTGTAAAGTTAGAGCTGTGTTCTCTAACTTTACAGGAGCTAACTACATAAAAACTCTTGTAAATGATTTTTAAAGCTAGCTACGCGACACAAAATATTTTGTGAAATCCATTAAAATCAATAAAGATATAACCAAAAAACTATATTATGCTGATTACAACGGACACTTATTTTGCAATTAGGCAGCGACATACATATATTATTAAGCTGTTTATCAGCTATCTGATGCGCACGTCGAAGCCTAAAAGCCGCTGTCACTTGCGGAGCTGATAACTAGCTATAAAATATGATAGCCCTCCATTCATTTTTAATAAGCGATTTATGCTAAATGTCACATTAGCATATTTTTCACTGTTCACGCCAGCTGTGTTTGTCTGTCTTATTGGCGCACAAATATTTTTGAAGTGATACAGTTTCTTTAAAGTACGGGAGCCCTAGAACATATTTTTTTATTACTATCAAGCTAAATTTTTGTGAGTAGCTTCATTTTGATAACACGAACAACATTTTTATTTGAGAAAATCTCGAAAGTGGTAGCTAACAGAGATAGAAAGGATTTCATACTTTGAATTATTGATGGTCTTAATTATTTCTTGGTCTTAAAATATGGACTGTTTTATTTGTAGGACAATGTTACTCATAAATTATATAACTAATAACTTATCAATATGCAAAAAATCAGCTTGTTAGGGTTCCGTAATAGGGTTCTGTAATCAACGAAACTTGGTTGATTACTGAACCCTAAAATATGCACCTTTTCGAATAGTATGCGATAAAAAAAGCCAAAATAACCCAACCCAAATAGTGCATAATGGCGCAAAATTTTCACTTCAACAAAAGCTAAGAATAGTGTCTATTACTGCAATGTTTTCAAAGACAGCAGCACCAGCACAGACTGTAAACCAATAGTTTTGTTTGACAACGTTTTTCATTCATTCATTCTGATATGATGTGTGCAACATAACGAATTATAGCGCATCGTGTTGCGGTCGTCATCTATATCGTCAGGTAAATCATCGCTGTCCAAAACTGGAGAAATTGAACTGACAGGTAATGACAGACAGTGATTGGACAGCGTTTACATTTGGACATGGCATAATATAACTTATAAGGCTGATCGAGGGAACGATCCGTTGTTCTTGTCAACTTTAACAGAGATATTATATTAAGGTCTTGTAGGAGCCAAGGTGCATATCGGTGTTAATACTTAATAATAATAATAATAGGGCTATCTGTTTCTATAAATAGCGGCATAAGGCCTAATTTCACCAGCATCTGTTAGTGTTAACAGCTTGTTAAAATGTCATGTATTTCTCTTTTATTCATTATGAAAACGAAAGAGCTAACGTGATACTAACTCGAGCATTAACTTAAACAGTCGTTAGTGAAATTGGGTTTAAACGCGACGGAGTTAATAACCATGTTTAGCCGCTAAACTATTTTAAACAAATAAAGACATAATATTAAAGTCCACAAAAAGAACATAAGATTTTTTAATGATTGCTCTCCGTAAACATTAAATTTTGTCGGTATATGTATTCTGCTTTCCTCTGTTTTCACCAATGAGGTTTCTTCCATTCAAGGGTAGAATGTTAAGGGTGCGGCAATCCAGTAGTAATGGTTTCTTTGATGGTGTTCGAATATTAGACAACCGAAAACAGTCGAAAAAAGCTACACATCTTTTTCGATAATAATAATAATAATAATAATATCTATGGACGCTTTACACCACGTCAGTCTGGCCCCATCCTAAGTACCTGAAGGACTTGTGTTACAGGTACCAGACAACGGAAATATATTTAAAACTTTTATACTATACATAATATATTCAAGATTTTTATTATATGATAAAATATATTTAATACACATCCATGACCCAGGAACTTTGAAAACTTTTTGTTCCGTCGGCGGGACTCGAGCCCGCGACCTCCGGCTTAAGCTACCAACGTGCTATCCACTGAGCCACAGAGGTCGTCAAATATATAAACACGTTGTAATAATTCTGGATTTGGCTATAGAGTGTAGATGGTTGGAATGTATATAAACAAAATTAAATGTCGAGTTCTGTGGCCAATCGATAAAAATCAATATCGCAATCTTGACGGACTTATTTAAAGGATACTGTGTATGGTATAACACTCGCCAATAAACCAACTGATTATGAGGATAATTAAATGACCATAAACAACGGAGGAACACTCAACAAATTGGGGTCTTCAATTGTAGTGTGTCATTATATTGAGTCGCCTTGAACATATCGACAGTTAATTAAGAAGAGCGGGTGAAACAAGTCAATTATTTATTCACGTTTTACAAAAAATACACCGCAGATGATGCAGTTTATTCGATTATGAATATTGATGTTAAAGGATTTTTAATGGTTTTTCTTCATAATTTTAAAACTTTTAAGCTTTTGCATAATATATCTTTTATCGCGGTCTTTGAGCGCGGCGACCGAATCAAGAAATTCCATAACGAAAATAACGTCGTCTAACGTCGTTTTTCGGCAGACTTCGGTACGGTGTTTGTGAGCGTGCGACTAGATGCTAATAGCTTTACCGCAGCAGTCCCGAGTTTCATACAGACTTTCTTTTATTTTCATTTTAAGTTAGCCTGCGAAAACCATAGGCTTTCCATTGTAAAGGAAATTTAAAATCGTTTCAGTAGATCTAGAGATTACACACTACAAAGCCTCACATCATCAATGTATATGCTTTAAAATGAGTGGTATATAAGCAGCTCTTAAAGGACACGATATCATATTCACTAGAAGCACATATCATGTCGGCGGGCAATACAATATTTTCAGTGAAAGGTCAGTTTCGCGTCGCGTCTCTTTCATCCCGAGTTTATGACCAACATAAACTACATGCGATTGTTGAAAGGTTAATTCACTGATTGTCTTTTGCCGAAGAATGCTGTTGCCTCTTTCTGATGATATAACTAGATGTCCACAACTTTGTTGCACCAAAATTCTTTTATCGCGAGAACCGTAAAAGACCATCACCGCCCAAATCTGCGTGCCAAATTCCAGCAAAATCGGTTCAGCATGTTTGGGCACGAAGAGGTAACAGACACTTTTGCATTTATAATAATACGGAATTTATGCAACTCTCCGTCAATAACGTTACGAATAGGCACGCAGCTGCCAAATATTCCTGCTTACTGTTCAGTGAATGGCTACTGAGTTTGTGGTTAATCTGGTTCAGAGAATATCGAGTGTTTATCCGTTATTCGAAAGTATCTATACTATGTAGGGCCGATAGGGAGTGACGCGCGCCCTTGGCATTCGGACTCGATGTCGGAGGCTCGTCCTGCACCGTTTAGTGAAGCGATTTATAGATACGGTTTAACTGCAAATAGCCCCGGATTTATAAATTGGCAGTTGTAGGCCACGGCCTAGGCGCGCCAGCGTTTTTGGTAGGCGGCAGCGTCCATAGAGGTCCTACAAATTAGGGGGCATTATTACATGAGGCGTCGGAAATAAAGTGGCCTTTTACTCATAAAAAATATGAATTCGGCACTGATTACAAACAGGTGATGGCAGAGTAGCGTAGCGCCTTTAGTTGCAGGTGTCACGTGTTGCCTTTAGTGAGAAGATGGAGCCCGTCGGGTTTTAGTGGATGTACTCCGCGTTTGGGAAGTCCTACATACCCTGGCCGATGTCCCCAATCCACCGGGGATGAGCAAAGAAATTTTCCAAAAAAAAAGTGTAAGCAGGGTAAACGAAGAATATAGCAGGTTTTGTGAAGTTGTTACAAAATATATAGTAGTCCTGCAAGAGCTACGAAAATGTGAGCAAACCACTATGTAAAGTTCGAATCCCTAATCGAGAAGCCTACTTTTATTCGCAAATGAATCCCTCAATTAACATCAAAATTCTACAATTATTTACACATTTATAACTCTATTTCTGTAGAGCTCTGGCTATCTCAAACCGCTCTATATTTTAAAACTCTATAGAGTCAACGTGTTTGTTTACATAAAATCGTCGTTCACAAACCGCGGTTAAGCAAGTATTGGAATCTGGTTTTGAGTCGCATTTTAATATTTTAGCATTTTTAACTGCGAAAATTGAGAATCTTAAAGTGAGAAGTGCTTACTTTAATTCAATACGAATTAAATTACATTAGGAGCGATTATTAATAAAGTCTTAATCTTGTCCTATCGTTTGTTGGTACACAGAGTATTTTCATGCTGGTTATACGTATCAAATACAGGGTGTTACAAATGCAAACTGTGTAACTCCCTGAGGGTACATAATGTGTACATTATAATAATATTGTACACATTTATTAGATGTCACTGTGACAGTGCAACGCTGAAAGGGCAATTTTTTTATGATTTGTATGGACGCCCCAGCGTCAGGGATTTTCCCATATAATAGTTTTAAAAAGTTATTTTTTCAGCGCTGCTACCTTGACAGTAACTCAATTCAGGGGACTCTTGAAAACATAACTTAGGTTTGTTACATCTTGTATAGATCTATAATTTCATTGATGTGATTAGCCTGACGACGGAAGGCGCGGGTGGATCTCGCAATGTCACCGCTGGCCAAGTTCAAGGCCGCCGGTGTTTGAGAATCTATTCTGTTTATATCTAAACCTGTTGCTCATCAATGTCAATGTCGGATACATCATCATCAGTAGCAGGCTCTCCTCAAGCTTATATTATAGTCACATGTGGCTGCGCGCAGTCTGCGACACAGATATGGCACTGACATAAACTGCATAGTAGTTTGTTTTCACTATCAACACTATAGAAATGTAATAATCTAAAGAAAAATGAACAAAACAACATGCGTACACTTGTAAGAAGCTCAGACTCTATGGAATCTTTAATTTGCAGCTCTTTATTGCTGTCAAATACAACACTGTATAGGTAAAAATTATCGTTATATATAATAACGAGTCCAAATGAAAATTAAAGAAAGAAGATATAAAATATTGTGGTTTGTGAGATATTTTTACCTGAAATGAGACACATTTTATTCAAGTAGCATAAAATTTAAATGATTTAGTCTTACGTCATCCCATTAATATTATTCATTCAAAATAAATTTTCCCTCAAACCTGCTGATAAATGTTGTCTTGTTTTCATAGATCTATACATATAATAAAACTGTAGAAATGAAAATTCTGTACATTAAAGATATTCAAAAAATAATAAGCATGTTACTATGTTACTACATCGCTATAGAAGCCAAAACTGTGGTTAGTTCTTTGTCTGTCTGTCTGTCTGTCTGTCTGTCTGTCTGTATGTTTGTTCCAGCATCACACGAAAACTACTGATCCGATTTGAATGCGGTTTTCGCAGATATATTGGTCTTCTTCCAACTTAACATCTGGTGTATAAAAAAAATTCCCCCCACCCCTCTAAGGGGACAAAAGAGGGGTCAGAATTTGTATCAAACTTTTGTATATAACGCGAAAAGTACTTTTCCGATTCGCATACGGTTTTCGCAGATATATTTGTCTGCTTCCAACTTAACATCTGGTGTATAAAATTCCCCTCCTCCACCCCTCTAAGGTGACCAAAAAGGGGGTCAGATTTTGTATCAAACATTTTTCTTGGACTTACTTCATATTATTTACTGTGTTTTCCAAGTTAACATCTGGTGTATAAACTTCCCCCCCCCCTCTTAGGGTCAAAAGAGGGGGTAAGATTTTGTATCAATACTTTATATGGCAAAACAATGTTTGCCGGGACAGCTAGTAAAGTATAAATTTGATTTAAATAGTATTTAAAATAAATAAAATAAAAAATTAACAAGGCTTTCCCTGCTCTATTTTTTGGTGCAAATAAAAGTAAAGCTAGTTAGCAAAGTGATTTTGAAAAGAGCACACAGAAAAAATCTTTATACAATGCATATTATGTAAACCTAAATAATATGTGACATCGCGGCCCTAAAACAATGTGCAGGGGCCATAGTATTATAGATATGTTTTGCCAGGCCAGTACTATTATATATTCTGTGGCCAGGCTTTTCTCTTGACTATATTATGTTTAGAGCAATAATAATAATTGACGATTGCTCATTACTTACTCATTTCATTAATACTACTGCGGACCAACAACAAAATAATTATCATGATACGAATTTGAAATCGGTATTAACTAAGGAATTCGTCTGCCTAGTGGCCTATAATTCAAGTTTTAAATACTTTTAATTGTTCCAAACAAAAAATTTGACATAAATGTGCGAATAATAATTGTCGTCGTGTTATTACGACCTGCGACAATGCATTTTAAAGAGTGTTTCGCCGGCAGAAATGCGTTTTCTTGTTCGATCCTTAAATACCCCCCGCATATGGACTATAGTAATTATCTTATAATTAAATACTTTTTGCTCGTAATTACTAGCTGACGAAACACGGTGTTTTCGTATGCACCAGGAAACGTAGCTTGAAGAATACTAAACGATTATTTTGTAAATTTTCTAGGAAACGCTTTTGCGTGTGTAATTTAATTGAAATGAAATTCTTAGCGAAAAAGGGGGTTCTATCGCTACAAATTATGGTTTCTACAACTTTCAAACGACTCGCTTTTTACAATATCTCTTTAGTGTACGCCTTTATCCTAAAACATACATAAACAAAAAGTAAGAAAAGAAATTACGATTTCAATTTAATTAGCTTTTTTAAGTGAACTAGGTAGTAAGCAAATCTTTGCTCTATGTAATATGCGAGTTGCGTTTCTGGCTCTTAAAATTCCCGACCCCTAAAGCCTAAGGGTTTGGCTAACCACAATTACCGGGCGAAACACAAAAATCAAAATTAATGATTTCTAATAATCGTGCTTTTCAGCCGGTTTAGCCGCCCTATTCGTGCCGAAACTATACACTATAATTGCAGTTTAGATTTTTTTAAACGGAAAATGTTAGATAACACTAGATAAAAGCCGAGCTTTGTAAGGGCTCGCGTCGATGATGACACATCTACATAATATAAAGAACCTTGACTGACTGATGATAACACATATCTACATAATAAATAATTAAAAATTACTATGTTAAAGCACAAATCGAACACTAATGAAACACAATTTTCGTGCACTTTTTCCACTATATTTAAGAAATTATAACAATTTTAACAAATTACACGACCGGTTTCGAATTAAATCATCATCAGGATTTAATTCGAAACCGGTCGTGTAATTTGTTAAAATTGTTATAATTTCTTAAATATAGTGGAAAAAGTGCACGAAAATTGTGTTTCATTAGTGTTCAATATGAATTTCCACCAAGAACCAACAGTACAATCAGTTACATATAAAGCACAAATCAATAGGCATGATAGTTTTCCCGTAAAGTGTACCACAAAACTGCTCAGGTTGTGGGATATAGGTACTTTCAGCTTTTTATTTTCTTGTTTTAATCAAAATAATTCATTTTACCTAAAACATAAAAGGCTAATGAACATTGTAAAAGCAACACATTACGTGATTATTATAATTAATGCAATTAATCAGTGTAATATTGCAAATGTCATCGAAATAACACTAATAAGTGCTATTAAGTATTAATAACAAATGCACTCGCAAAAAACCCGCTGCATTTGCATTTGGATATTACCTAACTGCCATGTCACTTGTAAATTATATTATGTCAAACAAATTAAGATGTCTCAAACCATCATTTTAAGTAGATAATAATAAAATATGTTAATGTAACTAAAATGTCTTAAATGCTTTAGGGGGTGCTAGCTAGAATTAAACATACCTATTATAGTACAGTGGTGCAACTGACAGCTCGAAGGATTGATGAAACCGGATCGAGCCGGATTGATGGAATGAAATACTTAAGGTGACGCCATGTTAAAGTAAAAAACCGTGTTGGATGTGTTTGAGATTGCTTGTTTTCTATGCGACGCTGGCCCGGCCTCTCATAGAAAACAAGCAATGGAACAGCAAAAAATTGAAAGGGCGTAGCGACAAAATGGTTTTTGTCGCGTAATTTAAAAACCATAAATACATTTCATATAAGCTATGGACAAATTAAAGTGTATACTAGAACCAATTTATGTACAAATTTTGGAAGCTTATATCACTCTCCTCTGTTGGCAAAATAGGAATCCCTTTTTTTACAGAGGTCTTTTTGATTGATTATTCTGTGTTATAAAAGTTGACCAATCGTGTTATGCAATGGGTAATTCAAAGACAAAGACATGATGAATACTGACAGTGAACTTTAATTTCTTAGCTTTAGTCATTGCTGAGAAAAATGGACATCGCTACAGCCAAATTATCAAGGCGTCACCTTAATATTAATATATCGATTTAGAATAAAGGCCGTCACAGACTTAGCTATAGCTAAGTCTGTGACGAACTACCACTAAACTATCGAGCAATGCTGAATGTGTGGACGAAAGCCGCGGGTTTTGCTCGACGTTATTGCTCGATCGAGCAAAACCGTATGTAAGTACTTAGCATTAAATATTAATGCGAAAAAGTGTTTGTCTGTCTGTTACCTCTTCACGCCCAAACCGTTGAACCGATTTTGCTTTAATTTGGTATGGATATTGGATATACTTTGAGTCCCGGGAAAGGACAGGATTCCTACTACTTACACCGTTGAACTGATTTTGTTGATATTTGGTATGGCGTCTACCTAATTTAAGGCTCCAATCCAAGACTCTTAAAACAGGACGTAAAATAGTTTTTATGTCGGAAAATGTGTGGTTCTCGTTTTAATAATCCAATAAACTAATTCCGGGCTACGTTTGGTATTGTATCTATTATTATTTGTTAAAAATCGGTTAAAATAACCGTCTGCACTAGCTTTGCCACAAAAAGATTTTTGATTTTAAATTAAGTTAAATCCATTTATATTGCATAGTACTTGATTATTTAATTATATTTAATTAATTGATTTATTAATTATTCTGCGGTCATAAAATTGCATTACAGCATAAAAATATCACAGCAAAATATAATTCAAAACGCCATTTTAATGTTAATATATTAATATGCAACATTAAGTAGACAACTTAACAAATATTCTGTCGTGTTTATTATGTTTTGAAAAGGTTAAAAGGCACTAAATACATTAGTGTCACAACTAGGATATGATGCAGTCTTGTCGGAACTAATAACAAACAAAATTTAATGAGCTTGTAAAAAGAAGTAGGTATAGATAGTAACTTTTTTTCTTTGCCTCTTAGGTGCCTCTTAGAAATGGTCCATGCTGGCCAACCAAAACTCATCGTCTGCATTGTGTTGACACACGATACTGACATGAGTCATGACTCATGACCATCGTCCGCCATCATACACCACTACCCCGTCTGCTGTCTACACCAGAGGTTCCCAAACTCCTTTGTTTCGAGGCCCACTTTAAGCTATTATTTTAATTAACGGTCGCTCTGCTTTTCAACAAATTATCCGCCTATGCCCGATGCTGGGATGGCGAACCAATGGCACGCGACATGAAATTTTTGAAATACGCGTCAGGATTAAAAGAATTATTTAATGGCGTACGTCTCCACGACGAGCTAATAGGCGGAGTTCAGACACGACTTTAACTAGGCGGGCGGGCAGCGCGGCATCGGCGAGTCTTGACACTCTTTCTGCTTATGGAATATGCAAGTCCTTACAAAAACCATTTCTGAGCTTCTTATGACACCAAATACATTTTTATAGACCCCCGTTAACGACTTGTGGACCCCCATTTTTTTCACGCAAGCGGACTGTCAGACTCCCGTGGACCCCAGGGAGTCCACCTAGACCACTTTGGGAATCAATGGTCTGTCACAATGGCGATGGCTTGTGGGCCAGCATGGACCGGTCACGATCCGTTTGAATATTATAGAATCGTGGAATAATTTAAAGAAAAATAAATACTTAACTGTTTGTGTCATGATTGGCTTTTATTGGGCGAAACAAATTTTAAAATATGTTGATAATATTCATTTTGAAACAATTATTTAAAGCAGTAACTTTTCCATCGTACCTAAATCGGAGTGAGGATGACTATAAAGTTGGGCAAGGGTTTTTTCGTAGAAAACTATCAAAAGTGTTGTATTCTATGCAATATGCATACAGGTTATATAGAGATAAACTACGATAACATGGCGCGCCCCTCTAAAATTCAAAATGTTTGTGCGTTATCAAAACGTTTGAAGAGCGTTGTCTTGCGCGGTCAGCTAGTTATGATTAGTTGACCAACAAATCTTGGTAATATGTGACATTCAGTGAAATATTATGATTGGTTGAATACTTACTACATAGGTACAAACTCTTTCATAAGGAATAAGGATATGACTACACACATTGAAACAGTAATTTGGAGTACTTCTAAGTATTGATGCAGTATCTTTTTTTTTGTTTCTCTTACGGCCGTTCCCAATATTCGATCTATCTCTGGTTTTGACATACTAGGTATAGAAAAAACTACCTATCTTTAATTTTTTTGTCCCAATATGTCTATCCAATATAATAGGCAATCCTATCATCGTTGCCTGTCTATTGATGGGAGGGCCAACAGCTTACTAGAGTTAGATATTTGTATGAAACTGACAGTTGGCGCGTCCCAATAACAATATTAATCCGTCGATCACGGGTTCTAGGAATTTCCATTGTATTCTATTGCATATACTCGCACTTGGCCGATTTTTTAAAATTTAAGTGTTCTTCTATGATATGAAGCTATTATTATATTAAATTAAGTTAAATAAATAGGTAATAAAAGTTTTAATTCCTTGATATTTCTTTGATATTTCTCATTCTTTGAATTTAAATTACATAAAGCTAAATACCTAAACAAAATATTTTTTTCTGCTAACTATTTGCTTAAGGATCTTGTCAATAGCCTATAATTATTTTATAATTAGATCTGTCGCCGATTTCGTAAATTAAAAGCTTTGAAATTGATACTAAAACGGAATTTAGGGAAACCTCTGTTAAGAGCGTTTACATTTTTCACGCTCAATTTGGCTTAAAACTGTACTTTTCCAACTTGAAAAAATCATCAACCACTTATCTTTATAAAAATGTTGATAACTTATTTTTATAGAAAATTTCACTGTCTATATAGTTATCAGAGAAAAAAAATAGGATTTGTACAACATGACTGGTAAGACAATACCGATAGAATAGAATAGAATAGAATAGAAATCATTTATTTGCTAAAATAAGGTACAATAGGATGTTATGTTATGTGAACAAGCTCTCTTATTTTGCCTTTGGGTGGCGTGCAAATTTTATACATTTTCTTTTTTTTTTAATACAATTTATCTCCTTATATATACGAATAATTATAATTTAGCCTTTTTATCTTATTATATTATCAATTATCCTATTTATAACAAATAATTATTATGAGAAAAAAAAAAAAAAAAAATTAACAGTAAGTAAATATGTCAATTTGGGCTTTTCTTACATAAACAATTTTATTTTAATTTTCGCCAATGAATAATATTAATGTCGTGTTATTTCATTTCGGTATGATTATTATTATTATATTGTAATCCGTAACAGATATTAATAATATTATGTCAAATAATTAATTAGCATTTACTATAGATTCAAAGTCAGTCACTAGTCATTAAACAATAATAGTAATCATAGTAGTCATCATTACATCCATTTTGCTTATTTAATTAATTAATATAGGTATATAATGTCATTACAATTTACAAAGATAACAATTTAATAACTTTATAATAATTCCATTAGGTACTGTAATTCATTTCTTTGTCATTAAAGTATTCATTAATTGTGTAATAGCATTTTTGTATAAGTAATTTAAATAACATTTTATTAAATATTCTACAACTCTTATCTTTAAATTCCTCAGGTAATTTGTTAAATATTTTTATTGCCATACAGTATGCACTATTAGAGAATATATTCTTTTTCTGAGTAGGGACCAGTAGTTTATGCTTTCTTATTTGTCTTTGGCTCGATAAATTGTTCTCAAATAGATGGCAATGTTTCTTTACAAATTTTAACATTTCAAATATATAAAGGCATGGTAGCGGTAGAATACCATACTTTTGAAAAAGTGGCTTGCAGCTGTCTAATCTCCAAGCTCCACTCATTGCTCGAATACAAGCTTTTTGTTTAATAAAAATTTGGTTGGCAGTTACAGAATTGCCCCACATTATTATGCCGTATCTCAGTATGGATTCAACGCATCCATGATAAGCTATTAAAGCTGATTTATTATTAACATTGTGATATAGTGTTCTAAGTACATATGTAAACCTATCTAGTTTGTTGCTTATATGTTCTGTATGATATTTCCATGAAAATATGTTGTCAACGTTTATACCTAAGAATTTTGTATTATTAACTACATTAATTTTGTTTCCTTGAAATGTAATATTAAGATGAGTTTCATTACTTTGTTTCATTTTAAAGTTAATTAGCATAGTCTTATTTGTATTGATAAGTAAATTATTAGCTTCCATCCAATCATTAATCTTTTTTAAACATCTGTTTACATCTTCTTCTAACGTCATTTTATTTTTATGTGCTATAATTATTGTTATATCATCTGCGTACATTACAGTTTCGTCCTCTACATAGTCAGGGAAGTCATTAATATAAAACAAAAATAGTAAAGGTCCTAAGTTACTACCTTGCGGAACGCCATACGGATTATTCTTTTTATATTTAGCTTTTATAATTATTTTTTTATTTTTTAGTGTTTTTGTAATGTGTACAGTTTGTTTCCGATCTTTAAGATAACTTGCTATCCATTCTAAAGCCTTACCTCTTATTCCGTACCTTTCAAGCTTGGCTAGCAAAGTTTTATGACATATTAAATCGAAGGCCTTAGTCATATCTAGGAACAATCCAATCACTTTGTCGCCTTGATTTAGTTTCTCTGCAATAATTTTATTAAGTGAAAAACACGCCAAGCCTGTACTTGAATTTTTTCTAAATCCGTATTGTTTTGGGCTTAGTATATTTTGCGTTGTTATAAATGTGTTTAATCTGGAACACATGATTTTTTCAAATATTTTAGAAATATTAGATATTAAGCTAACTGGTCGATAATTATTAATATCATTTTTATCGCCTTTTTTATATAACGGTTTTACAATCGCGTTTTTAAGTATATTTGGGAAAATTCCTTCTGTAAGCGATTGGTTTATTATATGCTCTAATGGTGAACTTACGATATTTGCAATTGATTTTAATATGTCGGTTCTAATATCATCAAAACCAGTTGAGTTTGTGTTATTAAGAGATTTTATTGTTTTTATAATTTCTTCTGATGTAACAGGTGTCAAAAATAAAGTTTTTAAGTTGTTGTTAATTTTTTCATAATATTTTATTTGATGTCTTTTTAATAAATTGTTATTTTTATTAATTGATATAAAATGTTCATTAAATTTATCCGCTATGTCACATGCATTATTATATATTCGATTATTTATTTTAATTGATTCAATATCATTTTTTATATCGGGTTCTCTTACAAATGAATTAATGATTTGCCATGCTGCCCTAGTTTTATTTTTCGCTTGATTTATAAATCTGGTGTTACCATTTGACCTAGATGCTGCTATACATTTTTTTAAAACCTTAGAGTATTTTACATAGTGGTTTTTGTTAATTTTTTTTATGGAGAGTACTCTGTACTCGATTCTCATTATAATTACGTAATAAAATTAGGTTCTTAATTTTTTTCCGAATTTCCCAAAAATAAATTAATCATGGATACTAAGTAAATTACGCGTCTAGGCAAATAGGAATACTATGCGGCCGGTGCAGAGGCGTGCGCTACCAAAGAAACACCACACAACTACCCCTCCCGCTCGCGGTGTCCATGCATTGGGTAAATAATTATTTAACTTTAAGCTACATTTACTCAGTGATCAATTGATATTATTTTTTTATACTATTTTTTTCCAACTAATATAATAGCCAAATATCACGTCCTCGAGTATTGAACATGTCTCACCAGTCACGCAGTAGAGTATTTGTACATTAAATCTCGATACCTTAACAGAGGTTTCCTTAAATTCCGTTTTAGTATCAGTTTCGAAGCTTTTAATTTACGAAACCAGCGATAGATCTAATTATAAAATAATAATAACCTATTGACAAGATCCTTAAGCAAATAGTTATCAGAAAAAAATATTTCGTTTAGGTATTTAACTTTATGTAATTTAAATTCAAAGAATGAGAAATATCAAGGAAATATCAAGGAATTCAAACTTTTTTATTACCTATTTATTTAACTTAATTTAATATAATAATAGCTTCATATCATAGTAGAACACTTTAATTTAAAAAATTGTTCTTAAACATCAACAAATCTTTTGTCATTTTTTTTCTACAAATATTTTAAAACTACTATAAATCGCTGCGCGCAGAGCAATTCCAATAGTCCGCCGCAGGTTTGTATGGAAACTTGAAATAAGGTGTAAACGCTCTTAAGAATGCTCCAACTTTTTAATTAGCAGGTCGGATGTCTGTCAGTACGAATATCGACGTTAATGACATTAAAATAAGATTCATATTAGCGCGCCTTGTACAGTGGCGGTTACGATGCTCGCCGCGTTCTTGATATGGCGAAAATGTATGAAAAAATTTGAGAAATTTTCTTATTTTTCTTATAACTGGAAAAGTTGTTTATTTTTATATAAAATTTTTAGCGGACTTTATAGAGGACTAAATAAGCAACAATTTTTTTGTATGTTTATTTTTCTCAGTTCAGTGTATTTTGATATTAAGGTACCTAATCACACCCCATTTTTTTCATATTTTGCGATTATTGTAATGGTTAAAACGTATTTTATGTGAAAATTTTGTATGCGGCTATAGAATTTTTATGGTACAGTCGTGGAGATGAATATATTATCTTTAATTTGAAACCAAAATATCCTCGCAGTTTGACTCCTAATTCTTTAATAGGGTACCGGAAAATCGCTGATATTTGTAATAGCGTCCTCGAGATTTAATGCACAAATACTCTATAAATCCTATTTTTTTCTCTGCTAACTATATAGATAGTGAAATTATTTATAATAACTGTATTTTAAAAAGATAAAACCGACTTCAAAATTATACGTAATTGAGAATGAAAACTTCCTATCTCCAAAACTACTGAACCGATTTTGATGAAACTTGCACTATTCCCTAAGTTGAACAATACCTAGTACAATAAAAAAAGAATCACTCAAATCGGACTTGTAGTTCCGAAGATATGCGTGAACAAACATAAAAACATACATACATACTGTATACACTTTTGATATTTGGCACATTTGTTCAGAAGCTGTTATAGATTAACATATTCAAAAACTGGGCAGTTCTGGAAATATTACATACATACACGTCGAATTAATAACCTCCTTTTTTTGAAGTCGGTTAAAAATAAGTTATCAACATTTTTATAAACATAAGTGGTTGATGATTTTATCAAGTTGGAAAAGTATAATTTTAAGCCAAATCGAGCGTGAAAGGTGTAAACGCTCTTAAATATAATACCACAGTGTAAAAAGTAGGTATAAATTATAATCTATACATATAATAAAATCGTAGGAAAGTCAATTCTGTACGTTGAATATTTTTGAAAAATAATACTTGGGACGTGATCTACAATCGATATGGAAGCCAAAAATATAGTTTTTAGAATTTTTGTCTGTTTGTCTGTTTGTCTGTTTGTCTGTATGTATGTCCGGGATAAACTCAGAAAGTACTGAATGGATTTACTTCAAATCTTGCACGAATATTATATAGAGGTCGGGTCAACACATAGCCTATATACTATGACGATATCACCTAGGGCGGGGGGAGGGGCTCAAGTTTCAATATTTTTAGTTTTCTACTCATATCGCTAAAACGGTGTTTGTAGAGAAAAAATATCTCGAACGTAATGAAAGCCCATAAAATTTCCTACAAACATGTCCTTCACACTTTGTATCTATCTTCACTCCTTGCCATGCTATGAGCTTTTGTCTATCTTTTCTATACAAATTTCGAGTGTCGTTTGATTAACATGCTGGGAGCTTTGGCATCGGTCTTTTCTTGGGGGGGGGGGGGCTTCGCCCCCCCCCCCACCTCCCCAAATTTTGCTTCAAACAAAGCGGTGTTGCGGCGTTATACATCTTTTTTAAGAACAAAGTTAAAAACTAAACTACACATACGGTTTTCCAGTGTCGTTTGTTTTGATGTCATGAGGAATAACCCCCCCCCTTATTCCTCATGAAACTTTTTTTCATAATTAAAAGGTATCGTGGAGTTTGTATTGCGTCTTAATTATCCTTTTTAGGAACAAACTAAGTCATCTATACATATTGTAATAAAATCGTAAGAAATTCAATTCTGTACATTGAATATTTTTGAAAAATAATACTTGGGACGTGATCTACTATACTAACGAGGACGAAGTCGCGGCCAACAGTTAGTACTAAAATATAGTACGGTTATGTTATAGTCAAAGTCCGATACACAGTCTCTTCGCGGAAGGACTGGTTTATCCTAGGTTTGGCCAAAGCCGTCAGGCGATCCCCGAAATACATTTCAATTTCGCCCTTTGCCTGAAGTATTTTTAGTCAAACCCAGGAGCTCCTAACTTTTCAGTCAAACGTCGAAAGTAAATTATTCTGTTTCGGTTTTGGCCTAGTCAATCCTAGAAGCGACTGCAAAACTCGGTCAAACGTTGATCTGAACATGTTTAAACAGGTTCATAATGTCTCTCGCGGTGTTCCGACCGACTGTTTTGTCATTTCATGTTCGTTTCACCATGTCAGAAAAATGATTAATTTGCCTCTTTAACTACCTAAGAAATTATTAAAACAATTAACATTAAAGTTAATGCCTCACCATGTCAGAAAAATGATTAATTTTCCATTTTAATTACTTAAAAAATTATTAAAACAATAAACATCAAAATTTTAAAAATGTTATTTTTTTATACCTAATCTTACAAACTAACCTCCGTATATTCCAAAGCATTTATTTATTTATTTTATACTTTATTGCACATCGTACAAAAGGCGGGCCTAATGCCACACGGCATTCTCTCAAAGCATCTCAAATATAAAAGTGAAAATCACGTAAGCTGACCAATCAGGTGTCAGAACTGGCAGAGTTAAGCGGTTAAGACTTGAAAGCTGCTTAAATGATAAAATGCTTCCAAATATACGAAGATAAGACACTTCATACCTATATCGGAGTTTGACTCGTCAAACCCCGATTTAATAAAATTGTGTTTTGACGTTTGCCTGACCAAATTAGTCCCTCCCAGGTTTGACGAAAATTGTTTAGTCAAAGGCCGAAAATTTACATTTGTTTGGGCTTTGACTAAGTCATTCAGTCTGACCTGAGGATTGACCAGTCCAACCTAGGAGCGCCGGAGCTTCGGAGTTTGCCTATAACAGTTATACCGTATACACTCTACGACGCCGGACCCGACACTTTCGAACGAGCCGACGCCCGTCTTCAAAAATTAAGTGATAAAATTTATCGAATGAGTAGTTGTAGTGTAAATTGTAATACAGCTATTGAGCAATGATTTAGGAGTAAGCGATATCGCGATGTAGGCAACGCTCAGCGCCCTCTATTTTCGCACATGTCAACTACAAGTAAGGCTGAACCATAAAGTTACTAGCGGAATAGATAAACAAAGGCCTGAGCAAGCGAGATGTCATTATCAGTAACACTGCGTGGTAAAAAGAGACGTGTGATACATGACAGCATCACTCTTTTTTTGACAACCATCAGCCCGCGGGCTTACCGTTGACAATTTAATCTCATAGAATTCATGTCTAATCATGCTTGTGTAAGTGTATACGTACACATATTTTTCACACAGATGAAAACCAATTTCGGTTACGTTTGACAGCTCGAGTTTGTTGCTCTATTCCGCTAGGTATAATAACTTTATGGTATAATAACCACGTATAACTTTATGGTTGTGACAGAACGTGGTATTGGTAATTTATGTTGTTTAATTGTAACAACGTATGTCGAGCAGTGAAAGGCTGTGATTACGCAAAATCGGGCGTTACGCACCTTGAATTATTCAGTATAATATTCGTTTTATTCGACAACCAACATAACGCGGGGCGTAGCTCAGATAGTAGAGCGCTCGCTTAGCATGCGAGAGGTACCGCGATCGATACCCGGCGCCTCCAACACCTGCGGTGTAGAGCTTTTTTTTTATGTCATGTCAGTAGCTCCAGCAGCACCCGCTGTACTCTAGTCCCGCTGTAGTCTAGTCTACTAGATTTCTGCCGAGTCGACTGACTAAACAATCAGCGTCGTATGCGCGCGTGGAAGAATGTCCATTCCATACAGCTTCTCTAATCAAGATCACAATCACAACGGTGGTAGGCCCCAGTAGCATCAACGTTCAGAAAGTGTTTGAAAAAAACTTATTCTGAATAAAAATTTTTGACTTTGACTTTGACTTAGAGCCAAACCAAACTATCGGCCGATAGAAAGTCTGCAGTCTGCGAGGGCTCAAAGGCTAGTGAGTAGTGATAACTTGAATTAGTGTTCAGCTTTAAATCTCCCATGGCTTTCTACCTTAAAATAACTTTAAGTTTGTCAAATCGTCTCTGAATAATATAGCAAATTATAAATATGAGTTCTTTCACAGCAATTATACTATAATATACTGGCTATATTTTAATTTTTGCCCAAACAAACATTATACTTTTGTGAGCTATCGAATTTCCATAATGGTGTGGTGATTGTAAAGTGATATCATATCCTGTTGATCGTGAAAAAATAATATATGCAAAAATCTAGGCAGACCTATTCCTAGACAAGATGGCGCCCGCGCCTACCCTCTTTGTATAAATAATATAATAACTTTACAACCTAACTTTAATACATGTTTTTGTAAAGAATTTTATAATGTCTAATAAATTTTCTGTCTATCAAGCCATAATAATAAGTATAGTATTTAGTCTGATTTAATATTTTTTTCACAATATATATTTTGGAAACTATATTTCTGACTGTTTCACTACAAACAAGTTAATATTTTGTTATAATCTACACGACGGGATCCTAGTGTAGACCCTTGTATAAACAATAGATCGTAAAAGCTTGAGGTGCTTATAAAAACAGTTGTGATTTACGACCCGACAAAAAACAAGTTTCGTATTACCCACAAGCAAACTTCGTCATTAGGGTTATACAAATAAAGTTCAAAATGGCCGCGGTCGGCAGAAAATGTCCGTTACCTATGAACTTTTATCTCAATGGTTTCAGTAACGTAATGCATAGTTATCGATGTAAATCGTCTTGTTGACGTTGTGTAACAACTTCAATAAGCGTTTAACGTAATTATTTTACAAACATATGAGGCAAATATCGTACAAATCACATATATAGAAACCAACTTTTCGAGTGTAACCTAGAAGTAATTACGATGTTTTTCTTTCAAATTATTATCTAAAACTATTCACAATTAGTAAAATAACCTATTTTATATACAAAACACTACTTACATTGGTGAAAACCAGCAAATATTTCCAACAAATTACACAACACGGCAGAACACACACGAAAAAATCACGACTTTCAAATGACTGAAAAATATTTCGTCGACCACAGATTGTATAACATTTTGCATTCAGAATGTGGCAAATGTATCATAGATCGTAACTAACCAAACTTCTTCATACAAAAGTAGTCTCTAAGTCGTCCAAATACGTTATATACATACGAGCACCGGTGCTCGCCCTCGCGATCACCGGTGCTCGCGCGGGGTTCAACGGAATTGCGCTGTGTCACGTGACCCCGAGCACCGGTGCTCGCGCGGGATTTGATAGGATATTGTTGTAAAACCTGATTATTTTCTCATTATACGTCCAAAAATAATATTTTGTTAATTAAAATATTATTTATTAATAATTTAACAGAATCAAATATCCTCGTGTTTGAAAAATTTTGTTTTTATATCAAAATAGCTCCCAATTTGCATATTAATTGGTTCCAATGTTTGTTGTGTTTTTCACATAATACTTTATCAAATTGCTATGATGTAAGGGGAGTACCTATTTTTATTTAGTAAAGCAATTTGAAGAAATCTCCAAGATCGCTTGTTATCCATGGCTTAATAAAAGTAATAGTTAAAAAAACTAAAAACACGCTTTATAAATAAAGCGTCGGTTACAAACAAACATACAAACATACAAATTGAAAAATTGAATAATTATATCAAATTAGTGTATTGTCATCGGTCCTCGATAAATCTACAAAGTTTGTACGAAATCTGGCCGTTTAAAGTGGGTCAAAATCGCGCCCAAAGAAGTCGGTTACAAACAAACATACAGGTGAAGCTAATAAAAAGGTTAATTCACGTTAATTATTAACGTGAAGAGACCTATACGGCGATGACTTATATATTTTTTAATATATCAGGGCAGAGACATTAATTAACATAATATTATTATATTGATAAAATATGCAAACTATATGTTTTGGTTTGGAGATTATTTTGGGGTCAATGACATGACGACCATGATTTTGTTGACCTCCTGACAGGGGGTCACTAAACCTAAGTTAATACGTCAAGGCTTTTGCATTTTTAGACATTGCTTAGAAAATATTTGATTCTGCATAAGCTACGGAGCTTAGGTCAATACGAAATAAATTTTGGAAATAGATAATTTGGATTTGGATAAAATATAGTTTGTAAGATAATACAGCATGACTGGTGAGACATTACCGATACTTATGGAGAGTACTCGGTAGTCGATTCTCATTATAATTATGTAATAAAATTAGAAACTTAATTTTTGACCAAATTTACCTTTAAATAAATGAATCATAGACACTTAGTAAATTACTATGCGGCCGGCGCGGCGACGTGCGCCTCGCACTCCGCGCTACCCATCCCGCGCGCGGTGTCCGTGCATTGGGTAAATAAAAATAAGTTAAGTAAATATTATTTAACTTTAAGCTACTGTGGGGATAATGCGTGGAGGCCTAAAGGAAGATCTTCCGACCGAGCGAGGTGGTATGCTCGATCAGGCCGGAGCCCACGTGATACATTTCAGCTGTCGTATATATATCCTGACGCGCTCAGAAAACTTCGATAGCGCGATGCAGGAATGTTAGGCGAATGTGGGTACCGCCACACTACATTTACTCAGTGATTATTGATAATATATATATATTTTTTTCAACTACTATAATAGCCTAATATCACGTCCTGTATTGAACATGTCTCACCAGTCATGCTGTATAAGCAAAATATTTTTGACACGTAAAATTTAAGCAAAACCTATTTCTTGGTTAAGTATCACTAACGAGTTTTAAAATCAAAATGGTAATCCATGCTCAATTACCCAATCTACAGTATGTCAAAAAAGTGAAGAAATTAAAAAGTGGCAACATCTTAGTGTCATCCCTTTCAAATCAATCTAATAAAATTAAATAAGGGATGACACTACGATGTTGCCACTTTTTAATTTCTTCACTTTTTTGACAGACTATAACTGTAGCACGCACTATACACCATGATCTATATTCTATAGAAACCTTATTTTCCTGTTCTGAGATGGAAACAGACAAACATACACATGTTATCGCTTGTATTTGTCCAACATGGAGAGACGCATCATATCAACATCTTCAGTTCTAACATATTTTATGAACCTTTTTTGTGCCGCTATTTTGCGATGGCTCATCTCCTTCAACTACGCGTTAATATTTCAATTTGTATGTAAATTGATTCATATGCCACCAAGGTGACGCTACAGTTCGTGAGCCAATGTCACTCACCCCGCTTGAGTCACATCTGTCATGACAGGTCACACCTCAGGTTAAAGGCGTCTCCCAGACAGACGCGGGCAGCGGTGGCGGTCGCGGTGGCGATCAGTTGAATGACTTGAAAGTTCTAGGAACGACACAGACACACGCGGCGGCGGTCGCAGTACAAAAAACGGACCGCCGCCGCGACCGCCACTGCTGCCCGCGTCTGTCTGGGAGACGCCTAAGGGTCAATTCAGACCGCAACGCGACGAGGCGAGGCGCGACGCGACGCGACCTAAATTTGTATGGATTTGACCAGATGTCGTCAGCGTAAGACGTCTTGCGAATCTGTCAAATCCATACTAATTTAGAAATGCATCTACGCGTCGCGTTGCGGTCTGGATTGACCCTAATAAGGGCAAGTTCCGAAATATAATCCAGTGTACTGGCCGGAACACATGACGATAAGAATCGACGTCACACTGTTGATTCATTTCTAAATATTCTAGGAAGGGTATAAACTGTTATAGGATTTCATTATAATACGTCACACTTATCTCACTAGGTTCACAACAGTATAATATAATTATTATAGGCGTCGGATTCATGACGTTATCAGCGACCAGTGTATACCGAGTTAGATTTCGGAACTCACACAATAACTATGCCATTCTTCGTCACCGGGGGTTAGTCGTCCAGTTTCGTGTCAATATTATCTGATTGATGGACTGAACTGATGCCAGACTGAGTGTGTAACCGTTGACTAAAGTCAGATCTGAGAAGGAACAGGTATGCTGGGTCATCATGGCACTCAACGAACAAGCATACTGGGCTATCATGGCACTCGGATTGCAAAGCTAAGCAAGACTCAAGAGTGATGAAATAACGCCTCAATTGAATTGAATTATAATTGATTATATTTTAATTAAATTGAATTATAATTTAAATGCGGACAGACAAACAGAAGCACAAACAATCTATAGCTACTGCTTCCTATAGAAGCCTCAATTATTTACAAAAATGATCAAGACACGTTTAAAGTTTTCGACATGTTCCAAATATAGACGCTTACTAAGAATAATGTTATCATCATAATATGTTAAACCTATTAACGATAAATTCCTAACGAAACAAACTAGTACAAAACAACAGGATAAAGGTATATTCTCATACAAAAAGCACAACGAATCAAAACTAATAGTCGTAAAATAATTTGGCAATTAGCACAAAAGATCACTCGCATACATCATAAATCATATATTTTATTGTTTTATGATCGCATGCACCGTGAGAAGTTTGATTTTAGGAACGCTTAATTTAGTTAACTACCATTTATTTTTTAATACTTACTTTAATTTCACATCGATAAAGCTGTAGGTAATCATTTTTTACATTTTGTTTAAGTTATGCTGGTTATAATAAGGGTGTTGTAATATGTATGGAAATTCCAAAAAAAATAACAAATTTCGTAGAGCTTCTCGATATGACGTAGCCTCTCGTAGCAGGGATAGACACGACGACGTAGCCTCTCGTAGCAGGGATAGACACGACGACGTAGCCTCTCGTAGCAGGGATAGATACGACGTAGCGCATCGTAGCAGGGATAGATACGACGTAGCCTCTCGTAGCAGGGATAGACACGACGACGTAGCCTCTCGTAGCAGGGATAGACACGACGACGTAGCCTCTCGTAGCAGGGATAGACACGACGACGTAGCCTCTCGTAGCAGGGATAGATACGACGTAGCGCATCGTAGCAGGGATAGATACGACGTAGCGTCTCGTAGCAGGGATAGATACGACGACGTAGCCTCTCGTAGCAGGGATAGACACGACGACGTAGCCTCTCGTAGCAGGGATAGATACGACGTAGCGCATCGTAGCAGGGATAGATACGACGTAGCGTCTCGTAGCAGGGATAGATACGACGACGTAGCCTCTCGTAGCAGGGATAGATACGACGTAGCGTCTCGTAGCAGGGATAGATACGACGACGTAGCCTCTCGTAGCAGGGATAGATACGACGTAGCGTCTCGTAGCAGGGATAGATACGACGACGTAGCCTCTCGTAGCAGGGATAGATACGACGTAGCGTCTCGTAGCAGGGATAGATACGACGACGTAGCCTCTCGTAGCAGGGATAGATACGACGTAGCGCATCGTAGCAGGGATAGATACGACGTAGCGTCTCGTAGCAGGGATAGATACGACGACGTAGCCTCTCGTAGCAGGGATAGATACGACGTAGCGTCTCGTAGCAGGGATAGAAAAGACGTAGCGTCTCGTAGCAGGGATAGATACGACGACGTAGCCTCTCGTAGCAGGGATAGATACGACGTAGCGTCTCGTAGCAGGGATAGAAAAGACGTAGCGTCTCGTAGCAGGGATAGATACGACGACGTAGCCTCTCGTAGCAGGGATAGATACGACGTAGCGTCTCGTAGCAGGGATAGTTACGACGTAGCGTCTCGTAGCAGGGATAGTTACGACGTAGCGTCTCGTAGCAGGGATAGTTACGACGTAGCGTCTCGTAGCAGGGATAGTTACGACGTAGCGTCTCGTAGCAGGGATAGATACGACGTAGCGTCTCGTAGCAGGGATAGATACGACGTAGCGTCTCGTAGCAGGGATAGAAAAGACGTAGCGTCTCGTAGCAGGGATAGAAAAGACGTAGCGTCTCGTAGCAGGGATAGAAAAGACGTAGCGTCTCTTAGCAGGGAAATAATACGTCCAACGCCACGTACATAACAAAATTAGAAAATGCTACGGCGAATCATCACTTCAACGAGCTACGAGACGCTACGTCTTATCTATATGACGTAGTGTCTCGTAGCAGGGATAAATACGACGTAGCGTCTCGTAGCTCGTGGAAGAGATGATTCGCCTTAGTATTTTCTAATATTGTTATGTACGTGACGTTAGACTTATTTCCCATATTAGGCGTCTTCCAGACAGACGCGGGCAGCGGTGGCGGCGGCGGCGGCGGTCAGTTGTTTGTACTGCCACCGCCGCCGCGTGTGTCTGTTTCGTTCCTAGAACTCTCAAGTCATCCAACTGATTGCCACCGCGACCGCCACCGCTGCCCGCGTCTGTCTGGGAGCCGCCTTATAGTATACAATCGATACGCCGTGACACAATGTCAGCCATGTTAACTCATAAGTAAAATATGTAAAGACACATGTTAAATATATTTACATGTAAAAGTTAATGCATAGTTTAACCAAGTAGTAAGTACAAAAAATTGCAGATTTTGCAGTTACATACTCAAATTATACATCAACTTCTACTTGAATTAATGTTTATTATACATTACATAATTACCTACACAAATTAGTCACCGCATAAATATCTTAAGTTATTTACATAAAACAAATGATTAGGTACTAAAATAGGTAAAAAGTCAATATTCTTTTGCGTTTTTCAAATGTACTGACAACATAATCGTTAGAGGTGAATACTGTGGGCATAATTGGGCATTCTGGTCTAAAACCTTTATTTTAGACCAGAATTAGGATAATATCCTTTGTGTTGTGATTCATAATTATTTCATATGTTAGGCCTGTGACAATCCTTTTTAATAATATCGAGTTTGATAAGAGCACAATAAGATTATACCACCAGAAAAACTGAGATTTATAGGTAAATGGCGGACAACCTATGTTATTTGATTGAGTTATATTGATATAACTCAATCAGTCGGTGGCATCGACATAAACCGATCAAATAACCTAAATTTATCTAACAATGAAATAATTTCTTTCATATAAGCGAGTACTTTGCAATGAAACGACGCTGCAACGATTCGTGCCTGCTATTAAAATGGGCCCGTGTCCTAACGTAAGAAATAAGGATAAAGTTTAGGGTTCTTTCTCACAGAGTCAAGATGCTGCAACGCAACTAATACATATTCTATCAATTGTCCGGGGCCCCAAGCCACGTTTTTTTTTATCGCTTCTTTATAGAACGTAAAAACTGAAGACACAGTCCTTCTCACAGAAATAAGCCGCTGCGACAAATACACAGCTGTCAATTATTGTCCTGCTTAGTTAGCCCTACAAAGCGGGCCCGGTGAGTGCGCTACACTTAGACAGTCGCGGAACCGACCAGCTAATGTCAGGGCCACGGGCCGGTTCTAACTGCCCGTGGACGGGACCAGTTGACATTTGCTCCGACGTCACTATCGAAAGCCCGTTTTGGCGAAGCGTGTAGTGTCAGTCCGTCAGTCATCGATGATGGATAAGAACAATACGTGGACATTCTGGACCTTTAGGCATTCATTAGACGGTAGGTTTTGCTGTCAGTCATGACTGTGACTGATGGGTAACCTACCGTGTAAGAGCGTGACTGACGGTGATTGACGAAAATCTGGATACATTCGTCAGTCCATCAGTCACCATCAGTCAAACATATAATTCATGATTGACGGAATTGACTGACGCTTGCTCATGCAAGCGTGTAAGGCATCCATTATACGCTCATGCGTATAATGGATGCCTTACACGGGTTTTCCGATTATTCTTCAGATTTTGAGCATATTATGAAACTGATGGCAGAATAAATGTAACATTAATTTCATACAACAATCGAAAGAAACACGATACCGTCTTATCAGTTATCCCTAAAATAATATTTAATAGTTATTAGGCAAGCAACAGAACATCCTTTTATCTCTTCCCTATTCACGCTTGTCAAGGTAATCGATATATTATATAAGTAGGTAAGCTGGAGATATAGGACGACCTCTATGACTCAGTTGGTGGGCGAGTTGGTAGCTTAAGCCGCGGGGTCGCGGGTTCGAATCACGCCTACGTAACAAAAAAAAAGTTTTAAATGTTCCTAGGTCTTGGATGTGTATTATACAGAGACATGCTACTTATAACTAGCATGTCTCTGATTATGTATTATTATATAATAATAATAGTTATATAATAAAAATCTTAAATATATTATGTATAGTATAAAAGTATTAAATATATTTCCGTTGTCTGGTACCCGTAACACAAGTCCTTCAGGTACTTAACACGGAGCCAGACTGACGTGGTGACTGGTGTGAAGCGTCCATAGATATTATTATATTATGAAAGATTAAAGATTTACCTCTTTTATAATATAATAATATCTATTTTTTTCTTCAAATTTTATTTATATTTATATAATAATTAATAATTTATGAAAAATGTTAAATTGTTTTGCCTCATGTTATTTTAATTTAATCTGTATATAGTAATGATATTCACACACCATTGTTATGGTAGGATATGTTAGAACTTACAACTATAAATTATTACCCATAAACCATGTTACCCTTTTGACTACATATCTGTGAACAAATATTCTTGATTCTTGATTCTTGACTTTCGTATTTATAATATTTAGTATGGATTAAAATGAAGGAGTCGTATAACTTGATCTACTGGTTACTGGTATACCCCAAAATTCAAGGTCGGTTTTCGCTATACACTGAGCTAAACTTCTTTAATCATATTTAATGGTCCTTGCATGAGTAAATCAACCTTAAGACCAATCCGATCCTTGCCAAATATGTCTTCAATTCGCATTCCATCTCAATAAGGCATAAGAACCTAAATCTCAATTTTTAAGTCTTAAATGGACACCACAATAAAATATGTCGGACGTGGGAGTAGTACTTATCTAGAATTTTTGCAATCTGAAGATTTTCATATTATGATTTTATTACAAAACATGCTAAGTTTGACCTAATAAATCTAGTATTATTTTTGGCGAATATTAAGTTGTATTTGAATTCGAAAGTTGACCATTTTGAAAGAAATGACTATAACCAGTAGGTAGGTAGGTAGGTAGTCAAAATACCTATAGTTTCGGCTGGCATGTGATACCAAAGCCGCGTTGCGATGACGTCACAAAAATTCTTAAAAAAAAGGTCTACAGTTATTTTGATCAAGTAGTACATTATAGTCTTTCTATAGTCTCTATAGTTTTGGTGACAACGCGATGGCAAAACATTTTAATGTTTTAGGGCCTACCATCTGACACGGAGATTTATGGCGTTTAGCACTTTCTAACCAATAAAAATTAAAACCAAAAGTAATGTGCAAGCAGACGTTGAGTCTGTTACAAGTCGATACAAAATACAGTATTTAATTATCGATTAAATTCAGTCCAACACTATCTGATCTCAGATGCCTTATATAGATACAATAATGCCACCACACATCGACACCTTATAAATCAACTAGTGTTGTATTTTATCGACAAACTCGACATAAACTTTGAACAATGAATGCCTGGATACCGTTCTGTCGGAAATTGTGACATGCATTATTCATTGGTGCATTACAATATTTAAAGTCGCTTTTCGTTTATGTAGAGGAGTGTTATAGAGGCCTATGAAGAAGGGCAAGGAAGGTAAAGAGTTAAGTTGTAATGCTCTTGGAATGCGCTTGCGCATCTCTTTTTAGGGTTCCGTAGTCAACAAGGAACCCTTATAGTTTCGGTCTGTCCGTCCGTCTGTCCGTCTGTCTGTCCGCAGTTTTGCTCAGACTATAGGACCTACAAAGCTGTAATTTGACATGAATACACATATTAATAATGCCGACAAAATGGTACATAAAATCATTATTTTTTTTTTATGGTACCTCCCCTTACACATCAAGCGGGGTTGAATTTTTTTTTCGCGCCCACCCCATCGTGTGGGGTGTCGTTGGATAGGTATTTTAAAAATATTATGAGTGTTTCTAGATCATTTTCCGATTTAGGGATCCATTTGTGAAATATTAAGTTTTAAAGTGGAAAAATCGTTAGAGTCCAGTGTCCCCCCCTTCTACCAGCTAAACGGTTGCTTCTGGAAATGTGAAAACATTCACGGGAGTAGGAAATATGCTGAATTTAAAAGGAAAACTATCACGGCTAAGAAGACTTCATAAGTTATTGAGTAATAATCGATCAACTAAAAAAAAATGTATTCGGCGAAGCATAAAGGAACTTTTCGTTCAAATTCCTTTGAAAGTAACTGAGATGATGTTGTTGGTTGTGTAAAACATGTTATAAATAAGCGGTACTACGGAACCCAATATTGCGCGTGGCCCGACACGCGCTTGGCCGGTTTTTTTTTGTAAATATTGCAGTTATTAAGGAAACTATGTTGAAAATATCTAAAAAATAGACCAGAAAAGTACAAATATACATGATAATATATTAATCCACATATGAGATAGTTTAGGATATATTCACAATAGTCCTTGAGTTTATAAGTCACTAAATAATTTTAATTTCTGGTAGGTATACAAAAAGCCTTAGCAAGTAACCTTAGCAATGAATTTCGGGTAAAAAACGGAAAAAGTTACAGACAAATTAAAATAATTTCTTCATGAAACGGAGGAAAATAAATAAATTTTAATCAGGAGTGACATAATATCAGTGCCATAAGATTTAAGAATATGCCATACAGGGAGAATCGCAAGTGTCAATAACCATCATGGCCGCGTGCCTATTACGTGGAATTTATTTATCCTACCAAATTTTAATTCTTTTCAACGTTCATTTTTATTCTACCTTTAGTGTATTACGTATATTCTACCTTTACGACATTAAAATAAAGGCTAAGTTACGGGTGAAATACTTGGAAAAGTTATGCACAATTAAGCTGTCAACGCGACATTATACAGCATTATACAGTGCGCTTTTTCGTCATGGAAAAACTTTTAAATGCCTCCCGAGCCGTCGTTGGATTTAATTTTATTGTCAATATTAATAACACGGTTATTTTAAATGGTTGACGGTTAAAATATTTAAACCATACCGCACGGCAGCTGCCACAATACTCGCGTTTTGAAGAATTCCTCTTATGCCGTGATATAGTGTTAAATAAATTAATTTATATCATATGTTTTTGTATATTTTGTAAGAATCTGGTGTATTTCATAATAATTAAGTACAGGCTGTAAGAAAACAAAAAATATATAATTCTTTAAACAGTTTTTAAAAGTTTTCTATCCCACGCTTATACTTTAGCGCGTATACCGAAATCAAAGCGTCAAAATTCCAATACGTTAACCGATCAACAACACCATTAAAAATAAAATTTAAAAACATTAAAAACTGATAAATTTTGGTTTAAGTTTAACGGATTTAAATTTTTAAGAAACTTTTAAACATAATTTGAACCTATCTAGCCGATTGCTATTTTTAATCAGGGTTCCGTACCAAAATAAAGAAGTGCCCACAATATCTTGAGGCCATAAAGAAAGCTTAATAACATCAGAATAATATAAATTAATGATAATTATTGTGAAGGTGTGTCCACAGTGACGCGAAATTAAATTGATCTGTCAAGATAACTGCAGCCTGCAGGGCGCGGGTTAAGACACAGAAAAGTGTAAAGACAGACGGCAACTACATAAAAGAGGTTTGGAATGTATATTACTTAATACTGATCTTAGTTTCTTTGTTAATTGTTGTGGCTTTCCCTACTACAAAAAGCCAAATATCGATAATTTTCAAATATTATAATTTATCATATAACATGTATATGATGTGTGTATAAATATGTATGAACTAGCTGTTGCCCGCGACTTCGTCCGCGTTAGCATAATATAATAACGGAGATGGATAATTTTCTCCTTTTAAGGTCCCTTACTCAAAAGGTAAAAACGGGACCCGCAGCCAAGTAGGCACATATTAATCAAATGACACTCGAAAATTGTATGTTTAGTTTAGGTTACAATCTTTAATAATTTCAGTTCAATCAGTCGAAAGTCTAAGAAAATTTCTAAAAACTTTCATCCCCTATTTCATCCTCTTAGGGATGGAATTTATTAAATTCCTTTCTGAGGGGATGTCTTCATCATAGTATCTTTATGCATACACAGTCTCAGCCCGATCAGTTTAAATTTGACAAAAGTTTTATGCAAAATTTCATCCCCTATTTTACCCCCTTAGGGGCGGAATTTTTAAAATCCTTTTTTAGGAGATGCCTACGTCGCAGTAGCTTTAAATGCATGCAAAGTCTCAGACCGATCGGTTTGAAATTGACAAAGTTTCATACAAACTGTCAACCCCAATTTCACCCCCTTGGGGGTAGAATTTCCAAAAACGCTTAAACACATATTTATTCATTTTTAATTAATAGCCCAAAAACAAAGTTTCATGTTTCTAACTTAAGAAATGACGGACTTTCATTCACAATTTCAACCCCAATTTCACCCCCTTGGGGGTAGAATTTCCAAAAACGCTTTAATACGTATTTATTTATTTTTATTCAGTAGCCCAAAAATAAAGTTTTATGTTTCTAAATTAATAAATGACGGACTTTCATACAAACTTTAAACCCCTATTTTCACCCCTTTCGGGTTAAAATTTCCAAAATTCCTTCCTTAGTGGACGTCTACTTAAAACAACCCTGCTCACCAAATTTCGTGGCTGTAACTTTAACAGTTTTGCTCTGTGATGATGAATCAGTCAGTCAGTCAATCAGTCAGGACTTGTAATTTTATATATATAGATAGATTATAGGAATTGGAATTATGAAATTACTGGTGGTACCTAACAATTTTAAATAAAGATACGCTAGAGATGTACTTATAACCGAATTCGCGAGATACTGTATACCCCAAACTGACCTTTTGTGAGTCGCAACGGCACGCATACTGTCAACATGTCGAATTTCTCGGCTCTTCTAACAAAAATTACACCTTTCCTACCCAAAAAATTAAATTCTTGTTTTCAATAACTAATAATTACAACGTGAAATTTTAGTGGTTGCTTTCCCGCAGTAAAATGATTCTATCTTAGTAGTACAATAGATTTGTGAAGTTTTTTTTGTTCAAATCATAAAAAAAATTCGGCCTGGTCCATAGCCGCTCGCGCCTATCGGCATAAAATTGCCAATGTAGTACGTCATACAAAATATTTCGTATTTTCAAAAAATAACTTGCATGATTCGATAGTACTACTATAGGTAAATCGTCCTGCTGCGGGAAAACAACCACTAAAATTTCACGTTGTATACTTAATATTTATTTATGTAGATATTTTTTTTGACCTCTTTCTACATTTAGTTACAGCAAGTCTTATATTGACTACATCTTGAAATCTGTCCTACCCCCTCCGCAAAATGTACAATGATGCATGGAACTTTATCTTCTGTCTGTATCTTTTCTGTGTGTGCACCGGAGGCGGTGAGATAACGTAAATGCGGTATTTAATAATATCGCACCTCACATCGCCACAAACGTGCTGTAAAGAGGATTGAAAATTAAAGAAATAAAAATACTGTATGTCATATTTCGCTATGATTCTGTAGAACTTGTAAGCTCTCTGATTTAAACCGACTCGAAGGAAATTCGCAAGTAAGGTACAGTATGTTTGTGCTATCGGAAAAATTAATTCATAACTTACTGCAAGCTGGTCGATCTGCATATTTTGTCTGGCTGTGTCAATTTCCACTGGCAGATCAACGGGCCTTGTTCATTAACCTTACATAGCCCGAGCAAATAACGTAGGTCAACAACTCTGCCTGAATAAATATTTTAGTTGAGATAAGTCTAGGAACCAAGAAAAGTCTTGTTACGTGGTTGAGCCATGCTTCGGCACGAATGGGCCGGCCGGCTCGACCGGAGAAATACCACGGGCTCACAGAAAACCGGCGTGAAACAGCGTTTGCGCTGTGTTTCGCCGAGTGAGTGAGTTTGCCGGAGGCCCAATCCCCTATCCTATTTCGTTCTCTACCCTACCATATTCCCATCGTGATCCTCCGCTACCCTATTACCCTTTTCCCTCTTAAAAGGCCGGCAACGCACTTGCAGCTCTTCTGATGCGCGACGGAAGTTGCTTTCCATCAGGTGACCCGTTTGCTCGTTTGCCCCCTTATTCCATAAAATAAAAAAAATTATAATACACCGAAACGATAAACTTTTCATCATATTTTATTTAAATACCAAAAGACACTCATCAAATTCAATAAACTTCCGCGTTCATGATCTAGTTGAAGCCCTGGATCGTGCCACAAAAAACGCCCATTAAAATGGTCACTTGAATGTCGCCTTGGCATTTAAAATACACGATTTATTATGGAATAGACCATTAATGACACTGGGCTAAAAAACGGGCTAAGCACGAGTCGAGATGAGCTACAGTGTCCCATACACTTTATAATTCGTTACTATTATTCGTTATCGTGACTTTAAGGGTTAATTCAGACCGCAACGCGACAGATTTCAATTGCATGAGACGTCTTGCGAATCTGTCAAATCCATATAAATTTAGAAATGCGTCACGTTGCGGTCTGAATTAACCCTTAGGGCTATATATTTCAGCAGGACACCATGGCAATCGCGGCTACTAAGTACCAACGAAATAAGTATAAAGAGCTGATAGAGTGTAGCCCAAACGTACACACCCTCTATAGTATGTGGTCACAGACATTTCTTTAAAAATTAAGCCGCAATGGTATCCTTTAAGAGTTCCAGTACAATACCTCTGAATCCCCATGGAAGATAATTTAAGTAAATAACCCCATTTAATAGCAATAAATAACCTCAAATTAAGGCTATTTATTTCGTATCAACATGCTTTTTACGAGATTTTTTTTAAATCTAAGGACTAAGTTGATTGCCCTTTAAAATATGAGCAATTGAGGATAAGACATGTTTTATAATCAGTTAATTTTGTTATAATAATATATTATAATAGCAAAAACAGGTTTATTTGAAGCAGCATTAGGCTAAAATATTAAAAATAAAGAGACTAATGAACACCAGCTTTAACAGACTATTAAAAGTATCAAAAGTGTTTTAACTTTATCTAGCTATTTAATTTACCTATCTTTATAGATCTTTATTTGATATATATATACTAGATACAAAATAATTCCTAAAAAGTGTTAAGTAATTTTACTGGCTGAAAATAAACTTTTTCACACTATTTTAGAAAAAAATATTGCTTGGAATTTAGAAACATTAAAAAAAGCTGCAACATTAAAAATAACAAAAAAGTTTTTTAGTACCTTGTTTTAATAGCAATGTTTCTGGCTATTCAGAGTCCTAATTTAAAAAAAAAATTAAGAGAAAAAGCTAATGATGTGTTCTTTGAACTCGCCGGCAGATTACAACTCTTCCAATTATCTCGACACAAGTCAATACATCCTTGTTGGAGGACCGCTTACAACCTAAAAGTTCATCCTATTATGTTTATTCAGTATCTACTCCCAATCTGATAATAAATGATTGCTCTGGGTACAAAATATTTACAAGTTATAAGTTTTTAAAGCCGACAATGTAAAAATACATAATTAAAAAAATATAATATTATGTAGCCTATATTAAATCATATCCCCGGCATCTTTAGATACTAATCTATCTGCAGTGACATCTCATATTTTGTAAAAATCGGACCAATTATTATATTAGTTTATCCGCTATTATGAAGACACATAATTACAATAATATGTGCACTACTGTTCGTATTGTACACTGCCTGCGAATTCAATACCTATTTTGGCCTCGCTGTAGCCATTTAAAAACAAGATAGGCCTTCAGAATAAACACAGCCGTGTCCCTGAAACTAAACTAGCTAAACCCTGAGCTGAGTTTTACATGAATTTACCCAATAACTAGAGCCTTTATAACACTACCATTTTCATAGTAAAGCGTATTATATGCGGAATTTGAGCAAAAACTGAACGGATTCGGAAATGGCTCGCTTAAACGGTGCAACAATAAGCCATAAAAAGTTAATGTGGCTCTTTGCTCATCGACGCCATGGCTGATGGCGAAAATCGAATAAGACATTTCACAGATAATAAACTCTTCCTGCGTGACCGCCTTCATTACATCTGATGAATTATGGATGATGGTCACTTCGCTCCCAATATGAACCTTAAACTGCGTTTATACGAGCGTTTTTTTCTTTGCGACGTTGCGCAAATATGGGCTTGTTACATAATCGTCTAAGTGACGATTGAAATACGACAATTTTATCTCCGTCCACTTTACGCTGAACTGCACAGACAAAATTTCACTAAGCTTTTAGACTATTATTACTAGGTTAAACCTAGGTCCATCTCATAATACCCACTATAGGTATCATGAAAAGTTTTATCATTTACTAGCTGTCCCGGTGAACTTCGTGTCACTTAAAAACCTTCCCTGGACTTCAAGGATTATTTTATGACTAAAATTATCAGCGTTAGCGTTAATAACACAATTGGAAATCCATTTTTATATACATAATAAGACAAAGATTTCTTCCTTGGCATATTTTCATCTTACTATAAACAGAAAACCTACATCTGCAAATATATTTCAGCGTTACTAATTACAAACTGCACTTCCGCTCGTTGAACCTCTTTACTAATATTTTTTTTTACGCAGCGTAGAACTGTATAAGATGTATAAGACTTGTCTTTATCTGGCATATTGGGAATGTCACGTGATAGATAAAAACGTAAATATAAACTCGACATATTAAATATTGTTTTATTAGTAATGGATTATGGAGGTTCAACATTTTAAGGTGAAACCGCACTAGTGCGACACGACAGGGCGACACTTCACTTCCATGGAGACGTTTTACAAACGTTACCTCTATGGGAGTGAAGTGTCGCGCCGTGTCGTGTCGCTCTAGTGCGGTGTTACTGCTGTCCTTTAAGAGTGGGTTGCACCAACGTCTTTTAACTAAACTTTAACTTTAACCATAACAAAAAGTCAAATGAACTGTCAAATCCCTAGTAAAAGTCCATTATGGACGCCATATTTGACGATAACCTTAACCTTAACTTTAACAAACGCTCTTGTGAACTCAAGCTTACCGCACGTTAAAAGTAGTGGTGTGAGTTAATTATTTTGTGAAAATAATGATTATTTATGGTCAGAGCGTGTTTGGCTGTTTGCTATCAGATGGCCCCGCCATTGTAAACGTTATTAATTTTAAGATTTACGAGTTTCCTGAACTTTACATCTTAATACACATTACTTTATCGATCTGAAAATTGACCCTTGTACTATATCTGTACTAACAGAAGTTCTGTATGCGTACTTCTGTTATAAATAAGTAGGTTTTTTTTCCGTTACATTCTCACACCTAAACAGACGCAAGTACTTTATATTGTTTTAAAAGAAAGTACACACACTAAAGCCGACTTAATCTTCAGGATGTAAGGCTTATAAAATAAATAAGATTAAAAAAAAAAGTACACACACTAGTTTATATGGCTAAAATATGTAGTACGGTTTCTGTTAAACGAATTTTGGCGAACACTTCACAAGTTGTGGGGAATCATCAAGAAAAAATAATCGGCCAAGTGCGAGTCGGAATCGCGCACGAAGGGTTCCGTACCATTATAGAGCAAAATTGGCCATAAATTGTGTTTTATTTTTAGTATTTGTTGTTATAGCGGCAACAGATATACATAATCTGTGAAAATATCAAATCTCTAGCTATTACCGTTCTTGACAGACAGACAGACAGACAGACAGACAGACAGACAGACAGACAGACAGACGGACGGACAGACGGACAGACGGACAGACAACGAAGTCTTAGTAATAGGGTCCCGTTTTTACCTTTTGGGTACGGAACCCTAAAAAGACGGAAGAATAACATAATATGTCATTACTCATTACCAATACCATACCTCTAAAGGATTTGCTTACTTTGGCTAGTCTAAACAATAAACATTGCTATAGCTAATTTGTTCTTATTTCTAGTATTTACACTATGGTTATCGCTTTTCTTTTTGAAATATCTATGTTCTTTTTAACATTAAAATGAGATTTTCCAAAATCTAAGACAACAATAAATCTAAAATATTAAGAAATTAATTAAATGTATTCCTGCCTAATCACTGGTCAATAGTATGCCAAATACTTACATGACACCATCATGACATTAATTTGACATTAATAATAAAAGACAATAAAATAATTTATTATTTAAAAAAATTTAAAATTTTCCCCGGTTTGGGGAAAATTTGCCCACTTTGAATATGACAGTACTATAGAGATCAGTGATTCAGCCTCATAGAACACATTTACTCCTGTTCAGCCCATAAAGTTAATATAGGTACCTAGCGGAATAGAGCAACAAACTCGAGCTGTCAAACGTAACCAAAATTGGTTTTCATCTGTGTGAAAAATATGTGTACGTATACACTTACACAAGCATGATTGGACATGAATTCTATGAGATTAAATTGTCAACGGTAAGCCCGCGGGCTGATGGTTGTCAAAAAAAGAGTGATGCTGTCATGTATCACACGTCTCTTTTTACCACGCAGTGTTACTGATAATGACATCTCGCTTGCTCAGGCCTTTGTATCTCTATTCTGCTAGGTATATTAACTTTATGGTTCAGCCTTACTTGTAGTTGACATGTGCGAAAATAGAGGGCGCTGAGCGTTGCCTACATCGCGATATCGCTTACTCCTAAATCATTGCTCAATAACTGTATTACAATTTACGCTACTTTAACACATTTGTTAAATTCATCACATAATAATTTTTGAAGACGGGCGTCGGCTCGTTCGAAAGTGTCGCGTTCGGCGTCGTATAGTGTATACGGTATAACCGTACTATATTATAGTATTATAATTTATAATTTATACCTACTTTATAGTTTTATTTTTACACTGTGGTAATATATTTAAGAGCGTTTACACCTTCCACGCTCGATTTGGCTTAAAACTATACTTTTCCAACTTGATAAAATCATCAACCACTTATGTTTATAAAAATGTTGATAAATTATTTTTATAAAATATAATTTCACTATCTATATAGTTAGCAGAGAAAAAAATAGGATTAATAGAGTATTTGTACATTAAATCTCGATACCTTAAGGACGCTATTACAAAATATATCAGCGATTTTCCGGTACCCTATTAAAGAATTAGGAGTCAAACTGCGAGGATATTTTGGTTTCAAATGAAAGATAATATATTCATCTTCACGACTGTACCATAAAAATTCTATAGCCGCATACAAAATTTTCACATAAAATACGTTTTAAACATCACAATAATCGCAAAATATGAAAAAAATGGGGTCTGATTAGGTACCATAATATCTTAATACACTGAACTGAGGAAAATAAATATACAAAAAAATTGTTGCTTATTTAGTCCTCTATAAAGTCCGCTAAAAATTTTATATAAAAATAAACAACTTTTCCAGTTATAAGAAAAATAAGAAAATTTCTCAAATTTTTTCATACATTTTCGCCATATCAAGAACGCGGCGAGCATCGTAACCGCCACTGTACAAGGCGCGCTAATATGAATCTTATTTTAATGTCATTAACGTCGATATTCGTACTGACAGACATCCGACCTGCTAATTAAAAAGTTGGAGCATTCTTAAGAGCGTTTACACCTTATTTCAAGTTTCCATACAAACATGCGGCGGACTATTGGAATTGCTCTGCGCGCAGCGATTTATAGTAGTTTTAAAATATTTGTAGAAAAAAAATGACAAAAGATTTGTTGATAATTAAGAACAATTTTTTAAATTAAAGTGTTCTTCTATGATATGAAGCTATTATTATATTAAATTAAGTTAAATAAATAGGTAATAAAAAAGTTTTAATTCCTTGATATTTCTTAAATATTTCTCATTCTTTGAATTTAAATTACATAAAGCTAAATACCTAAACGAAATATTTTTTTCTGATAACTATTTGCTTAAGGATCTTGTCAATAGGTTATTATTATTTTATAATTAGATCTATCGCTGGTTTCGTAAATTAAAAGCGTCGAAACTGATACTAAAACGGAATTTAAGGAAACCTCTGTTAAGGTATCGAGATTTGATGTACAAATACTCTACTCCTATTTTTTTCTCTGATAACTATATAGACAGTGAAATTTTCTATAAAAATAAGTTATCAACATTTTTATAAAGATAAGAGGTTGATGATTTTTTCAAGTTGGAAAAGTACAGTTTTAAGCCAAATTGAGCGTGAAAGGTGTAAACTCTCTTAACAGAGGTTTTCCTAAATTCCGTTTTAGTATCAGTTTCGAAGCTTTTAATTTACGAAATCAGCGACAGATCTAATTATAAAATAATTATACCCTATTGACAAGATCCTTAAGCAAATAGTTAGCAGAAAAAAATATTTTGTTTAGGTATTTAACTTTATGTAATTTAAATTCAAAGAATGAGAAATATCAAAGAAATATCAAGGAATTAAAACTTTTAATACCTATTTATTTAACTTAATTTAATATAATAATAGCTTCATATCATAGAAGAACACTTTAATTTTAAAAAATCGGCCAAGTGCGAGTCGGAATCCCGCACGAAGGGTTCCGTAGCATTATAGAGCAAAATTGGGCCATAAATTGTGTTTTTTGTATGGGAGCCCCCCTTATTTATTTCATTTTATTTTAATATTATCATTAAATATTAAAGTACACATATAACTAAAGATTTTGTGCAAAATTCAAGTACCTACCTATTGCCATTTTTGATATAGAGCAAAAAAGGCCAAAAAAATCACGTTTCTTGTATGGGAGCCCGCCTTAAAAATTCATTTTATTTCATTTTTAGTATTTTAATAATAATAATAATAATAATAATAATTTATTCATGCGTTATTTACAATATTTCTTGTTATAGCGGCAACAGATATACATAATCTTTGAAAATATCAAATCTCTAGCTATTACCGTTCTTAGTTACAGCCTGGAGACATGAAAAAAGGCCAAAAAAATCACGTTTGTTGTATGGGAGCCCCCCTTAAATATTAATTTTATTTTATTTTTAGTATTTGTTGTTATAGCGGCAACAGATATACATAATAATGTGAAAATATCAAATCTCTAGCTATTACCTTTCTTGAGTTACAGCCTGGAGACAGACAGACAGACAGACAGACGGACAGACAACGAAGTCTTAGTAATAGGGTCCCGTTTTTACCCTTTGGGTAAGTATACGGAACCCTAAAAAAGAATTAGGCAAAAAGCACCATACTTTTTTCTAATAAGTTTCAACTAGACTTTTTTTGCTATTGCTTGTATATATTTATTTTTAATTTGGAATCCTATTGCAGTTTTAAAATGAAAATTGTAATCAAGCACATCTTTGGCGTATTTAACACATAAAATTTAAATACCTAAGGAATAAAATAGAATGTAACATTTAAATCCTTATTTATTACAAATATAATTATGACATTTTTATTCGTATCCTTAAAGTTCGATAACCTCCTATAAGTTAGAGGCTATCAAAATATTATAATAACGAAATATTTCCACTAAAATCACGTTTTAGGTTATTATTAGAACCACGCCTCTAAATCCTTTAAAACAACGGAACTTTTTGACATATTTCGATTATATTTTATTTTGTTATAAATGTTTATTTGTAGAAATAAATAATAATCTGAAAATTAAAAGAAAATCTCACGATGCTTTATAAAAATGTTTCATAATTTTAGTGACAAGCTTTTTGACCACATTTTTAGGGTTCCGTAGTCAACAAGGAACCCTTATAGTTTCGGTCTGTCCGTCTGTTTGTCCGTCTGTCCGTCTGTCCGTCTGTCCGTTTGTCTGTCCGTCCGCGGTTTTGCTCAGAGACTATAGGACCTACAAAGCTGTAATTTGGCATGAATACACATATTAATAATGCCGATAAAATGGGACATTAACGGTCGTATGAATAAAAACTTAGCGAAGGTTTACAACAGCTTTATAAGCCTGTTGTAAAATTTAATATGAATAAACGTTCTCTAACAGTGCTCTAACACCTTTTTAAGGTGACAGCTGTCAAAAATTAGCGCATGTTTAATAAGCCTGATATAAACCTATTTTAAGCATAATCGTTATGAATAAACGTTCGCTAACAGTTGTTTAGGCTCGAAACGTCAAATAGGAGTTCGCTAACTTTAGTGAAGCCTCGGACCTACTTTAAGACCATTTTAAGAGATTGAAATGGACGAAATATCGAGTATTATCGCGATTTCTGACATTATTGCAATTTTTGAAGGAATTTCTAGCCGCCCTCGTCGACAAAAAGTATACATATAATAAGATAATAATAAATCCATTTGACGACTTAAAAATATTTTTATTAGTACCTGCATGTTAGGGGTAGAGGGCGCTGCGCGTTGATAGTATTTCTGTTGGTCAATAGATGGTGTTTTTTAAATATTATTTTTGAGTAGATTTTTTTAACTCATGAAATAACTCTATTCCTTTCGGGTGTCCTTTGACACCTCTCAAGTTTTTTTATTCTACAAAATACTCATTGAATTTCATTGAATTTGACACAATATTGATGATTGAACACAATAAATTGGCACACTACCAACATTACCAAAAAAAGAATACTATAAAACGTCATCTAACAGTACCTATTCAAGCTAGCGAAGGCTTAGCAAGCGTTTATTCATATGGAGTGTTATAAGACGGTTTTTAACTTTAGCGAACATTTTAGTGAGAAAACTGTTAAAACCTTCACTAAGATTTTTTTATTCATACCACCGTAAATATTTAAAAAATATTTTTCTTTATGGTACCAGCTCCCCTACATATCAAGCGGGGTTGATTTTTTGTTTTCGCGCCCACCCCATCGTGTGGGGTGTCGTTGGATAGGTTTTTTAAAAATATTATGAGTATTCATTGATCATTTTCCGATTTAGGGTTCCATTTGTGAAATATTAAGTTTTAAAATGGAAAAAAACGTTAGAGTCCAGTGTCCCCTCCTTCTACCAGCTAAACGGTTGCTTCTGAAAATGTGAAAAAATTTACGTGGGGTAGGAAATATGCTGATAGACACGCGGCAATCACTGACCAATCACTGACTGCCAAATAAATTTCTCATCTCAAGCCGCCGACATGCCGCCGACAAAAGTTTCCGACTTGTATTATGTGAAGCCGCCAACTAGACCGCCGAAAAAAGTTGCTGACATATTATGTCGGCGGCCCGGCGGTCTCAGTGTGTATAATTATTGCGCTTTAGTTCTCTTTATTTCGACAAATTTTAATGACAATACTATAATAATTTGTAATTATAACTATTATTGCTATTTCATTCACAGTCATAAAACTTAATCAAAGGTTTATTCTTTTATCAACAACATATTAAACATATTGTACTTTACAAATTGAAAGCTGAAAGCCAATAATGTACGAGAGTCGAGAGGTGCATAAATTGTAAGATACAAATAAAAGCTCTTGTGCCGCTAAATGCCAGGCTCGTATCATAATTATTGCAATTTAAAGCCAGACTAGACTTAATATTATTAATGTCAGTAATATTGTTTGACTGCCACAATCATGAGTATTTATACAGACTATAATATTATAAATGGGAAAGTGTGTCAGTCTGTCTATTCGTACCTCATCATGAATGAATGAATGAATGAATGAAAATACTTTATTGCACCAAAACAAAGATGACATACAAAACTTAGTATGTCTTTAAGTAAGAGTAAAAAGTACAAAAAGCGGCCTTCATGCTCAAACCGCTGTACCGATTTTGCTGAAATGTTCAATCTTTATTCTTTTTTTTACTGAAATATTTTTCTCGACCTCTAGTGACCTTTGAAAAGACCCACAGGTTGATAAACACTGCTCTATGTCCTCGCACTGCGCATTACACAGTATGTAAACAGTTCGGGGGAACATTAGCATATTTCGGTGAGTCAAACGGAAAGCCGAAGAAACCTTGACAGGTTAAAGTGTTTTCATTTTTTTAATATCTCGTATTAGTCATTATTTCTCTACCAAAATTAGTAGTGACTCTTACAATTACCGATTTGCCCCAGGATTTCTTCAGAAACAAATTCAATTTAATAGAGATGATAACTATAATAGCATGAACAAGAAAATTATGTTGTAATTAGGAAACGTGTTTACCATATTCACCTATCAAAAAGAAGTTCTTACTTAAAAATATTATTCGGTTCCAGCTGTCCTTTCAGATATACTGAAAGACGACCTCTGTGGCTCAGTGGTGAGCGCGTTGGTAGCTCAACCCCCGGCTTGAGCTACCAACGTGCTCACCACTGAGCCACGGGTTCGAATCCCGCCGACGGAACAAAAACTTTTTCAAAGTTCCTGGGTCATGGATGTGTATTAAATATGTATATCAGATAATAAAAATCTTAAATATATGTATAGTATAAAAGTATTAAACATATTTCCGTTGTCTGGCACCTGTAACACAAGTCCTTCAGGTACTTACCACGGGGCCAGACTGACGTGGTGTAAAAAGCGTCCATAGATATTATATTATTATGTTATACTTATAACTGAAAAATAGTATAATAATTCAAGGAAAGTTCAAAGTGAACGTTTCAATTTTAATGTGTCTGAATAATTAAGCGCAAGTCAAAAGTCGTACGTTACACACAGACGGGCAGTGAGTGCCGCCGATAGTCGGTGCGTGCTCTGAATATTAAAACACAGCCTTATTCCTCCAATATGAGTTTTACTTTCCTACACACTCGACCTCGTTGCATATAAGCCCAGTTGCACCTTTGACTAATCGTTCGTTAAAATCATGACTTCTCTTTCAATAATACGAAGAATGAAAGGGATGAAATACGGCAATCAATTTTAAATAGGCTGGCATATGTGGAGCACTCACGTAACAAGCATCAGACATTTACACATAAGGCATTTAGAAGGGAATAGCGTGAAAAATCCCATTTATTTTAAGCTATTTCGTAAGACACCATAATCAAAGAAATAAAAACTCTCTTGTTTAATGGTTGCTTTCTTGCCATTTGATGTATAAAATTGAGTAAGGCCCACTTGCGCCAATCTGGGTTAAAGTTAACTCTGAGTTAAACATCATGTCATCTCTATCACTGACTTGGTGAGTGACAGATATGACATGATGTTTAACTCAGAATAATTAACTTTAACCCACATTGGCGCAAGTGGGCCTTAGATACGTAAATTGTTCTTATTTGGTGTTTAACCTGTCAAATCACAGAAATTTTGACAAAAAATAAAGGACTAAATCTACGATTAACGTTAACCTAGATTGACGTAATTCGGCCTCATAATAAGTGATTGTTAATAGGGCCTACCGTTATGAGCCCTTTCCGCTTATTGGGTGACAATAATATATTTAAAAATAATGGCCGTCACAGACTTAGCTATAATATAATATATTAATATACCGTACTATAATATATATTATAGTAGCTAAACACACTGAGAGCAGAAATATATATTATGGCTGAGTGTGTGGTCACGCGAAAATTGTATGGAAAATATATAGTAATATGCCTAGCTATAAACATAAATATATTTTATAGCTAAGTCTGTGACGGCCTTTATGTACACCATTGCATTTTTGCCGCCTGGACTTTTTTATAAAATACTAAGTAGTTGATTCCCACAAGTTCGTTGCGCCAACATTCGTTTATCGCTCGGGTACCGTACATTTTATCGTAGGTCCTTTCCCAGGACTTAAAGTATCTCCGTACTAAATTTCAGCAATATTGATTCAGTGGTCTGGGCGTCAAAAGGTATCAGGACAAAGGACAGACACACTCTCGCATTTATAATACTCGTATGGATAATAAAATTATCACAATAAACCATATTCTTGAGCAATAGTTCAAATCCGCAAAACAGTGTGTTTTAGCATAATAATAATCTACGATAACATGGCGCGCCCCTCCAAATTACTGTTTCAATGTGTGTAGTCATATCCTTATGAAAGAGTTTGTATGTAGGTAGTAAGTATTCAACCAATCATAATATTTCACTGAATGTCACTTATTACCAAGATTTGTTGGTCAACTAATCATAACTAGCCGACCGCGCAAGACAACGCTCTTCAAACGTTTTGACAACGCACTTCAAACATTTTGTATATTTTGGAGGGGCGCTCCATGTTATCGTAGTTTATCTCTACTTGAAACACCCTTATAAACTAGGATCCCGCTACGCGCCCCACTGTCGCAGCAAAAGACATCAACGCGCGCGACGCTCGACCAATTTCGTGGTCATCTAACAATATTATGTCATTGTTCCCAAATGTCACGGTCAGAGAATGTTCTACTTGTATGTTGACATTCTATTTTATCTAAATTCTAATATGCATATTAGAGAGAGAGATAGCTGTAAAAATATATAGGAAAAATAAAACCAAAAAATTAAATAGCTCTGCAAAAATGCGTTTCTAAAATGCGTTTCTGTGCCTAATTGTCCCTTTCTTCTTTATCTGATAAGAAATCCATATTTTGTGAGGCCAAAGTGTATCTGTTATCTCAACGGATTTGGATAGGTAAATTTCGGTATGAAAATACTTTGATCCCGAAAAGGACGACTATTCAAATGTAAAAAATGGGGTTTCCGCGCAACACATGTGTGAACTTTGTATGGAGCAATATCTTGATCCACCATAATTTGTTTCTTACAAAGAAAACTGCTCAAAATTTTTAAATCACATCACAATTGGACTCTTAAAGGTCAAATAAGCAATGTGACAGATGACAAATTTGCGAGTGGTTTTATTTTATGTGGCTGCCAATTAGATACCTTCTATTCAGTTTTATTTTCCAACCTTTAAAAAGGTTAGCATATCTATTAAAACTTGATCGCAAATTGTGATTCAAATACAGGGGCGTAGCTACTGCCATATCTGCTGTATCAATTATATCTACGGGGCCCAAGGCCATGGGTCCCAACTCCCAACGTACATGTGCAAAAATTTTATACGGGGCAAGGCACGTTAAGCTTCTGTTCAAATATCATATTTTATAATCGTTCAAATTTAGAATTTCCACAGGTTTTTAGGGTACCGTAGCCAAATGGAACAACACGGAACCCTGACTTAAGTGACTTAAGTACCCTTTACTAATTAAACTAGCTAAAAGCCGAACTTTATGAGGGCTCGCGTCGTCACACCTTTGCTGACCAATGATAACACATCTACGTATAAATAAAAATTACTATGTTAAAGCACAAATCAATACGCATGATAGTTTTCCCGTAAAGTGTACGACAAAATGTTCAGGTTGTGGGATATACTAAGTCTCGCTTCGGTCACCCTGATTAATATGAAGATAATAATTTTACAAATAACTAAGCAAGATAATATGCTTGTTTTTGTCCAGTACACTAGAAAAAGTATCATGCAGACAGAAAAAAAACAGCGGACCTTAATGAATAGGGGTAATTATTGATTATTATCAAATACGATTATTAAAATAGCAAAAAGCTAGCTGATCACCTGATGGCAAGCTCTTACAATCTTCTACGTTTGTAGGTAACACTAATAAAATTACTTTCTCAATTATAACGATATTTTTAAATCACAAACGATCATATGCGAATATTTACGATCAATAAAATGAATCTTTCTCGTCATTATGCTAATATCATTAATTTATTCTTTATAAATAACATCTCATGTATATCACAATAAATTTGTTATTAAACATATTCTAATATATTTTAATTATATCACAATATCGCCGCCATAGCAACTATAAGTAATTATGCATTTACATGTAAAAAAACAATTTACTGTTGTAATTCTTCCTAATCTCTTGCTAATGCTTTAGAAATATCCTATTTAAATAATTATATTATGTAAATAAATAATAAACTTGTTATTGACTGACCACTTCGTAATAGGTATATTCTCTGTTGTCTTTAAAATGCTGTAACTATTTCTAAAAAACTAAAGTTTTTTCCGCCTTTTTTCTGTTTTTCACGTAATTTTTTTTCGTATTTTTATTATTAATTTTAGTGATGATGATGATGATGTAATTCATCCAAAGTCAATAGATGCATATCTGGGCATTAGTAGTCTGTAGGGAGGAGCTGTTACCGAACGAAGGCTAACAAGACCTCAATATCGCACAATTCGTGACGAAAATTACATACAATAAAGGTTTTGGCTTTTCCTTTTCTTGTGTTTACTAGGTAATTGTAATATTAAAAATAATATAGGGTAATAGGACCTTTCTATATAGATTACCTTATTTTTTAACTGAATACGAAGCGAAATAAGTTTATACAGCTTTATAAATTATAATAACTTTGAAAAAATCTCTAGGTAATCTGTAATTCAGCATTTGAAATGCGGAGGAGGAGAAGAGCGTTTCAGAAGCTAGTAAAATAATTATTAGTTTAAAAATAATAAAATATTTTTTATATCATATTCAGATGTTCCTGAAAACCAGCGAAATTTACTCAGAATGAAACGGAAGACTTTTGTGCAATATGCTGCAGAAAAAACTATCTCATATTTTTGTAAACTTTTGCGCTTAATTTTTTCCGAATTTTTACGCTTGCATTTACACAATCTTTTACTTTTTTTTTTTTTTAATAAGTGTAATATTTTAAAAATAAGTGATAATACTTTAGGGTGTGTACGTGTTCCTTGTAGAGAGTTCACTGTGAAAGTAGCAGCGCTGAAAGACAAAAAAAATTTTTTCACTTTGTATGGGAAAACTCGTGACGCTCGGGTTCTTGTCCATACAAAAGTGAAAAAAAAATTGTGAACTCTCTACAAGGAACACGTACACACCCTAAAGTATTATCACTTATTTTTGTTACACACTGTATAAATTAACACAAATGCGGCACTCACCTCTATAATCCGACAAGCACACACAACACAACACTGCACGATAGCACACGCGTCCGGCGGTCCCGAAAACGACCACAGCGATACTGGCCGGCCACAAACAGGACATCGACTTTATAAATTTCGTGGCGCGCTAATTAAAAAAAATAAACACAGGTGTATGGGTCGTTGAACTTTTCTATCGGTCATAAAATTTTCGGTTAAACGGCCTTGGGGACCTTGGTTTCCAACTCGCTAATTTGTTTAATATATTGTTTTCAATTGATAACTGCCACGCTGTCTCTATATTTCGTTTTGAATTATTTTGAACTAAATGTAAACAAATTGCTTAACATTGAATATTACCAATTTAATTGTCACGTCCGAGCGATAAAGAAATACAGAGTTTCGAATATTTGTAGACATTTAGATCAAAATGAGTTTAAATCGGGATATTTGATGTTTATAACATCACTTCTTAATTAATTATCATTGTTGCCACAGCTGTGAAGACTCAGTTTTAGTTGGTGTTTTCCCGAACGTCGGTGTATCAAAGAATAGAAATGAAAAATATATAAGTAACCAAAGAAATATGATAATACATTCTATTCCAAATTCTATACTAGGCTAGTCATATTTTTTAACAAAAGAAAGACTTTAAAAAATGTTATGTCTATTTTTTCTTTATATTGTTATCACTGAATGCTATGGCAGTTCTCAGGCGCGGGCGCAGCCTGAAATTTTGGAGGGGGTCACTCACTATACTAAAACTTTATCGGCAAAAATTTCCTTTTATTACTCGTATTTGGCAAGATTTTGTGATTTTTCAATTTGACCTTAGGTTTTTAGCTTGGCTTACCATTCGGCGATACATCCGCTCTTTAACGTCTTATTGAGACCACACACTGTCATTGTTAGCTCAACCTTGTCTAATCAGGCAAATATGGCACTCGTTCCGAACACACACCTCAATATGCTTTGGGGTCATCCATGTATTACGTAACAGTACAAGAGAAATTTATATAGCACGTCACAGCGCAAGGAAGAGAATAAAAACATTTGTAAAAAACTTGTTATGGGGTTCCCTAAAAGACATTAGGAGTACTTTAAAAAGTTGCGCTAATTTAAGTATAGAAGATCGCTTTGTCAATTCGTTTTGTGTTGAAAAGATTAAGGATTAAAATTTCGTGCCAACCATATCAATGTAAGTATCTAAAATATTATTTAAATTTACGAGTATTATGTACACAAAATAGTTTTACATTTAGATTTTGGTCATGAAACTCATAAGTCTTGAGTATATATCATAAAAAAATATAATCATAAAAAAAATATTTTTTTACCACCGCACCAATGTAAAAAAGAGTGTTCGGAGTTTTCTTAAAAAATCAAAAAGCCTTTTCGTAGAAATAAGACATAGCAACAAGATTTTTCCGTTTAAAGTTTAAAATAACATAATGTCAAAGTATTATCCTATTATAAATTTTCAATTAAAGCACAATGCCAAACAAGATAATAAAAACAATCGCTGAAAGCGAAGCCTTCGGAACCTTTCAATAACGCGTGACCAAATGATTAATATTGATCTTTGATGATCGATATTGAAATGTCAATTATGGATCATTGACACTCGACGGAAGTTGTTACGGTGACAAAGTGTTAATTGATTAACTTAAAAGCTTAAGTATGAGTTAATCTCCGAGAAGTTCAACCTTATAAGGTGAAATTATCTACGCTTCGATTGTGTACACAGTATTGAAAAATAAAAGTAATGTAGGTCTGTGCCAAGTTAACATATTTTTTTAAATATTTGCAGCCGCATGATTAGACTCTACATAAAACCATCGAAATCTGCTTATTCTTGTTCTTGTATACTTACTTTAGCCAAAATAACCAGTTTATTTCGGCTAAATTAAGAATACAAGAACCCTAACTAGTAACTACTTAAAATTAAGCTACCTAGTTCTGACTACGCGTTCCAGGAAATATTTTATCAGGCTAAAAAAATTGGACAGCCTTGACCGAAAAGCAAATCTTGGTGGTTGCGTCCCTCAGTTATTTTGCTCTATATTTTGAGCTCGTAAACATCAACATTCGCAAAAAAAAACAACAGCCATATTTTTTCAACGCTATCTTTGAGACTTTGACATCAATATAGATAGATTAAATTCTCTTTATTAATTTCTAGCATAAAGCACAATCGTTGGCAGTTCCAGCGTATTGAGCCTTATTATACTAAGGAATAAAGTTTAAAAGTCGTTGATTTCATGATAAATTCATACACTTTTTGCGCCGATGGTATCGGTCCGACAAAAAATTGTCTGACATATCGATAATTGTTATGTATTGTAATAAATTATGTATAAATTAGAACACAATAGAGATCTAATGTCCGCCCACGTTACATTTTTATTTTATAAACCTAACGACACAGTGGAAGCTATAATATAATTAATGGAACTTTAAGCTCACGATTTTACAAAGTGGCGGCATATACTATTTTGTACTATCAGAGAAGTTGATTCCTAGGCAGATGGCGGACCTAAGTAATTTGGTCGCGTTACGTCAAACCCATCCGACCGATCACAGCTCTAACATTGAATTGACATGATCCGACCAATTACAAAATAGGTCCGTCAACTACTACTTAGTAATTAATTTCCTCGACGGTACAAAAAGTGATATAATGATTTGAAGCTAAAGAACATTTCAAAACTAGTTAATAATATTATGTAACAAAGTAGGTATGTCATATGTGTATATAATATGAACTGTATAACATTTTATGTAACGAACAATCTGAAATATTTCACTGCAGCGCCAAAAAGCATTTCGGCATTTTAAGAAACATCATTTTTAAAATTAGGTAGCAGACGAGCAATGCACTTGATGAAAAACCACTATCGTCGCCCATGGACACTCGCAACATCAGAAGAGTTGCAGGTGCGTTGCTGGCCTTAAGAGGGAATACACTCTCTTCTTAAAGGTTCGCAAGTCGTATTGGTGCAGAAATCCCGCTAGCGAAAGTTCATTCCACAGGTTTTCCCCGTGGCAGAAAGTCATGCGAAAAACACAAGGTACTGCATTTTAGAGCACTTCCCGTGATACAAACGTGATAGAAGATGCAGAGCGAAGCAAATGTTTAGATGGTGTCAATGATGAATATAGCTTTAGTAGTGGTCGGAGGTCCTTATCTAAATTGTATCAACTGACATTTTGTGATCACCTTATGCGAGAGATAATAAAACACTAAATAATAATAGACGTAATATTGTGAATATCGATTAGAAGAGTCTGTGAAATCATATCAAAATTGTGTATGTGTTGTAATATTCAACACGAATGTGTCGTCGGGTAGACCTACGTAGAAAAGTTATTTTTAGTCTAGAAGACATCAAAATAAAATGCTGTTTTTGTGTTCCAAATATTTGCTTGTTATTGTTTGAGACCACAGTAAAACTCTATTATTAATTTCAGTCAACAGTCTACAGCATGACTGGTGAGTCAATACCGAGATTTAAGGAGAGTATTCAGTACTCGATTCTCATTATAAATATGTAATAAAATTAGGTTCTTAATTTTTTTTTTAATTTCCCAAAAATTTATGAATCATGGATACTAAGTAAATTACGCGGCTAGGCAAGTAGGCATACTATGCGGCCGGTGCAGTGGCGTGCGCTACCAAAGAAACACCACACAACTACCCCTCCCGCTCGCGGTGTCCATGCGTTGGGTAAATAATTATTTAATTTTAAGCTACATTTACTCAGTGATCAATTGATATTATTTTTTTATATTATTTTTTTCCAACTAATATAATAGCCAAATATCATGTCCTCAAGTATTGAACATGTCTCACCAGTCACGCAGTATACCTAGAATGAATGTAATCTTTGTACAATTTTATACACAACAAACTACAAAGTCAGATTTATTATAATATATTTATATCGGCTATCGCCAATCCTAGATTTATACTTTTTATGAGTCTGCTCCACGCTTACTACAAATCTGCGCGCCCTAGGACGCTGCCGCCCCTGGGCCGCGGCCTGTACGGCCTATTTATAAATCCAGGTCTGGCTGGTGACATTATAAACGTGCGGCTTCAAACACAGGCGTATAGAAGTAAGTATATAAAATCAGTAAGTAACTTAATATCAAGTGAATATCTGGTGTAAACATAAGGAATCGATGCAAAAGTGTCTCATTAAAGATATATCGTTGTTGTGGTCTAGAAAAATCTTGTACGTAATAGTGGTACTGGGCAAGATGGGTTTTGTTTTGAACGTGGAATGTGTCCTTGCGACCTTGCGTTCGATTCGTGAATGTTGCACAGAAAACCAAACCTAAAAATAGATGTAAGTATATGAGGCGAATCTATCTTTAAGTAGCTTCCTTTAGTAATCTAAATTGCAAAATTTTATTGTTGTTATGAGTTCCTCTTTCATATTTTGTTTGATCTCCTGATCTTTAGTACTTAGCCAAGTTGTACTGCATATTTTAACCGACTTCCAACAGCTGTTGGTATTTTTAGAAACATAGCTATTCAGCAATCTATAGGGCCTAAGTCGAGCCCTCTAGATTCAAGGACCGCAACACATACCATTAAGCCACCACATATTATACAGGCCTAGAGTTTAGAAAGATCAGCCCAAGATATTATGTTAAACCTTGACGCCCGCAATTCCATTGCGCTTAAGTTCGTTTATCGAGAAGAAACCGTTAATTATTCCGGAATAAAAAGTATCTATCCTGTGTCCTTCTCCGGGACTCAAAGTATCTCTATGCAAAATTTCAGCAAAATCGGTTCAATAGTTTAGGCGTAAAGAGGTAACACACTTTCGTACAGTAGTATGGATATTTTATAATGTAGTATCGGTAGGAACACTTATTAGAGGCTAGAACCTTGCCTTAGTTGGCACCGAACCCAGCTAGACAGTGATTTAAATTCATTTAAAGTTGCACAATAATTTATTATACTATTATGTGCAGGGCCCCCGTAAGGGCTACTGGCGCCTGTGTGCAAAAAAAGGATTTTGGCGCCCCTTTAGGCAAATTTTTGGGTCCTTGGTTTTGGTGCCCCTAAAGATGACGATTTAGCGCCTCTAGAGAATGGCGCCCGTGTGCATTGCACACATTGCACATATTATGGTAGCGGGGGGCCTGATTATGTGCAACTTACTATAAGCAGAGTCAAAGCATAGTAAAAGGAGAGCCCCTCTTTATACTATGGTCAAAGCCTTAGCAAAAATGCTTTCGATAAATACGATGACAACTGACAAGGCCCGAAAAAAGATTCACTCGTCAAATGTAATACATTTGACGAGTGAATCTTTTTTCAGGCTTTACTGCGTGACTGGTGAGTGGTGAGACATGTTCAATACTCGAGGACGTGATATTTGGCTATTATATTAGTTGGAAAAAAATAATATAAAAAAATAATATCAATTGATCACTGATTAAATCGCATGGACACCGCGAGCGGGGTAGTTGTGTGGTGTTTCTTTGGTAGCGCACGCCTCTGCACCGGCCGCATAGTATGCCTACTTGCCTAGCCGCGTAATTTACTTAGTATCCATGATTCATTTATTTTTGGGAAATTCGGAAAAAAATTAAGAACCTAATTTTATTACATAAATTTATTATTATAATGAGAATCGAGTACAGAGTACTCTCCATAAGTATCAGTATTGTCTCACCAGTGATGTTGTAAACTCCTCCTTTTTGAAAGGTAAGTAATAAATAATACAATTTTGGAATGGTTTAGACATGAACGTAAAAAAAAGGTGGACGGAGTCTTATAATATACACAGAACAGTGTCTCCAGAGTCGGCCAGGCTGACTGCATGTACACGGTCCGTACGCACACATTCTTTACGCTAGTCCGGCCATTTGATAGGCTAGGCGTAAGAATGTGTGCGTGGCCAACTCTGAAGACACAGAACTTATAGTGTACAATAAGACTCCGTCATGAGATGAAAGATGCTGTCGCCTGTCTTAGTATAATACTTAATAAAAAAAATACGTGTATCACTCGGGGACTGCCGCGGTAAAGCTATTGCATAACATTTTTATCAACGTGCAATTATAATTCGCATAATATGTCTAATCGCACGAACACAAACACCTGGCCGAAGATGCAAGGCGCGTTGCCGTACCGCTGTGCCGCTCGGAGTGGTGGGTGTTAGGTTTTTTTCGTTACGGAATTTCCTGATTCGCCGCGCTCAAAGCCCAATATAAAAGCTATACAAAAGCAGAAATAGCTTGAAAAACCACTATGTCACAGCCGAATATAGACGCTCCTCCTTTTTGGAAGTCGGTTAAAAATATACAAATCTCAGAACAGGAAATAATACAAACTAGTTGACCCGGCAAACGTTGTTTTGCCATTTAAAGTATTTCTACTTCATCAGTAATTGATACAAAATCTTACCCCCCCCCCTTTGTCCCCTAAGAGGGGTGGGGGGAAAACTGATGATAAGTTTGAAAATACAGTTAATAATATGACGTAAGTCCATTAAAGAAAAAAAATTGATACAAAATCTGACCCCCTCTTTCGTCCCCTTAGAGGGGTGGGGGGGGAAAATTTTTATACACCAGATGTTAAGAATGCTCCAACCGGAGAATTAGCAGGTCGGATGTCTGTCAGTACGAATATCGACGTTAATGACATTAAAATAAGATTCATATTAGCGCGCCTTGTACAGTGGCGGTTACGACGCTCGCCGCGTTCTTGATATGCCGAAAATGTATGAAAAAATTTGAGAAAATTTCTTATTTTTCTTATAACTGGAAAAGTTCTTTATTTTTATATAAAATTTTTAGCGGACTTTATAGAGGACTAAATAAGCAACCATTTTTTGTATATTTATTTTCCTCAGTTCAGTGTATTTCTGATATTAAGGTACCTAATCAGACCCCATTTTTTTCATATTTTGCGATTATTGTGATGGTTAAAACGTATTTTATGTGAAAATTTTGTATGCGGCTATAGAATTTTTATGGTACAGTCGTGGAGATGAATATATTATCTTTCATTTGAAACCAAAATATCCTCGCAGTTTGACTCCTAATTCTTTAATAGGGTACCGGAAATCGCTGATATTTGTAATAGAGTCCAAAGAAGACAAATATATTTCCGAAAACCGCATTCAAATCGGATCAGTAGTTTTCGTGTGATAGTGGAACAAACATACAGACAGACAGACAGACAGACAAAAAACTAACCACAGTTTTGGCTTCTATAGCGATGTAGTAACACCCCCTGCTTATTATTTTTTGAATATCTTTAATGTACAGAATTCACATTGTTACAGTTTTGTTATATGTATAGATATACACATTACACACATATTGTCATAAAAATATATCAAATTGGTGAGTAAGCAATTCCCACACTCGGAAATCCTATTTATAAACGAAACTTACAAAGTTAATTAAGACTGTAGTAATATAAATACCTAAGAACGAGTTCAGTTACGTAGTGTAAATAATGGAGTAGGTACTACATGGGTACTACAATGTTTTTAATTTGTTTTAATCAACAATAAACAATATTTAGTTTCGTTTGGCATTGAGGCACGCTCATTCAAATAATGCCTTTTCTACACTACTATTATAAAGAGGAAAGATTTGATTTTTTGTTTGTTTGTTTGTTTGTTTGTTTGTTTGAGTCGAATAGGCTCCGAAACTACTGGACCGATTTGAAAAATTCTTTTGCTATTGGAATCTCACATTATTTCTGCTGAACATAGGCTACATTTTATTTTGGAAAAAAGTAGGGTTCCGTAAGATATTTGAGTTTTTCGGACGCAAGGTGTAAAAAATCAGCTAGAAAAGTTACTTATTTTGCGTACGCTGCCTAAACCATAAAAGATAGAACCATAAAATGTTCTAAGTAATTGTAGATCTTATAAATATCTACAAAAAAGTCCGCGACACACTATACCTAGGTATCTATGTCGAGTGAGGCACAATAACCATTTATTTATTTAAAAATCCTGAATTTTTTTTGGACTATATTTAAACGGATATATTTTACTCACGCTATCAATCCTTATCAAAATAAATTATTTTATCACTAAGTACAGTTTATGTAGATAATATTTGGTCTTTGAATGATTAAAATTGGACGTTTGGTTTTGAAATTATGGCGAAATTAAAATATTACGATAGTGGGCGTCACCAAAGCGCGTGCGGGATGAAGACAATATTCTGTTGTAGAAATGAAAATTCGGTACATAAAAGATATGAAATGACACCCGAAATTACACCTTTGTCACTGCATCGCTATAGAAGCCAAAAATGTGGTTAGTTTTTTGTCTGTCTGTCTGTCTGTCTGTCACTCTTTCTGTCTGTCTGTATGTTTGTTCCAGCATCACACGAAAAATACTGATCCGATTTGAATGTGGTTTTCGCAGATATATTTATCTTCTTCCAACTTAACATCTGGTGTATAAAATTTTTTCCCCCCACCCCTCTAAGGGGACAAAAGAGGGGGTCCGATTTTGTATCAAACTTTTTTCTTTAACACGAAAACTACTGATCCGATTTGCATACGGTTTTCACAGATATATTATATTTGTCTTCTTCCAACTCAACATCTGGTGTATAAAAATCCTCCCCCCCCTCCCCTCTCAACCCTCTCTGGGGACCAAAGAGGCGTCAGATTTTGTATACAACTTTTTTCTTTAGTGGACTTACTTCATATTAGGTATTAACTGTGTTTTTCAACTTAACATCTGGTGTATGACCTTCCCCCCCACATCCTCTTAGGGGACAAAAGAGGGGGTAAAACATGTATCAACTGATGATGTAGAAAATATACTTTAAATGGCAAAACAACGTTTGCCGGGACAGCTAGTACTTGATAATTTTACTTACTCAATCAGTAAATTATTTATTCCTTTGTATGTCTATGTACCATTGAGGAAATTGATTATAATAGCTCCCACACCGGTTTCGGTGACGGTGGCCGGTTTCATTGAAACCAGGCCAGCTACGCAGGAGTAATTTTATAGTGCCCAAGTGTGTGCGCAGTACACAAGAGCACTCTCTATTCCTTTACTCTCACTGGTTTGGACGGCAGACCGACACGACCGGCGAGAGATCAGGCGCATTTTACATGCCCATCCGACGCATGGATCATCTTACTTGTCAGACAATCAGGTGATCAGCCTGCATTGTCCTAACCAAACTTGGAAATAACATGTTTCCAACGCGGGAATCGAACCCACGACCTCCGAGTCAAGAGCCGCGCTCTGTACCACTAGACCACGGAGGCGTCCTTCAACTGCCTAGGAAATTGATTCCTAGGCAGTTGAAGGACCTACGTCATTTGGTCGGCATATCTCAATTCAATGTTAGAACTGTGATCGGTCGGATGGCTTTGACTTAACGCGACGAAATTACTTAGGTCCGCCATCTGCCTAGGAATCGACTTCTCTGATAGTACCTAAGGGTCAAGGGACCATCCGTAAGGTACGTCGCACGATTTTCATGATTTTTAGACATGAATGTCTTGGTTAAAGGGCCTGAATTCAGGATCTTCGTTTTATGTAAATGAATGATGGAATGCTGAAGCAACTAGTATAAGCAATGTTAACTGACCCTCAAGCGTTAAGACAGAGGACACCACAGCTGACAGCATTCTAGTGCTCCGTCTTTGCTAGTAGACTAACCTTTCTCTGTGCCAAAACCAGCCCCATTTCTGAGAAACACATGAAAATCGGACGAGTACTTAATTACTTATATTATAGTGTGGTAAGTGACAACTTTAAAAGGGACAAACTTTAACACTAAAATGTTATCTCCGTTTTTACCCGCGGCCGAGCTCGGGAACATCAGAAAAGAGCTGGTAAAAACTTTAATTTGCTAAAATTTTTAATCATACCAAAACCCTATTTAAAAAATATCAATAACAATACTTACTTTAATTATTATATTCTATCGTTTTAAATTTTACTCCCTGTGATTATTGTTAACTACATAATTATTGTTAAAATATACTTTTAATATGCGTATACTCGTTAAATGCAGCCCGCAGGTGTTGGGCAAGGCTACCTACATTGGCGCGTCTTTCCTCTTCATATTGGAATGGTGACAAGATGTACCTAAGTTGGTAAGGAATGAAAGTTCGTTTCCTTACATTCAAGAAAAGGGATCTTTAGCAATTTAGTATACTTTGGTAGTTATTTTCCAAAATTATTTGTTAAAATGTGATAACGCATTTTATAAACGACCTCGAAATCCCTTTATAATTTTTTGCTTTGTCCTATAGTATCGATTTCACATAAAGCAGATTTTCAGTAGACGAATCGTCCGACCCGCGACGTTATGCTCGGTCAGTCCCTTATATTTCAACTGTCACAATATAATAAAAGCCATCGAACTCAGAAAACTTTGAAAGCGCAATTCAGTGTGGCGCTAATTGGTCCAAACAGACGCAATTAAAAACGGCTACATACAAAAATGCCTGAAGCGCAGACGCCATACAACCCTGGCATGGCAATGGCCGGAAACGATCAAAAAGTGTAAACACAAAAACATCGCGAAATTAATATCGCGCTGACATTTATAGTTAGTTCAAGGGCTTGCTCTAGTTGCTAATTGTATTCGTTATTACCTAAAATGGCCACGACTGCATTATTATGAATTGAGTGGGCACCGGGCAATGTGCGAAGTGAATCTTGAGAGTTGAGGGGTACTTTAATTGGGGAAACGATTACAATTTTCCCCTCATTAACTTAATAAAGACGAGACCGCACTAAGGTGACGCTACGCTGCAGCAACGCGACGCGTCACGACTCACGACTCACGAGTCACGCGACACTTCACGTTTCATGCATTTTGTGTCGCTGCCGCGTAGTGAAGCTTGCCTCATACGATTTCATACAAATATTTGGCCGGGACGTGTCGCGTAATGCCGCCTCACCTTTATAAAAAATGTGATAGGCATTGTAGTTATACAATATTTTGTCCACCTCTGTCAAGGCACTTCTGTGTAAGTATCCAACAAACAAAACATTTTTTAAATGACTTATCTATTCTATATCGGATATCGTATCATTCGTGGACGATGATAATATCTTGGTTATTTTGCCAATATTAGTGGCTTATCAAATCTAACGTAGTGGCGAGGTTGATCCAGTCAAAATCGTGAATCGTGAATAAAACATAATTAACACCTAGTTTTTAGGGTTCCGTACCCAAAGGGTAAAAACAGGACCCTATTCATGAGACTTCGATGTCTGTCTATCCGTCTGTCTATCTCCAGGCTGTATCTCAAGAACCGCTATAGCTAGAGTTAAGAAATTTTCACAGATTGTGTATTTCCGGTGCCGCTATAACAACGTATACTAAAATCAAAATAAAATTAATAATTAAGGGGGGCACCCATACAACAAGAGTGATTTGTCTTTTTATGCTCGTAATCAATAACGGCAACAGCTAGACGCTTTAAATTTTCACAAAATCTTTAATTATATTTGTAATTTAATATTTTATATTTAATAAAATTTATATGAAATAAATACTTAAGGAGCTCCCATACAAAAACACAATTTTTGCATACTTTCTGATTTCTCTCTGTAACGGTACGGAACCCTTCGTGAGAGAACCCCACTCGCACTTGGCCGATTTTTTTATAATTCCACTCCCGCCACTTCTTCGCCATGGTTGGCTAAAAATAAATTTAGTGAGAACCAAACAATACAGGCGCAATGAAACATAATATAATTTCTTAATAATCAGTATATTTCAAGATTCTGTTCACATAGACATTGTAAACAATATTTATAATCTCATATATACCTATGTACAGTTCGTCTGGGGATATTTACAAAATAAAGAATAAAAAAATATTCCAAAATAGACTCAATATGCCTTTACCCTTATATTACATAATATAGAATGTATACAGCTATTTACATTTATATATACAAATAAGATTCCGATCTAATACTATGAGGCTAAGCACACGCTTAGAAGTTTAATTCATTGTAAAGTTCAAATAAATAAAGCTTGTCGTATTGTTTCTTTTACTCTTCTCCTAAACAATTTATTACAATAGGGGCCGGTTTTTAGGGTTCCGTAGCCAAAATGGCAAAAAAGGAACCCTTATAGATTCGTCATGTCTGTCTGTCTGTCTGTTTGTCTGTCTGTCCGTCCGTATGTCACAGCCACTTTTCTCCGAAACTATTAGAGCTATACTATTAAAACTTGGTAAGTAGATGTAGTCTGTGAACCGCATTAAGATTTTGATGCAAAAATGGAAAAATTATTAAAAATTTTAGGGGTCCCCCATAGGTACAACTGAACCAAAAAAAATTTTTTTCATCTAACCTATGCGTGTGGGGTATCTATGGATAAGTCTCCAAAAATCATATTGAGGTTTCTCATATCATATTTTTTTAACCTGAATAGTTTGCAAGAAAGACTCTTCCAAAGTGGTAAAATGTGTTCCCCCCTCCCCTCTAATTTCTAAAGTAGGGGCATGATAATTCTAAAAAAAATATATGATGTAGATTACTATAAAAACTACCAACGAAAATTGGTTTGAACGAGATCTGGCCAGTAGTTTTTTATACGTAATAAATGGTAAACCTTAATTCTAAATTTCATTAAATCGACTGAAATATAAAAGTAAATCAAAAACCTAAAATAAACCTAATTGCTGCTGCTTCATGGGCGAGTCCAACTGGCACTTGGCCGCTTTTTAAGTTAAGGCCGTCCCCCGAGCAAACGACCTTGGCCATACATTTGCCGCGTTGCCGAGATCGCACCAAAACCGTATTTTTTGTACTTATTTTAGTTCAAAATTGACCTAAAAAAAATTTAAAACGGGGAATATGTAGTTTATGATATTGTCGATCTATTGGCGTGTGTTTCAAATAAAAGTAATTTGTAAATACTAAGGAGATGCTGAATGTATGCTTGAATTTTAAAAAATTGGCTTTACTTTGGAAGCTGATATCATGAGTATAATAAACGTAAATAGAAAATTTAAAACGTGGAAAGGAATGTTGAGATACTGAAGATTATTGCAGTTGTATTTTTATTATGACTCTGTAGCTTTCAAATTATGAGTTTATAAGGCTCTAAATACGGTAAATTACGGATTCTCCGTAGGGAAGGCCCTTAGTGATGTATGGCCTTTATAAAATAAAGATTAAAAAGGGCCTGTTTCACATTCATAAAATAAGTGTGGATTATTTGGGAGTATTGTTTCTTCATACTCCCATATTGAGTAATAGAGATAAAACATACAAGTATAATTTCTAATTATTATTCTGTAGATTGTGAAACAGGGCTTTAATGTAACACCTATGTAAATGCATCATTTCACAAAATTAGTCAGCATAAAGATTGAGAAACATTAATGCATTGTTGGCAGTAAGTCTATATAACAACAAGCAAATGTGATGTGATTTAATAAGAAATAATAAATAAGTTAATTGAAATATAAATCACTAAACGCAGTACTTAGGCCTCATTAAATTATCACAAAACTTTAAACAACAATTTCATACGCACTCCATACATAAAAACCTCAACTTCATCAATTTTAGCATCAGTATAAACTTTTAAAATTTTGATATTGTTTGAAAAAAAAACATTATTAAAAAATAATCCATTAGCAGTGTTAACAGAAATGATTACAGTCTTGAACTAAAAAGAACATTGCTAATAAAAATATTGTACCAGTATTTGAGGAACTGTTCGATTTTTGTAAAGTAGCCAGTACACAATGGCCCACAATTATTGCCCACTACAGGCCCCGCCATTGCGCGCCACGTCTAAAAATCGTCCGTCATCACTCATCAATCATCATACAGTATACACCACTACCCCGTCTACACAATGGCGATGGCTTGTAGTGGGGCCAGCATGGACCATAGTGAAGAGGCACCTTTAGACTGCACACTGACATTTACTACGTCACAATTTTTGGAGTTTATTGTGCAACCTCATCACTATTTCTACAGCAAATGACAGATATTTACGGATAAGGATATTATACTTTTCATTGAAACATGTAGTGTAATCTCTGTATAAAGACATTTTGACTTCACAAACACTTGTGTTTCAGTATTCTGCTGAAAATTTTTTTCTTTTTTCGTGGCATAAGTATACAGTAGTACAATGAAGTCATAGTACACAGTCACTCACACACTATTACTAACGCCTAACACACACACTGGGTATTACGACGCGCGTCGTTTTATCGTCACTTTACCTCGCGCGAGGTCCGATATGAACAACCGAACTCGATCCAAGTTTGTCTTCTTGACGAGTATCTGGAAATAGAGATTAGTGATTAATTAATTTTGTTGAGAGAAACATAAAACTCGAACCATTTTGGTAGGGCGTGACCATGTTAAGGGTTTTTTGACGCCCTTAACATGGCCACGCCTGGCCACGCACAGTATACATGGCAAAGGATAAAAAATAAAAATATTGCCAGAGCCCACATTTTATTATACTAACATCACCATATTCACCACATCACCCTAGGTAGTAATTGCTAGTCGTTTTCCAGCACTATTGGAACGAAGTTCCTTATAGCGCGTTCGGCGTTAGTAAAACGGTAGCAGGTACATATCACAAAGACCCAGCAGCTTGCCGTCCTCCTCGCGCGTGCCCCGGGACTCCCCGGGGCTCCGGGACTTCCCGGACCGGGGACGAGCTACCATATAGTATACACACGTACCGACTCATCCGCTATGCTGTGTATGTGGGCGGGGAAGCGCGGCATGTCCCGCCCCTCCACGTACACGCTCTGGCCGCGGTGGAACCACCGCCGCTCGTATAGCAGCTTGCCGTCCTCCACGCGCGTGTCCCGGGATTCCCCGCGGGACTCCCGCGGGTCAGCGTCTTCCCGGACTGGGGATGAACCGGATACTGAAATGTGGATTTATTGCTTTAGGTCCTCACAGTAAATAATGTTCTGAATTCCCATTACTACCCTACTACCTACTTGTTACATGAAAAATGTCCATAACAAAACATTGCATGACTTTTACATCTACATTCTGCACAGATGCCTGAAAAAGAAACATTAATCTTCAGAAACATTAAGACCATAATATGTAAACAGTATTTCATTGGCTTCAATAGCAACCAATGTATTTTTAGAAGTTTCATCAATTTGTATGGCTTAGTTATTTTATCAGAGAATGTGTAAAAAAAATGTTTTCTACAGTGTCATGGGCGAATAAAATAATTGTAACTACAATAACAAAAAAAAATTTCATGCGCACATAGAAGAAACAAGTAGCTATAAGTAAATGGCCAGACTTATCTTTCTTTAGCAACCAGACATATTGAATCCGAATGCGAGGGCCACAGTCGCGACTCGCGAGGCAAGCCGTGAACCATCTATTAAAACTCTTTTTATCTCCCTTGCACGAGAGTGAAAAGCACTCATAAGAGGTAAAGTATCTACTCACGCGTGCTGTGCGGACGTCTAGGGTGTGGGGGGTGTGCGGTGTGCGCGGGGTGTGCGGCGTGCGCGGGGTGCGGGTCGCGCGCGATGGCCCGCAGGTCGGCGTCGATGTCTCGCTCGTCCAGCTGGAACGTCAGCGTCGTCGCCAGCGGCTTGCGGCGCTTCTCCGGCGCGGGCGCGGGCTCGTTCGCTCGCCGCCGTAATATGCGCTTCATGGGCGGTTTTACCTGGAAGTTACAGAGGTTACATTGCATTAGTGCATCTCTGTAATGTTGGAGAAATTGATTCATATAAGTAAACAATTATGAACCACAAGTAACTTTACTGTGGCTAGAGTTCTGCCTTGTGTGGAAACAATGTAATGTCCTACCTCTATTGAGTCTCCATTGAGTTCCATTGTATTTCTTTCACTTTCAATAAGTTTCTTCTTCTCCTCAAAATCATTGATAAGATTCTCCCTCAACTCCACTTTCTTCTCTTCAAATTCTTTTGCTGCAGCCTTCTTCTCTGCTATGTATTCCCTCTCGACCACATCAAACATGTGATCTCTGTAATGTAAAATCTACTGTTAAACTTAAAATTGATGATGATGATGTTTAATTGCAAGGCAAAACTTTTTGTTCAATTGCTAGTTAAGGGGCCGGGGTACCCTCGAAATTCTCATACATACTTAATACCAAAATCGTTTTCTCATACGAAAATATATAACATTTTTGAGTTATTTTTCAGTATAGTACTTACCTTTTTTTTCACGCAGAGAAATGCATTAACGCATTCGAGTATTACCTAGGTTCCTGCACAAAATTTTTCTAAAAAATATTTAAACACTAAAAAATAGAGTAAAACACAAAAAAAAAATTAAATAGTAATTTTACTACAAAATATTTAAATACTAAAAAATATTTTTTAGTTTAAAATTTTGTAGTAAATTTACTATTTATTTATATATTTTTTTTTGTGTTTTACTCTATTTTTTAGTGTTTTAATATTTAGTTAGTAAATTTAATAAAAAATATTTAAACAAAAATAATTTTTTGTTTAAATATTTTTTAGAAAAATTTTGTGCAGGAACCTAGGTAATTACTATTTTAAGCTGAAAAATAACTCAAAAATGTTAAATATTTTCGTATGTATGAGAATTTCGAGGGTACCCCGGCCTCTTAAGAATAAATTACCTGTGCTTTTTTCAGCACAGAGAAGCGAAAAATGTAGTTAAAAGAGGCAGACATACAATGCAATCTTAAATAGCTGTGTCTTATTTATTTTTGTCTTTTGACTTGCTAGCAAAGTAGCTTCCAAAATATTTAAATATTAAAACAACAACAGAGAAGTTGATTCATAGGCAGATGACGAGCTTACCTAAATTGGTTGTGTTGTGACTTGTGTCAAACCCATCCGACAGATCAGAGCTATCATTAAATTGATTATGGGTGAATTGCACCATAAGCGTAGTTAGGGTGAAGCTAAACGAGCGTAATTTCTGCTGGGCAGAAATTTCATACAAAAGTCATGTTTGACTCACACGGCGACTCAAAATGAGTTGTATGACAAGAAATTCTGCGGCTCACAACTCATAAATTACGCTCGTTTGGCTTCACACTTAAAGTTAAGGTTATCATCAAATATGGCGACTTTTGCTAGGGATTTGACAGTTCATTTTACCATTTTGTTATGGTTAAATTTAAAGTAAAGCCGCCAACCCACCGCGGCGCATGCTGTGCACTGCCACGCGCACGCGTGGACGTGCACGGATTTCTTTGACTTAAGTCGATTCGTGCGTAGCGTGTCCGTGGGTTGCAGTGGACACAGTCATATATTTTCTTACAAAGCGAAGCTTGACGCACGTGCGTAGTCTCTCCGTGCGCCGTGGTGGAATGGAGCCCTGAACCGGTGCAACCCACTCATAATCTGACCAAATGACGTAGATCCATCATCTGCCTATGAATAATTTTTTTCGATGGTACAATAAATATAAAGTTAACATTGGCCTTCGAAATATGAAACCTACTTGTATAGCCTGTTCAGCCGCAGTCGCTCGTGCAGCTGGTGCTCCAGCCGCTTGACTCTCCGCAGCAACTCCGGGTGCACATTGTCCTCCAGCTGCTGCAGCTGCTTCTTCAGGTTTATCAGCTTGTCCTGGTACATCCTTGAGGAACGTGGGATACTATTAAACAACCAACATACTATTTAACACTAGCAGTACTGTACTCCATTAGGGGTGTAAGCTGTTTTAAGCGGGGACCCGCGCATGGCCCCGCGCGGAGCCCGTCGCGGAGACTCGACTTACGCAATGTCACCAGTTCCTAAGTATTTGTATTTTGTGCAGTACGATTTCTGCCTTTGGATAATGGATAGTACATGTAAAATAAATGTAAAAAATGCCGCGCGTGCTCCTGTCGGCGTTTTTTGTATTCAGAACGTAATATTATGAACCCGCGCGGGCGCCCGCGTAACACAGTTTACTCCCTAAGGCTTATAAATGAAGCCAATATGGCCAATTATGATATATAATAATTTTAATATTACCTTGTAGTTAAAGAAATACAAGACATATTGAATTGGTAATTTTAAAGATTTTAGCTTAGTGCTATGGAAAGTTTTACTAGTAGAGTACACACTACACAGTACAGATATAATTGTTAGGCTAATTGCAAGCCTTACATTAAAACAAAAGCTTCTTTATATAAGAATGTTTGACTTACTGCTCTTTAACTTCAACAGGCTCATCATTGTTTGGTAGATCCGTCTCGCTTGCCTCCTCTGTATCTGAAAAATGAGATTTCTTAATATATACTTACTAGCCAGCCAATAACTAAGTCTAGTAGGAAACAACATGCTTACAAATATAGCAGACTTAAACAAGATGTTAGTGTAAACACCGTTATCCTTGAAACCATCAAATGAGCCCGTCAAAATGAACAACTTTTTCTATGAGAACAATGCTGGGAACTCAAAAAAATCCATCTTCATACCTATACAAATAGCCGATCCTGGCATCCGTATGGGTATGAAGACGGCATTTTTTTTGAGTTCCTAGCATTGTTCTCATAGAAAAAGTTGTTCATTTTGACAGGCTCATTTGATGGTTTCAAGGTTAACGGTATTTACACTAACACACTGTATATTATATCCATATCCATATTCATATGAAAACCATGAAGGTCAAATACATGTTTAGAGCTTAAATTTGGAGCTGATGATGCTTATGAGTCCTTGAAGAATTGTGAGCATTAATTCCACTTTTGATGGAGTAAATTGATTTATTCACTCAAGAAACAAGGTCACATGATATGATTACATATTTTTAGCTGGGAGAAAGTATCAGATGAGATACATAATTACGTCATCTGGCACAAAACATCAGTGGCGGGAACACTGTGCAAAACATAACCAACAAATGCTTATGTACAAAACCTTTAGTAAGACAACTGTTACGGCTTACAAAACGAAAATAACACAACATATTATCGCCAGAGTGACAAAAAGTGGCACAAAGCATTGAAATTTCTATTTTGTAGTGGCAGTAAACAATTTTTACCTTCGTCGCTGTCGTCCATGGCCGGGGTCTGTAATGTCTCCTCTGGATCCCTGTACTCGTCCAAATCGTCGTACCCGTCGTCCTCGAAGTCATATTCGTCCCCGGGGCCCGAGTATGGCGATCCTTGGTAAGACATAGTGGAAGCGACGCGTAGCAGTTGCATACAGATTGAATGTTATCACGATTATAGAAATGAGCGCTAAGCACGTTGCTGTAACTTACTAAATCGAATACATGTAACGTGAGTAGCGCATACCATTCATAAATTTATAAAATTAATTGCGAAAAACACTGTAGCTGCGCTGAACAAAATTAGTTTTGAGACTTGTCAATTTATTTGACGTCAAGCTGGACGTTTTTGAAAGCATCGCTATACGACAAAAGAAAACAGTTTGAAAGAGAGAGATAGATTTATAGACAATTTACGTGATAAAGCAAGATAGGACACCGCATTTTACTTTTGTCTGATTTTACCATAGACAATATAGAATACGTCATGTCATTGTTATATGGATAAAGTCATTTAAACTGGATATTCGATTCATAAAAAATCGATTACAAGAAGATTTTTTTAAATTTAAATATAGGTCAGGCCGACTTAATCTTTAAGATGTATGGCCTTTATAAATAAAGAAAAAAAAAAAAAAAAAAAAAAAATATAGGTCTACCAGAATCTGATGGCAAAAAATGAGAAAGTAAATTGACTCTAGCAATACTGGGGTATTTGGAATAAAACATTTTGATCCTTTTTAAGGTAAAAACGGGACCCTATTACTGAGACTTCGTTGTCTGTCCGTCTGTCTGTCTGTCTGTCACCAGGCTGTATCTCGAGAACCGCTATAGCTAGACTTCTGAAATTTTCACAGTTTGTGCTTATCTGTTGCCGCTATAACAACAAATACTAAAAATAAAATAATATTTATATTTAAGGGGGGCTGCCATACAACAAACGTGATTTTTTGGCCTTTTTGCTTGATATCAATAATGGCACAGATAGGCACTTAAAATTTTGACAAATGCCTTAGATATATGACGTGTACTTTAATAAATAATAAAAATATATAAATAAAATAAAAAATTTAAGGGGGCCTATCATACAAAAAACACAATTTTTTGGCCTATTTTTGCTCTATAACGGTACGGAACCCTTCGTGCGCGAGTCCGACTCGCACTTGACCGATTATTTTTATTTTTCCTTAAAGCGGCCGATTCTAAGTACTCTGGTAGATCTATATTTTTCTGAGCTGAGACGACGTTAGAAGATTCGATCGTTTGCTCATTGCTGGCACCCATACTGGTTACTTGTCTAGGAAACCGTAGACGTAGTATCCCAGAAATGATCACCAAAATAGTCAAAACCGTATGTATCTATATAATATAATAATTATTCTAGAATAAAAAATTGGTCTGTGTTCACTACTTTTATTTCTCCATAAAACTTTAAGAGTGAATTGCACCAGAAGCGTAGTTAATTTATCGTCAAATATGGCGTCCATAATGGACTTTTACTGGGGATTTGACAGTTCATATTATGACTTTTTATTATGGTTAATTATTAAGTTAAAGTTATAGTTAAAGTAAGCTGGTGCAACCCACCCTAAATCAACGGTTTATTATGATTTATGAATCTCGATCGCCTGATCACACTGATCTCTATTAGTACAAACTACAAGTCCTGATCAGGATGGCTCGACTCGATTTTAAATTGATTTAAATCGATATTGTTTGATGTTTATTCTTCTTTTTATTTGTCTTTGACGTTGTTGTAAATTTCCTAAATATATATAAGTACTTTGTGGTTGTAAATAATTCTCTTTTATTTTATATTTGCTTTTCATCTCGTTTTTCTTAGTTTTAGTAATAAAATATCGTTTATTGTACATAACTTTGAACTGTTTACTAGCAGACTTTTTAGGTTAGGCATCTGTCAAGAGTCAAGACCACGTCAACACAATGAAGACAAACAACACAGATACAAACAATGACCAATGACGACAATTTATGTCAAATTGAAGAAGGGACAGTAAAATACTGTGGTAACATTTGTTAGGGTGCGAATCTGCTGAGGTCCAGACACTCACATGTCCTCCCTCACAGATCTCCCCTCTCAGTTTTTATCTCTTTCACACTGTGTTAAATCTTCCTTCTCTATTTTTGTCTCTTTTATAATTTGTATTCCCGTCTCAACTTTTGTCCCGTTCATATGTGTTATGTTTTGTCTCTATCTTTTTGTATTATATTGTCTCACTCTAATCAATCAGATTTTTGTATATATAGCCGTAAGTTTTGTAAATAAATCACTCACTTCCGATCCTACAGTCGAGTATCATTTATCTCCTGTACCAATACTCTTACAAGTGGTGACCCCGAAAAGAAGAACACTCCTCAAGCCTACAAACGCTTGAAAGAAGACACTAGAATAAGAAAATTTCAAGAAAAGAACACATATATTTCAAGATGGAAAACCCGATCGAAAATCAAGCCGAAGCTTTGCCCGTACCTCAACAACCTCCAGCTGCAAGTGCAACGACTAGCAACGACGTCAATTCCATCGATTTGGCCGCCATCTCCGTGCAATCTCGACTTCTACCGTTTTGGCGCGAATACCCAGATCTATGGTTTAACCAATTTGAAGCCCTCGTTCTGCCGATGAAGACCAGCGACGACAACAAATTTAGATACGTCCTAGGCCAGCTACAATCAACCGATCTACGACATCTCACGGACATATTATCAAGTCCCCCGCAAAAAGGAAAATACGAAGCTGTCAAGACAAGATTACTCTACGTGTACGGAAAATCGCAAGTCACAAACTTCAAACATTTACTCAGCGAACTGGAACTGGGTGACCAAAAGCCCAGCCAACTCTTACGACGAATGCGGGAACTCGCCGGAAACATGCTCACTGAAGACGGCATCAAGATCGAGTGGCTAAACAGATTACCGCAGCAAGTGCGAGTTGTATTATCCGTAAACAAGGACTCGCCGCTTGACGTACTCGCTGCGATGGCCGACAAAATGTTAGAATACTCATCGACCAGTACCATCGCAGCTATATCAACACCGCCGCCGACACAGCATCAGCATCAGCCGGGTCCAGCCCCTAGTACGTCAAACGAAATCTTCATGGCCACGCAAATACAACTCATGGCCAAACAAATCGAAAAATTAACACTCGAAGTCGCCGAGATACGCCAGGGAAGACAGAGACAGCACTATCCCCGTCACTCTCGCTCCCGTTCAAGATCGATGAGACGGCAATATAACCATCAAACTAACAAAGATGAATGGTTATGCCGCTACCATTACAAGTTTGGAGATCAAGCCCGACAATGTATATCGCCGTGTGCAAGACGCAACAGAAATTCGGAAAACTAGAGTCAACACCGACCGTGGCGGACGTCGGTGTTTCGTCTGCGAGCAACCGCCTATGTGTCGTCGACCGCAACACCTCACAACGTTTCCTCGTCGACACTGGCGCTGAAATCTCAGTCCTCGCCGCATCAAGAATACTAAAGTCGAAGCCAACACCGAATACCTGCAAGCTCTACGCCGCAAACAACACGCCAATCAACACATATGGCGAGAAGAATCTGCTACTAGACTTGGGCCTCCGTAGACCATTCAGATGGTCATTCGTCGTAGCCGATGTCAAGACGTCAATACTCGGCGCTGATTTCCTCCGTCACTACAAGCTACTCGTCGACTTACACCGAAAGAAAATCATCGACAGCGTCACTGAACTAGCTATCAACGCGGTATCAGTGACCACGTCTCAGCCGTCGGTCCACATCCTGAGTCACGATCAAGTCTACCACGACATCCTTCAACAATACCCGGATGTACTCCGCCCAATGTCTACAAAGTCGCCGAGCAAGCACAACGTCACTCATCACATCGAGACGACCGGCGCGCCGCTATTCGCGCGCGCACGCCCTCTGCCGCCCGAAAAGTACAAAGCGGCGAAACAAGAATTCGAGCGACTGATGGAGATGGGCATATGCCGCCCGTCTAAAAGTCCGTGGGCCAGTCCACTTCACGTCGTCACGAAGAAAGACGGAAGCCTCCGAGTGTGTGGCGATTATCGTCGTCTCAATGCCGTAACACTGCCCGATAGATATCCGACTCCTAGAATTCAAGATTTTACCTATGTACTTCACAACAAGACGATATTCAGCAAGATCGATATCAAAATGGCATACTATTGGATTCCAATCGCCATAGAAGACGCCGAGAAGACTGCCATTATCACTCCATTCGGTCTTTTCGAATTCAACTGCATGACCTTCGGATTACGAAACGCGAGTCAAACTTTTCAACGATTTATACATGAAGTGCTCCGCGGCGTCGAAGGCTGTTTCGCGTTCGTTGACGATATTCTGTTGTGCAGTGAAGACGAAGAGAAACACAAACAACTATTGCACGACGTACTCGAGCGCCTAAACAAGTACGGCGTAACACTAAACGTCGAAAAATGCGAGTTTGCGAAGAAAACAATCAACTTTCTGGGCTACGAAGTTTCATCGCAAGGCATCAAACCTACTACAGATCGAGTCGAAGTAATATCTAATTATCCAAAACCGAAGACAATACTAGAATTGAGAAGATTTCTCGGCATAATTAATTTCTACAGAGATTGTTTACCGCAACAAGCCGAGCGACAGAGAAAACTAAACACGTATCTGCACAATAAGAGGAAGCGAGACAACACTACAATCGAGTGGACGCCGGAGGCCGAACAAGCTTTCTACGACTGCCGTAAAAGCATCTTAGAAGCAACATCCCTGTCTCATCCTATCGCCGGTGCACCACTGAGCATAGCCACAGATGCCTCGGACCACAGCATGGGTGCAGTACTGCAGCAGCGTGTAAACAACGTGTGGAAGCCGCTCGCATTCTTCTCGCGAGCGCTCAGCGACACTCAACGCCGATACAGTGTGTACGATCGTGAGCTACTAGCGATCTACACAGCTGTTAAACACTTCCGTCGACTCATAGAAGGCTGCGACGTCATCGTACACACAGACCACAAGCCGCTATCTTTCGCCCTGTCAAGACCGGCCAGCAGCAGCGACACACCTAGAAGAGAAAGACAACTCAATTTCATCAGTCAGTTTTGCACGAAGATTATCTACGTTCAAGGCGAAAAAAACCCTGTGGCCGACGCTCTTTCCCGCATAGAAGAGATCGACGTGCCGTCAAACCTCGACTACAATCAAATAGCGAGCGACCAGCAGCACGACGAAGAACTAAAAAAGCTAAGACAGCAAACTAATCTCAAGTTCGTCGATATCGCCGCCCCCAACGGCAATCGACCAATCACCTGCGAGTATTCATTATCATCACCTCGCCCTTACCTGCCGCCTGCGCATCGATACGAAGCTTTTAAATCGCAACACAACTTGTGTCACCCAGGGGTACGAGCGACGAGAAAACTGGTTACATTGAAGTACTTTTGGCCCTCGATGAACAAAGATGTAACTATGTGGAGTAGAAGCTGCATCGATTGTCAACGAGCGAAAATTCAGAGACATACAGTGACGCCACTAGCAAGTTTCCCGCCGTCGGAACGCTTCGAACACTTACATATCGACATAATCGGACCATTCCGACCATCGCACGACTACCGTTACATAGTAACGATGATCGACAGATTTACAAAGTGGCCGGAAGCCGTTCCAGTATACGAAATTACAGCGGAGAGCGTCGCAAAAGCTCTTTACGAAGCGTGGATATCGAGATTCGGCTGCCCCCTGCGAATATCTACAGATCAAGGCAGACAATTCGAGTCCTCACTATTCAACGAGTTAACGAAGAAACTGGGAATAAAACGCATCCATACTACCGCATTTCATCCGCAAGCAAACGGAAAAATTGAGCGCTGGCATCGCACTCTAAAAGCCGCGCTAGTATCACGTGGCGCCGCCACGCGGTGGAGCGAGGAACTACCGACAGTATTACTGGGACTCCGCACCGCTCTGCGCGGAGACAGCAACACAAGTCCCGCACTGCTCACCTACGGCGCACCCCTACGAGTACCTGCAGACTTCTTCGTGCCGTCGAAGCCGAAAATACAAGAAGCTGACTACGTGCGTTGCCTTACCGAAACCATGGCAACGCTATCTCCGGCACAGAACACTGTGCGATCGTCGTGTCGACCCTTCGTACACAAAAACTTACAAAAGTGTACGCATGTGTTCGTGAGAAACGACACCGTCCGGCCGCCGCTCACGCCGCCCTACGACGGACCGTATCCGGTACTACAACGACACGACAAGTACTACAAGATCCAGCTACCCAACCGAGTCACAGTTGTATCGCTGGACAGACTAAAACCAGCATACATCTGTCTCGAAGAAGAAAATGAAGAGGAGGAGCCGAGCCCTGCCCCGTCGAGCCCTGCGCCCGACGTGCCCGCCAGCCCGCAGCGCCGCGAAAGAGACCGCGCGCCCGCGCCCGGCCTGCCGTCATCACCGCAAGTTCGAGTAACGAGATTCGGCCGCATCAGTAAGCCATCCGTACGTTTCACTTGAAGGGGGGTACTGTGGTAACATTTGTTAGGGTGCGAATCTGCTGAGGTCCAGACACTCACATGTCCTCCCTCACAGATCTCCCCTCTCAGTTTTTATCTCTTTCACACTGTGTTAAATCTTCCTTCTCTATTTTTGTCTCTTTTATAATTTGTATTCCCGTCTCAACTTTTGTCCCGTTCATATGTGTTATGTTTTGTCTCTATCTTTTTGTATTATATTGTCTCACTCTAATCAATCAGATTTTTGTATATATAGCCGTAAGTTTTGTAAATAAATCACTCACTTCCGATCCTACAGTCGAGTATCATTTATCTCCTGTACCAATACTCTTACAATACTATCAAAACATGAGAAATGGCTTCGGCCTGAAGAAAAAACTTATTTCATATTATTGATATCAAAGAATTGGCTTCGGCCTGATGAAAACTCTATTTCAGATGGTTATTATAAAAGAATTGGCTTCGGCCTTCACTATCATTCATTGAATAGAGAAAGCATAGAAATGGCTGTATGGGCAACGCTCCCTTTGCCTGTCCCGACGGACGAATTATAAAAACAACAACACTGTCTTTGACGTCACGTTCCATGGTGGACGTCAATCGTCATCGTATTTTTAAAATCCTATTTGATTTAGTCTTGTATAATAGCAGCACGTATAGAAAAGTATTAAATTAATTAGTTTAGCGTGTGAATTAGCTATCGACGATGTTGGTTACGCCCGGCCGAACAATTTGTTTATAGCGAGTGTGTCGGTGACGCTATACGCTATTGTGTTTGGTGATGTAATTTATGTGATTGGGTGGCTTCCTAGTTTTCTATAATGGAAGAATCCTCGTTTACTATTCCAGCAGACGACAATGGTGATAGTGAACTCGATCCTAGAATACAGGTCAGTGAATGATAATGTAATATTTTAGTTCAATACGTTGCCTTTGTAACAGCAAAGATGAACGTCAACTTCATAGATTATTTCGCCAATGAGCATAATGGATACGACATACTATATCAAAACATGAAATACGGACTGATAGCTAGTAAAGAACTCTCAGAGTATTTTAGAGAGAGATCGAATATTGAGGAGACGAACTCGAAGCTGCTTGCGAAATTGGCAAAACAAGCGAACAGCAACTGTGCGCAGGGCACTTTTGCGCCGTTCTGGACTGTGCTGAAGTGTTCCGCTGAGAAACTGTCCAACTTGCACCAGCATATGTTCCAAAAAGTCAGCGAACTGGTGAAAGATGTTGCTAGGTATGCAGATGAGCTCCACAAGAAACATAAAGCGGTCAAAGATTCTGAGTCTAGTACCCTAGAGGTAGTTTTGCTCATACAAAACACAAAACAAGCATTGCAAAAAGCCAAAGATGTTTACACATCAAAATCATCAGAGCTAGAGAAACTAAGAAAAGATAATGCATCTGCAAAGGACATAGAAAAGGCAGAGGTTAAAATTAAAAAGTTACATGAGGATTACAGGCAGTTGGCAGAGAAATATAACTTAGTGAAACAGGATTTTGAAAAGAAAATGACACAGACATGTAAACATTTTCAAGATGTTGAGGAGGCTCACTTAAAACAGATGAAACAGTTTGTGAATTCATATGCAGACATCATACAAAATAACCAAGATTTAATGGGACAAGTACATAGAGATTTCAAGCATCAGTGCCTTGAGCTTACTGTAGAGAAACTACTGGAGCAGTTCCTTGTTGATAAATACAATACCTTAGAAAAGGGGAACTTAGTTGAGCTACCACCTACTTTACCAAAGCCGGGATCAGCTAACAATTCAATATCAGAAGCTGATCAAATATCTACAGTATCTAATGGGTCCCATAAACCTGCCCAACCCTCTAAAGTAGCAAAGAAGGAGCCCTCTTTTGCAACAAAAACCTCCAGAAGAACTACCTCTTTATTAAATTTGTTTACACCAAACTTTCAAAGTAAGGATGAGCCCAGTGTCAGTGCAGAAGGCCCCGCACCATGCTCGGCACCCTCAAGTCCAAGTGGGACTCCAGCGACTCCCGTTGCCCAGGACAAAGATGACATAAACAGAACACAGACACTCAGAGAGTCCAAATGGTTTTTGAGAAGTAGAAGAAACAAGGCTAAGCCCAAGAAATCTAAAGGTAAGAAAAGAGATGAGATATCAGAAAATACAGGTACATGTGATAAATCTGATTTGGAAGAGAAAGAGGAGGAACCTCCTCCAAAAGAGGACCCGATGAATTCACCTGAGGTCGATGAGGAAGGCTTCTGTATTAGACCAAAGGATGAGAAGTGCAGTGCTTACTCCTCATCAGATTCAGACTCAGAGGAGGAAAGAGAACAAGGTAAAATTCATGTGGAAATAAAACCAATAACAAATGGCAATGCACCTATGTCTGCTAGTTTGGACGAACTAAGGGCAACTGTGGAGAATATTTCTCTGTACAAAATTAACACAACTCGTAGAGGCTCCAATGCTAATGCAAGCAAAGCAAGCAGTGATTTGTTAGATTTGAATTTCTTCCAGAGCCCTTCCGCCAGCAACCCGACGTCGCCTCATACCAATGTATCCAATCCTTATGCACCCTTGCAAGGTAATGCGTCTCATCTCCTTGAAAGCCCAACTCCTGTTTCAACAGCTGATGTTGGTGACCTATTCTCTGAGGTTGGAGAGATGAGTCAGTCCAATTTCCGTACATCGACACCGACCATATCCACGATATCTTTACCTCGTCCTCCTTCTAGACGTTCGGAGGGTGATTTTCGAACAGCATGCTCCTCCGGTTCCCGAGGTCCCTCTCCTTTAACAATCGGCATGGCTGACACAATACCATTGGCAGTGGCTTTCCATGAAATAATACACTCTTACTTTAGAGGAACCGAGGAGTCTAGGTGTCAAGTGAAAATGTCGGGAGATATGATGCTCTCCTTTCCAACTGGCATTGTAGGTGTTTTGGCTAACAACCCTAACCCTGCAAAACTTTGCTTTAGGCTGAAGAACATACACAGACTTGACAATGTTTTACCCAACAAGCAGCTCATAAGCATCAACCTTATGATGTCTACCAGGGACACGACAGTTGTCGAATTTAACATGCCAGCATTAACAGCTTTACTAAGGAGGCAGTCCGAAAAGAACCCAACTGCACAATACTTCAATGTGGATATTCTGAAGTATCAGATCAGGCCGAAGTCGGGGGCCGCGTCTTGCCCGCTACAAATGGTGTCCTACTGGAAATGCGAAAGAGACCACACAGATCTGAAAGTGGACTACAAGTACAATCTTCACGCTATGAGTCCGCCGTCGCCGCTGTTGAACGTGTCAGTTTGTGTCCCTATGAACGGTACAGTTAAAAACGTTATCGCTATGCCCAAAAACAGCTGGAACAGCGAGATCGAGCAGGCGTTGTGGCGTTTCACCGAGTTGTCTCAGCATTCTGATGACCGGGGTGTGGGGTCACTCAAGGCCCGTTTCGAATTGACCAACGGGCCTTCCACTAAGAAAACTATATCCGCTCAGTTCAACTGCGAGGGTGCGACCTTGTCAGGTATAGAGTTTGAACTGATTGGTAGCGGATATCGTCTGTCGCTTGTAAAGAGACGCTTCGTCTCCGGGAAGTATATTTGCGATAGTGATTTGTAATTATCGGTCCAACGTCTACTGATTTTGTTCTTGTGTATATAAGTATGCGAGGCATAGTTTTGGATTGAATATTTGAATGTATTGTAAACGATTTGTGGTACCTTACGGGACTGTTTCCTGTCCGACTTATGAGATTTAATTCATGGTGTTTGTCAATTTGGATTAAAACTGTTAGTTTTAACTTTCTATAGCTTATTAACAGCCTTTTATATTGTTAGATTTGTGTATTCACTGATGTACTAATATTTTTCTCGTATATGAGACGTGCCATTATACACAACAATAGATTTACTTTATGAAATTAATTTATACCTTGTTATAATTTTTAAAACACTGTAACAAATTTTTGTATTTACATCACAAGCTTAATTAAAATTAGTCGGTTAAAATGTTTATTTCTGATAATGATATTGTGTCTTATTGAAATTTATTCTTGAGTCTTGACAATGACATTTTAATTGCTTGATAAGTTATCTACCTCTAAGGTCAATAGTGTTAGAGTTCACAATTCATCTGTAGCCGCAATAAAAATGTGCAATTGTGCATCCTTATCACATTAATTTTATTTCATTGATAATAATAATTATTAATCTATGTTAACATTTTTAATATAATGATAATGCATAATTTAACATCTACTTCATATAATAGAGTTCAAGTAACCTAATGCAATGAATTTAATAAATGTATTTAGTCGTCCGACACTATCGAATAGTGTTTATTTTTTTTTTGTTTTGTGGTTTTCGAATCTCGCTTTTTATTTTCTAATAAACTTAATATGTTAATGTCATGTTTTTTACCACCGTCACGTTTTTTGATTACTATGTATAGGTAGATGTAAAAATTACTCCTACTTATAAAGACATTTATTGCAGTGCATAACTATTCAAGGTTCGCAGTCTTTGTCATGGGAACGTATTCAACATGCCAAAGACAAGCAACTTTTTTTTCGCTGTGTAAATATTTTTATAAGTAAGGGGTAAATGTTTATTTTATATTTATTTACTCAAATGTAATCTCATACATTCATTCTTGTATACTTGTATATGCTCGGCCTAATAGTTACTCGTCTTTACCAAAAGTGAAGTGTTCATGTTAAAACTCTAGTACAACACGACCATTCCATTAATGTTTTTAAGTTTTATTTATGCCGATTGCCAGTTATGTAATACCCTAATGTACTCGCACTCGATAGCCGAAAGTGCATATTTTTGTATCGCAAAATTTGCAGCATGTATAATTCTGATGTATGTAAATTTACGATAATATGCAATAAACTGTAATGTTATTAATTTTCAATGGAATTTTCTTTTCGGATACACCTAAGATAGAGTGAGAAAGTAAGTATTGTTTTTATTGGCTAATGGCTAGGCGCTTTTCCGTAGGGACAGGAAACAATCCACTAAGGTACACTTTTGGCTCAGTTTTTATCAGTTTAAGATTGTTGTGAATATAAATTTAGTGATTCGAAACGCGTCCGATATCAGTAAGGAGGACACCGTGTCTATCTCGAGATGATAAGATATTTAACCAGTAATGGCTCAGATGTTTCCCGTCCCTACATGTTGCTTGCTTCTGCCGTACGTTTGGGAATACCGCGTGCGCGTGCCGTGCGACTGTCTAAAGTTTTTCAACAATTTCCAGGTGGAATTGGAGAAGTTGAACGCCGCTACTGACGAGATTAACAAGTTGGAACTGGAATTGGATGTGAGTTGTGTTTATTCTATCCAACCTCTGCATGCGTTATTTTAAGAAGTTACGCGAAAACTGTACATTTTGCTGCAAAAATGCCTTATGTCCTTTCTATTTATCCACCAAATTGCATAAAAATTGGTCCAGTAGCTCGTGAGATAAGCGCGTTCGAACAAAAACTCTTCAGCTTTATAATATTATAGTAGACTGTAGAGGTTTAGGTGCTTCCTAAGGGTGTGAATTGACGGCACGTCCATTCAGTCAAATTACCTGATACTCCTAAACATGCGTTAATGTACATTGTAATTTGTACGTAGGTAAGTCCGTTTGGATGCCAGGCATGTTTGTATTTCATTACGTTAAGAAGTTTTCTAAACGACCTTTCCGTAATGCATACTATAAGGGTGCCGTCACAAAAGGTCGCCAGTAGTGCGACAGCAGCGCGACTTCTTAGATACTAAAAAGAGTCGCGCTGCTCCAGCTTGTAGTAAGAAGTCGCATTGTTGGCGACCTAATGTGAAGGCACCCTTAGATATAGATAAAGATTAGCTCTGGGTTAAAATATCATGCCGTTATTTATCTGGTTATAACACAAATCTTTTGCAAGTAGGCTTCATATTACAATAACTAATAAGCATATTGTGATAATCAATATTCCGCCATCAATTCATTATTCAAGTAGGAAGAACGTTAGTTAATCGTGCACTGTTTAACATGAGATAAATAGTATTTTGTTCTCAATGAAGTTGGTCTTACGTTACTGCCGCATTGTGCAAGCTACTGACATGATAATTAAAAGAAAACTTTTGCGAAAACGCTGTCCTCCTTTTGGTTGCTCGTTATAATCGATTTAATGAAAGAATGAAAGTTGCCTGCAGTTAGAAAGTTATACAGGTAAAGGTACCATAGTCACATAAAATCTACTTATCTGGAAAATAGAATATCTATAATTAATGTGTCTAATACCAATAGGCAATACTGGACATCTCAAAATATGCTTCTTCACTTCGCAGCAGATCACATGTAGTTGTGTAAAATAGAATTTTTTCTGCAGCTCCAACTCATTTCTTAGGGCGCCCACACAAAACTGCGAATTCGCATCGAATCGCAAATATCTGCGACAAAACTCATAATAAAAATGACATTGCGATGCGAATTCACACGAATTCGCATCGCAATGTCAGAAACGCAGTCTTTATGTGTGTAAACTCTTACTAGATGTTGTTCGTATCTTCCTAATTCACGCAGAAAATAGTACGCACAATACATAAATTATAAGGCAATAAAAACTATATGTCCTTTACCGGGGCTCAAAGTCTCTCCATGCCAAATTCATCTAACTTAGTTAGCCATTTGAGCTTGAAAAAGTAACAGACAGACATACTTTCACATTTAAATGAATAGATTATATTTTAACTTTGCAAGTTTTTTTTTGTCGAAAGGAATTTGAACTCATTCCCAGTTAATTTTACTCGCATAAAGATTACATAAGTGTGTGGAAACTGGCCCAAAATGACGAAGTATTCGGAGAAAGATAAGAAAATAACAGCTAAATGAGCCGTGCATTTTGCTCGATTCTTTGCAGTATGTAGAGCTTCTAAGTTCGAACCTCCATAAGGCTTCCTTCTTAAGTTACATGTGTCTATTGTTAGAAAGGATATATTTCATCCTTGCTATTTTATTGAGGTCTGTTAAAATATATTTCTGTTACCGCATTTCGACAAATTGTCCTTACGTAAAGAGTTAAAACTTACTACTGAGAAAAAGTTTTCAAGTTTTGACATTGACTCCATACTATATTTTCTATCTCAGAGTTCTTGTTCCATCTTCCTCACTACTTAAAAGGAATAGGTAATTCCAACATACTAATCTATATCAAGGCATTTCTATAAAGTTGACCTGAATCTTATAAAATCAGGTCATGAAAAGAAAACTGCCATTATAGCACTTGCTAACTCTGTCGAGTGCTGCAGGAAGTAAAATCGGTGAGCGCGTTTATAGTAAGTGCTGCAATAACGACTATTATTAAATATTATTATTTATTTAATAAGTAGTTCCGGAATCCGGTATGTACAAGACAATTTATTCGTCATCATTATCGTCGGACATTAATCTTACTAATGGGGCACGAGAGCATCTTAGGATGCTTGTTTAATTCTTAGGTCAAAAAATCTTCCATGTCTCTAGTTAGGCTGGATGCTAGGAGAAGCTTAAAGCAATTGAGTAATAACTAATAACTAGTCATATTATGCAAAAGCTTGACTTTATTCTGTAAGCTAAAATGACCTTTAAAGTAACTGTCAGATATGAATAAGTTTCTGTAGGTTGATAATAGACTCCAAAACTTATTAGTACCTAAGGCACAGATGCAAGAGCAAACCACTCTAAAGTACAGAGGCTCCTTTTCATTGCAAAACGTACGGTTTCTATGTGATTTTCCGCATACAGGGCCACCAAAACAAAAGCTAGTGCTGTATCCCGATTCCCGAAATTATTTAGCCAATAAAATGGTTAAATTTAAATAAACCAATGTGGATTGACTTTTCATTGCATGGCTGGTTAGCCTTTACAATAGCCACAATGGAAGCTGATGCGCCAGCAAGAGATAACACTTTCAATATCGTGTGTGTCGACCTTAACGCTCTATCGCAGCCACAATAGGGTTCCCACACGCATTGTGAAATATTTTTTTATATTTTAATAAAAATATGTATTTCACAAGCGAACAATATCTTTTACGCAATTAATGTAGTAATGAAACTTGTCCTATAAATATTAATGTTTGTTTACCGTATCATTATATAGTTTTTGTTTGTATTTTGATGTAGTACAGAAGCTACGGGTGGTAGCTGATAGATGTAGCATGTACAGTGTAAATAATGATAATTGATAATAATTAATGGGTTAGTACCGGCAGGCTTAGGCCCACTTGCGCCAATCTGGGTTAAAGTTAACTCTGAGTTAAACATCATGTCATATCTGTCACTCACCAAGTCAGTTATGGAGATGACATGATGTTTAACTCAGAGTTAACTTTAACCCAGATTGGCGCAAGTGGGCCTTAGTAACACAAAAGTAAAATAATAGATACAATATTAAGGCTGCGTTTACAGCATAGATGTGTTGTTGCGAGGAATGTGTTTTTGAGAAGCACTTTTGGTTCTATAATCGCTTCATTGACGTGACGACTGACGAGGTCAGCGCAGCGATTCTACTGGGTCTTAAAAACACATTCCTCGCAACACATCTCTGGTGGAAACGCAGCCTAATAATAGCTCTTTTGACAGATTTTTTTTGTCTTTCGGTCACGTTGTCTGTTCTTAGTAGAAAAAAAAACACATTTCTGAAGTGATACTATGCCTAAAGGTATTCTCATATGGTTAAGGAAAGTCAGAAACCGTCTGCGAATCTGCGATAGACCAAATTGGGTAGCATTCGAGAAACCGGCCGAATTTCAGAAAGATGCTTTCGATTATCGATTTGTAATAATTTTTTAAGTAACTTTTGTCAACCCTATCCCAGTACGAAGGGAAGGCAGTTATGGTGCGTTCCAGTTTCCACGATATGTTCACGGACGCGGCTCACGGGTTACGTACATATTGATTTACACCATTGACCATACAAATATAGAGTCTTTATTCCATGTAGAAATCTCTGTCAATTAGCAAAGTGAAATAGTGGCTAAAATTGTACATTACTGAATCAGTCGTTTGGTATTTCTCCTCTCCTATTAAGTCAGTATTTTTAACTGAGTTTAAAAAGGAGGAGGTTTCTTAATTCGACCGTAGAATTTGAAATCGGCATGTTTTGTTAAAATTATAGAAGTTGTATATTATAATCATTGTTATGTCGCTTTGACTCCAACAACTTTGCAGTTACTTCGCGATTCAGGATTGCTTTTCAAATCTATTAAAACGACGTGGACATCTACAATTTATGAAAAATTATACACGTTTATCGACTGCGAATTGCGACGTAACAGATTGGAAAATGGAAGGGTTGTTAGGCTCGCTTCAATCAATCACAGTTATTTCTAATCGTTCGTCAACATCTAATTTCTTTTCTTTGTTAGCGCAATTGCGTATTTATAAAATCATCGATACTCAAAAGTTTTCAATGCCCAATCATCTTTATTACATTATCGTGCCAAGTTAATTGAAACAATCCGTTTTTGAGCAAAATTGATTATAAGATGAGCGTTCACCGTCGCGTCGGTATAGTAAGCTAGTGAGCACGGTTCCCAGAAGTAGCGGGTTCGAATTCCAACAGGTGAACACCGATGACCGAACACGCTGCGAATACTAATGCATCTACACGCCTCTCAATAATTAATAGTTTTTGTCGACAGTCCTTGGGCATTAAGGCATGATGTTATGCCCAAGTTTTTAACCCAATACGCTACGGTGAACAAGAATAATATACATATAACATAATATACGATTTTTTACGTCAGTTTTCTATAAAATCGCGGTCTCTCCGCTATTAAACTTGAAACCATGTTCAGTAACAGATATTTGAAGTACAAAATTATTTTATAAAATGATTCTTAATCAAATGTTATTCTATTGAAACGTTATTTGTTCTAGAACAATTTTTTTGTGATTAATAGAACTGTTTTGCGATTATTATTTTAGTCAAACAAGTTCTCATGGTGAATAACAGGTAGGTGAGACAACTTGACGTCACAAAATATAATAGAATTTTATAGAATTATTGTCTGTAAAGTCTATTCTCAAATTAGCCTGCGTAGAGCTATTAAGATTAGGCTCTTGAATTAGAATGAGAATTTGACGACTATATTTTCAGACGGGTCAAGAATCAAGATGGTGTAAAGGAAATATTGCTAATGTCATTTTAGAAGTACCTCTCGATTTCGAATAAAGTAGTGTAGGTAAAATATTCACAATAAGAACTGTATAAATTATAATTAATAATGGGGTTTTCCCATGTCAAAAATACACAATACGTACCAATGAACCTAAACCCAACATGAAAGTAAAGTTTAGGCAATAATATCAACAATCACGCCACCACCACCACCACCACCACAGATAGGATTCTTTCCACGGAAGAATATTCATTGTGACAAAGGAATTCTGTCATTTCGTCCCTTAAATCTTTATTTCTATTCTTTCTCATACAAGCTAAGCAAGCATGAGACTTATAATATTCAAGCATAGATAAGTCTGTTAATATTCATTGAAGATAATAGTTGTCTGATTGAGCGCGTAGAATATGCTCGGTGGAAGCGCATTGGTTGGGGTCAATTGCTCAATTGGCTCGTATTACGTAACGACTATACGTTTCGTTCCATAGGTCATACGTAAATCTGAGACTTAATCGATAGTACACTGCAGACTTAATGTAGGTTATGTCACGTAAGAGCAATTAAATTAATAGAATTTTTACATAATTAAGTATAATTTCTTGCTAATCGTGTTATGTATACTGCAATTTTCTGGACTACGTTAATCGTAAAACAAATAAGAATATCTATTATTATGAACTTCTAATCATTTATATACAAAATTAAGATCTGAGGTCCAAAGACGTAGCCTTGAGGCACGCCACATGATTATTTCATATGTTGCAGGAGTCCATGAAAACATTCCATCTCCTGTTGAACGAGACATCCAGGAGGTTACAGGGCTTGACAAAGAAGCTGGGAGTACAGTGTATTGAGAAGTCCAGGCCTTACCACGATGCAGTCGCATCATCAAACGCTGCGAGGACAGAGTGTCAGAAGGCAGCGGTAGCGTTCCAGAGAGCAAGCGGTAAGTTTAAACATAGTTTACTTGCGTCAGATTGGGTATTCGCTAAACTTTTGTCAAAATATTATGCTTTCTCTTGTATAATTAATTCAAATAACGAGAGTGGTGACATGAACAATGAACATCACGCGATAAATCCACCATTCCCCATTTGGTTGGCGCTGTGGTGCTGCTATCGTGAAAATTTTACTATAAATCGTAATAATACATGCTAATTAGCTTAATTCTACAGAAATGTTTAATAATAATTGTGTAGCCAGTGTTAGCCACTCGACAAAATATTTTCTTGCCTCTTATCATCAGACTTGGTTCAACGTATATTCTGGAATGCGTTAACATTATTAACGTTTTAGTTATGGGAATTATGGTAATCGATAACATTATGCATGTTGTTTTTGTAGGAAAATATGTATAATTATTAATTAATTAAATGCCGTGAAATTAAAAAGTACATACATAGAATTGGATGTCTTGGAAGTTAGAGGTAGATGATAGTGAGCACGATACCAGAACTCGACCTAATTTCTCAACCCGCCTCGCGAAGGTAACAGGAAGACACGAAACTATAAAATCCCAGTAATCTGGTAAACTTTACAGTCCAAAACACGAATGCGGTTTCTAAATTTAACTCCATGAAACCACAGCGCCGGGTGAAATGATAGGATAGTTCACGGTCTGATTCTTATCGCCTATCCAAGTGATGAATGGTTCTCCACGCGTTTTCTTTTGGGAAAATACACGAATAGCCATTTGCGATATTGTATGCCATTTTGTTTACGATGAAATATTATCGCCGATGTCAATTTCTCGATAGGTAGCGACTAGAGAGTAGAGTGTGGTAGAGACCGACGAACTTTTTTTTAAATATATTTACAAGATATTTTTCTCCATGATCAACTTTTTCTTAGGCTGGCGCAAACTGCACTTTAAGATGTGAAAAATCTAGAATTTCTGCGGCACTACTTATGCGCTTGATGCTCATGGAATGGCTTATCTAAAAATTGCATGCTTTCGCCCCAGGACCTTGGGACTTTATCGTATAGTTGGCGGCGGTTAGTAACCCGTATGTTATCGGGGCGGCTGTGATGGCCGTCTTCCTGTTTCCCGCCAAGGTCGCTCATGGTCATACACGGTACTCACACGGTCACACCAGTACTTTGATTCTACAAATCCAATATTATAAGCTTTTAAGCAGACCAAATCCTTTATAACAGCAAAATAGTTCGTATAAACGTGGAACGATTGATTTTAAGGTAAGGCTGTGTTCAAACCATACTGACAGCGGACGGCCAGCCGCCGAAAGTGAGCGAACGTTACGCAGTTTATTGTATTTCCATACATACTCACTTTTTCGTTCACACCTAACAGACAATACGTTATAAGGCCGCGTTTCCACTGACGCGGACCGAAGCGGAGAGGAGCTTAGCGGTGCCGAATTGACCAATCACCATGCTTGAAATCTTCGCTCCGCTTCACTGTCATTCCGGTGGAATAACACGATTGGTCAATTCGGGCACCGCTAAGCTCCTCTCCGCTCCGCTCCACGTCCACTGATCTCTATTATACAAGTACGCTGGATAGCTGATAGCCTTTGAAATGACAGCTATTTTTGTGCCTAATTGAAGCGGAATCAGCGCCCCCATTATTCGGGTAGAGAACTAAATCTGACGTAAAAATGACGTTTGAAAGCCGCCATATTGGCGCTGATAGCAGTAGTGAGAGTATTTGGAACTAATACTAGTGATGACAACTGTTGTTACTGGTTGTGGTTACGTCAAATTTAGTTCTCTACCCGAATAATGGGGGCGCTGATTCCGCTTCAAATAGGCACAAAAAGCAGGTCTGTATCAGCAATCCAGCGTACTTGTATAATAGAGATCAGTGTCCGCGTCAGTGGAAACGCGGCCTTGCGCTTGCGCGTAGGCGCTGACATTCGGCGGCCGATTAATATTATAGCACGTCACTGTACGCTCCACGGACGCTGATGGCTACGTATAAGCTACGTGAGGTATAGTCAGAATAGTGTGAACAAAAATACCGTTTATTTTCACGTTTATACTGGGGCTCACAGTGTGCCTGCTCACATTCGGCGGATTACAGACTACAGTCAGCTTGGTTTAAACACGGCCTTAGAGTTAAGTGTTAACCAAGAACACGTTTTCCGTTTGTTTGACGATTATGCAGAAACACAGTGACTGCACTCAAATCATATCGAAGGTGAAACATTACAGTGGGCTAAACTAGCTATCATTCGCTTTGGTTTCTACCCGGTTTGATCCTTGAGATTTCTTCTATCTGACATTGAAGCTTTGCCAAGGCCAGTCCACCCGCATAAATCCATACCATGCCATGTTGGAAGTATTATTTTTCTAGTGATGAATAATTTAAAATACCATTATCGTTTATCTCCAAAATTTTGTCCATCTCATCGGAGACCGAGTTTAATATTTTGTTTCTTAAGTAATGAATATGTAGTATCGTAATTTAATTTTTCTAAAAAAATACATTATGTAAAGTGTAAACCATGAAAATAAAGCTTACGAATTCCGACAGTTTTCAATTTTTAGTCTCCAGAGGTTTCCCCCTGGGTTTGGTGCCGGTAATAATTATGAAAAGTGGCCGTAATTTGATTAACTGTTCGTGTCTACTGTGGATAACTATCCATCCATTATGAAAATTATACATTTTTAATTTAGAAAAACCTTTATAAAATGTTTTTGTATCGCTCGCGCTGGAACGAACGATATCTATTTGGTTCCGCTGAATATTTACCGAGTTTTTATAATATTACAATTATTACACATGGAATAAACATCCAAATGACGATCCTCAAAACATGTATTATCTGCAAAAGATGAAGTTCGTATTAGTATAGGAATATATCTTTTGATCTTCAGCCAATAGAACCTCCGAGTCAAGGCCTCTCAAATTAATTCTCCATCGATCGTTCATATGTCAAAGGTCGAAAATAATGGCTTCGTAAATAATATCGCTAACACGTCCGCCATGACGCTCATTGTTAATAGGGTCTGAACTGACAAGGTATTAGTGTTAATAATTTATTTACTGTTAGAAATTATAAAGGGTGTAACAAAATAATATACTCAACCTGCGACCAGCCAGGACTTTCAGGCGCGTGAAGTTAAACCATTTTGAAATTCACACCCACCGGCAAAATAGTGCAGTTGTAGTGTAGGTAGTCATGAAAAATTTTCCACTTTGAAATCGCTAATTTTGAAGAACGTTATATTTTAAAGTTTTAACCCTAAAAATTTCACCGGCACGCGACACCAAGACCAAAACATGTTTGTGGCTCGTATAAAAAAAGGTTGAGTACAGTGAGTTATAAGTGTGGTTGAGTACCACTGCCGTTGGGTGTGCACTGTAGCAACTAGCATGTGTCCTTTACATAGAGTTCACCGTGAAAGTAGCAACGCTAAAAGAGTTATATTTCACTTATATGTTTTATATGAGAAATGCCCCTTTTGCCAATGCTAATCCCAAATTTATAAAAAGTACCTACTCTTTTCGCTACAAGTTACTTCCACAATGAACTCTCTAGCTAGCATTTGTATGAACTAATGTATTTTTGCCCACATAATAATTATTATCAACAATATTGTATGTGGTTGCTCTCAGGGCCGCTGTAACTCTATCGTGGATACACCAACGAACACGTAACGAACAGATGGGTAATATGATACATACTATATCATATTTTATCATGCTCTAATTGGTACTATCGTAATAATATAACATTGAGAGTCTGCCGACCGGACTATATCGTAGGCTCTAGGTTCCAAAACATTATGAAATATTAATATTTTGGGAAGTAACAGTGTCTTTATTATTTCGAGGCCAACGACGTCGCGTCTTCAAAAAGTATTTAAAGTTCATTTATTATTATTAAGACAGAAAACAGGGAAAATATTAGACTCTTCAACATGTAGGTAGATTGTAGAGTCTAGCAATACGTTTGTCGCGCTTAACATAATTTTGATCACTATAAACCACAAATTTGACAGTGATCAAAATTATGTTAAGTTACCAATGACTCAAAGAAAACTCCATACTCATATTATCTAAATCTCGTCAGCGCGGCGCGGGCAGTGTGAGCAAAAAAGGGCACAATTTTGTAATTATAACATTAGTATGCATCCCTCAATTTGAGCACATCTTACTTCAACTTGGTTTTACGTTATAAAATCGCCTTCATTATTGTACGTAGATTAATATGTAATAAGAATTGTCTCTCTGTTCGTCCGTGCTCTATGCTGCACGCTGCTCGGCAGTGCTGATTAACACTAATTTGCATGAGAGAGCCGTCTAGTGGTTACACTTGTACATTACATCACTTTTCCTAATCTAAGGTTTGTGTTAGCTCACCTAGAGTACCTGGTAAATAAATACATGTAGAAAATAGAGATTATCTTTATTCGCTTGAAATAAAATCGGTCAATAGTGCGAAATGCACATACAAATACACAATCTGTAAAAATTTCACAAGTCTATAGCAGTTTCTGAGATACAGCCTGGAGACAGACAGACGGACAGACATCGAAGTCTTAGTAATTTCTCTCCAGATTAATATAAATTTTTAAATTTTTACTTCTCTAGATATGTGAAATTTTAGTTGAGCTGTTATTCTGTTTCTATATTCTAGCTATAAAATATCATCAGAACTCTACAATATTTTAGTGAAACAGTCGCCAGGAACCTGCAGGAAACAGTATTTATCAGCGAAATATTTTACATCATACATTATCTCGTGCAAATATTATGTATGTGACATGTATGTGTTAGCTAATATTTTGTGATGTGTGCGAATGTCTGCATTGTAACTGATATGACCTATTTTTTGCCAGAAAATTAGGAAGTATATTAATTTGATGGATGGTGACTGATTTCATACTTAGGAATCTTAGGATTAGGACCTTGTAGTCAATAGCGCCGTTAGGAGAGGGGGCGACACTAGGTGTCCGCCCAGGGCTAAAAAGGGCGCCGGATAAAAAGGGGCGCTAAAGGCAAACAAAAGGGGCGCCAAATTTTTTCAGCACATCAGCACCCTGGGCGCCGATGAAATCTTGCCCAGGGCGCTGATAGTGCTAAAACCGGCCCTGCTTGCAATGGTCTAAAGTTCTAAACTCTAAACTGAACTGATTAGTCTAAATTCTAAATACTTATTCAGAATTTATATTGAGCTGCGAAAAAAGAATTCAATAAAATATGTAAGACATTAACTAAATAAAGCTGTTTGTTATTTTGATCCAGATTAAGTATGTAGATTGTAGGTAGGTACCTATATTCATGAAGTCTTTCTATTCATTATAATGTAATCAAAATATCATTGTCCTTAAATAATTAAAAACTGATGATAGTAGTTAAAGTGATCATGATGTTGGTTCTACAGTTAACTTCTTGGTGATGATGAACAAAAGTAATTCTAACGATCATCATGATAGGAGCGGTGCATTCAGCAACAACATTATACATTTTCACGACAGTCAACATGTAATTGGATTGTAAACGAAATTAGGTTAGTGGCGCAGGAGGGTACGCTTATAGCGCGTGTTATTTAAACTGGCTAGTAGTTATCCTTATCATCATTATCAGTTTATTATTAGAAATAGGTCACTAGTTGTCTGGCATTTGCGCAGATATTTGTATAGAATTGGACCCTTTGCCGCGATAAAAACTATGCTTTATTTTTTCTCCTTAATTTTCATCTAATCCGATTAAAGTGTTAGGGGGGAACAGATAGGCGCGATAGCAATATTTTCATGCGTGATAAAAGCCAAGTAGCGATAATATATCAATATACGAATTTTTGCGTTGCGTTGTTCGTGACCAGAATTTATTAACCTCATTAATTTGACCTTATCATAACAGCCATAATATCACTTTGATGATGATGATGAATTCATATCTCTTTACAGAGTTGCACGCGGCGGCTAAAGAGACGGTGACGTTGGCGGAGCAGCGGTTTGTGAGCAAACAGGACGAGTGGCAGTTCGACTCCAACTGGCAGGAGGTGCTCAACCATGCCATCATCAAGGTGAGAGCCTCTTAAATTGTTGAGTTAGCGAAAAAGACCCGTCGTGAGTTGCAGCAAGTGCTCTGGTAAACCACTCGAACCAGGGAAATACGCGTGTGTTACAGACAGCTCTGGTAAACCACTCGTATAGCCAAAGTTTTGTTCCTTTCAAAATTCATGTTACATTGTAAAGTTTGCCTAAATCCGGATCTTGACAATACTATTTACTTTTATTAGGGTCTGTTTCACCACTTCCTGATAAGTGCCGAATAGGCTATCCACCAATTAACTTGACAGATCGAGTGTGGAGAATCTGTCAAAAAAGTTGTGAATAGCCTATTCGGCACTTTATCAGGAAGTGGTGAAACAGGCCCTTAATCTGGCAAAGTAAGGAATTGGAAGGAATTAGTTAATTGAACAATTGCTAGTGTGAATTTAATTTTCAGGTCATGGACGCTGAGAAAAGAAAGGCGGAAAGTGGACGAGAACATCAGAAGAAAGCCGCCGCTTACATCGCCGCTGAAAAAAAGGTAAACAACTTCATAATGCGTCTAACTCAAAGTCAATGTTTACTCAGTTATCAGGAATGCTGAATTTGCCGTTTACGCAATCATATCAAGACTTATCTCCTTTATCAATTTCAGGTGACGCAACTGGAGGAGAACTTGAAACGCAATATCATAAAGTCGAGGATATACTTCGAGGAGAAGAAACTATGCGACGAACAGATGCAGACGCAGAACGAGAAGATTGAGAAACTGCAACGTCTCATAGCGGACGCAAAATACAGGTACTCAAAGTCGCTTAAGGCATTGGAGGAAATTTCCGAAGAAATACACAGAAGGAGAGGCGAGTACCCACCAGGGAAGGACCCTATTCCCGTAGGACCGAGAGAGCCGGGAGTAGGCGCAGAAAGAGACCCAGTACACGATGAAACACAGCTAGATAGTAAGGAACACGAGAAAGATGAGGAGTCTAATCTACAGGAATTAAGGATGCGAGTAAGAGAACTAGCGCTTAAACCCATCGACAGAACTGACGTGGAAACGGACGAGGCGTGGGTCCATGAACTGAACGAGACCATCAATAAGTTAGATCAGCTGCTCATGATGAAGGAGAGCAACCAGCAGAAGAAGAGTAAGTTCACCGACAACCCGCCACGGAACTACAGCGCGCCGTCAACCAGCACCAACTCCAAAAACAACCCACCAGAAGAAAGTTGGAAGGAATCTAACCTCTCGCGAACCAAGTCGATCAGTAGGGAGGTTGTATATGAGCACCCACCGATGGTGAAGAATGATAGGTGTAAAAGCATGATGTCTTTGGACGTTCTGGCCTTGTCAAGAGACGCCATGATCATGGATAGAGAATCTTACCTCAAAGCGGTGATAGAAGATAAGTCTCCCACTGGATCGTACACGGGTAGCAATTCTGAGAGAAATGACAGTCCCGATGATATTCTGACGGTGGAGTGCGACTCCAGCGACTCCACACAGAACCCCATCATCAGGATGACCAGCTCAACTATCACGGATAGTGATAATAGTTAAAAGGAACGGTTGTGAGATTCGAATTTACCTGGAAAGTCTGTTAGATCATATGGTTTTTTGTTACACAATTTTTGGAACTACATAATGGTTTCTTGTGAATCGCAAATCTTTTGAATTGGATATTTTTATTGATGATATGATTTATGGAACCTTCTTTTTGGAGTTTTTGTAAGTTACAAAATAATATAGTCGTCGAAATTACAATTGCGATGTTCAAGCTATCGTTGGTACTTGGTAGCTCAGACAAAAATAGATAGTTTTTTATGATTGGAGAGAATGTATATTTGAAATGGTTGTGGGCGAAACTGAATTTACGTAGTTGTAATATAGCACTTAATTATTTTGTGAGTCGTTACTTTTACCATGAAGATGTGCACTTTGCGTGCGAAATGGTACGCACTGCGTGCGTGCGATAAGTCAGGGTTATAAAGAAACTGAATATATTATATTATATATCATTGATATATCTAATTGTAAATAAACAATTGTTTCCGGCGACGCACCTGCAGCTCTTCTGATGTTGCAAGTGTCCATGGGCGACGGTAGTTGCTTACCATCAGGTGACCCGTTTGCTCGTTTGCCCCCTTATTTAATAAATAAATAAAAAAAATACTCAGTTTCATTGGTTAGTGTCTTTTTGTGCTGTTTTAAATATCTATGCAGATGCAACATTATTTTTTAGTTATGAAATTGAATCTGAAATATTCTAATATCAATAAATATTTTATGTATTATAATTAATTTTAAAAAGTCTAGGCATATTTTATAAATTATAACTATCACTAACATTTTACTAAGTTTGTTTTTTGAATGAAAATATTGTAATTTGTAAATAAACTCAATTTTAGGCGAAAATGCATTTATATTGTCTTTAAACTAGTATAGAATATTATACTAGACCTTATTAATAGACACAGATTAAGACAGGACTAATGAATCCACATTGCTATCTTCGTCTTGTACGTTAGAAAAGCCATTGGACGGACAATGACAGCTACAGGGATTGGTAAGTCTCGTCTTTTCTACGTTTAGTGATAAGGTTGATGAGGCAACATTTTTGAAATATAAAGTTTACAATTAATAACCTCAAGTATAATAATTGTACTTATTAGTTAATAGAATTCGCACTAACACGAACTAATAGATACTTATAAAGCACAATGCACTATGCAGCCATCTTTATATCACTATTTCAATAAAGTTTTATATAAAAATTGTTTTTTTTTTAATTACTATTGTCCGAACTAAACCTTACTTTCATATATCCAGTATTTCGTTGGATGTTTGTAGGTATAAAATAATAATATGGTGATTATTTACTTTTGCCTTTTTGTAGTAATTAAAACATAACGTCATCGATTTGTCTCTTTCACATACGCACAAACACAAACTACTGGAAAAGAGACAACAAGCAGGCAGTCAAACGTTCTACGTGTTCCGCTGCCGTTTATTACAACAACAATACGTGTATGTTTATTTTTCTCTATGAACAATACATACTAATAATATAATCTTCCGATCTACTGTAAATAGTAATATAAGGAACAAGAAACATATTTATATCATATATTTTTATTACAAGAAACGAATATAGAACATTATAACAGACAACATGATAGAGGAAGGCACTTGGAGTGACAAATGGAAGTGAAGATCGAGTGAATTATTCTAAAAAGTTGAATTTTACATATCTACTGACTACACATTTAAAATCATTATAATAATATAACAAAATACTTTAATTAACTTAAATAAAAAAGTTTTTATTTATTTCTGAATAGGTATTAAATAAGTAATAAAGTATATGGCTGGTTTTATTGTTAAGCGTTTGGCAGCGCCGTTGGAGCGCGCGCGTTCGAAGACGAAGAAAATGAACGGACGAACGGCGCTGCTCAAGCGCGCGACTCTGAAACGCAACTACTACCCCCATACATCTTCGAACGCGCGGCGCTCCAGCGGCGCTGCCTAAACGCTTAACAATAAAACCAGCCTATTACATTAATTTTATCTTTTGTCAAACTTTGATCAAGTTGTATGTTATTTTATCTAAACAGAGTACTAATAATTCACAATATCTAACAAATTTTACACTGGAGCGTCTTTGCTTGAAATAATTATTGTACAAAATATACTAACTAATCTAAATTATACAAATATATTTGTATAGCATAATAATAATTTATTGGAATATACGAGGTAACCAAATATAATACTATGAATTGCTAAAAATGTATTGATCTATAAAAATATTATATCTAAGGACCACCTCGGCCTACCGCTCACACTGTTTTAAATAATATATACATAATCTCTTTGATTACCATTAATTCAGAATCAAAAATCACTTGTTTTGATCTTATCTTTTGATCTTTTGCATAGTGAGCTAAACATATTATAACTAATTAAATATTAAATATTTGAGACGGTGGAAAGTTTAAAATTTAAAATCAATTTAAAATTTAAATTATAACATTTTAAAACTCAGTAAAAAAATACATACTCAAAATAATTTCTCTTCGTTACTGTGACAGTCATGAACTCATGACCACGAGGTACACATAAAATAGTTATAAAAAATATAAAAATAAAATTATTTTACTTACATCATTAAAAATTGTCATATTAAATATGGAATGTTAGCGCATACTAGAAATATCAATAATATCAAAAAAATAAAGAATACATAATATTACATAATATATTCAAATCTACTTCTATAATTATTACAAGTATATTTTTAAAGATTTTTTTAACTTAAACAAGAAAATGTGCCTAAACTCTAACCCCCTTACTAATAAACGCTGTATAAGCTTTGAATAGTTATACAGTGTTTTGTCTTCTTCAATCCAATTAAAAATGTCATTTGTGTGACAGGAACAAAACACTGTATAACTATTCAAAACTTATACAACGTTTATTAGTAAGGGGGTAGAGGTACAATTAATAAAAATATTGTAAATAAACATTCGAGAAAAAAGTTGTTCGTAGACAAATAAGAGTAAACAACTAGAACAATAATAACATTGAAGAGTGAGAGACCCTATTATGTTCTATCTCTTTCTAGAATATCTAAAGACTATCTTTCACATATTAATAGTATCTAACTATAAGAGGAACATCCAAAATCTTAACGATGAATCTCAATATGTTAAACTCGAATATGGACGTCATTTTGTTATTTTTATGAATAAAACGTTGGGGTCATCCACAAATTACGTAACACGAATAAAACTTTTAAAAACATCTCGGTTTTAAATGCATCCTAGTTGTTACACATTTATTAATTTTAATACGCTTTTTTTCTAAAGCTTTGGACCCGGCACCACACCCATAGCCACACAAATTGGCTAATCTAATCCCCATCCCAATCCTTTAAAATGACGCAATTTATGGCAGACCCCTTTACACTAAAATATTTGGTTTTATTTTGTTTAATATCATGTTTAACTTAAAATCTGTCAAATTTTTTACATTAATTATGGTTAGATTTAGGTGGACGATGGATCTATAATTTTGATTATATTGGTATAGGAATCGCATTTTACAGAAAAATGTTTTGATATTAAAATATTATGATTATAAATTAAAATTAATTTAATTTATAAACTATACATATTTTTTATCACTACTAAAGTATATAAAAACACATAAAATATAAAAAATAATAATTATTATTGTTAACAGTAGTTATTTTATATTTAAATGCAAAAAAGTAACGTAATGCATTATATAATATTATAATATATGCATTAAATAATTATTACCATAAAAATGCTTTAAAATTTATTTATTAAATTACAAAGTAAACTTGAATAAATTCGTGTTCTTTTTATTCAAAAATATTTTTAGTTTTCTCATAAAGTAACATTTAGGTGGTAATCATTGAAATTAATTATACAATTAAAAGACAAAATAACAATTTGTACAGTTTTTGTGCTAGATAAAATATTGTAATATATTGCTGTATTAGCTATTATGCATATTAAAATACTAGCTGTTGCCCGCGACTTCGTCCGCGTTAGCATAATATAATAACGGAGATGGATAATTTTCTCCTTTTAAGGTACCTCCCTGACTCAAAGGGTAAAAACGGGACCCGCAGCCAAGTAGGCACATATTAATCAAATGACACTCGAAAATTGTATGTTTAGTTTAGGTTACAATCTTTAATAATTTCAGTTCAATCAGTCGAAAGTCTAAGAAAATTTCTAAAAACTTTCATCCCCTATTTCATTCCCTTAGGGATGGAATTTATTAAATTCCTTTCTGAGGGGATGCCTACATCATAGTATCTTTATGCATACACAGTCTCAGCCCGATCAGTTTAAATTTGATAAAAGTTTCATGCAAAATTTCATCCCCTATTTTACCCCCTTAGGGGTGGAATTTTTAAAATCCTTTTTCAGGAGATGCCTACGTCATAGTAGCTTTAAATGCATGCAAAGTCTCAGACCGATCGGTTTGAAATTGACAAAGTTTCATACAAACTGTCAACCCCAATTTCACCCCCTTGGGGATAGAATTTCCAGAAACGCTTAAATATGCATCCATTTAATTTTAATTAGTAACCCAATAATAAAGTTTCATGTTTCTAACTTAAGAAATGACAGACTTTCATTCACACTTTCAACCCCAATTTCACCCCCTTGGGGGTAGAATTTCCAAAAACGCTTAAACACGTGTTTATTCATTTTTAATCAGTAGCCCAAAAACAATGTTTCATGTTTCTAAGTCAAGAAATGACGGTATTTCATTCAAACTTTCAACCCCAATTTCACCCCCTTGGGGGTGGAATTTTCAAAAACGCTTAAATACGTATTTATTTATTTTTATTCAGTAGCCCAAAAATAAAGTTTCATGTTTCTAAATTAAGAAATGACGGACTTTCATACAAACTTTCAACCCCTATTTCACCCCCTTCGGGTTAAAATTTCCAAAATTCCTTCCTTAGTGGGTGTCTACTTAATAAAACAACCCTGCTCACCAAATTTCGTGGCTGTAACTTTAACAGTTTTTGCTCTGCGATGATGAATCAGTCAGTCAGTCAGTCAGTCAATCAATCAGTCAGGACTTGTAATTTTATATATATATATATAGATGACGGATAATATTATTTATTGCTATTTTACTTGTGCAAAGTTTTCTATTATAATATGTTACTTCATAAAACATACCGTAAAAATCAGGTACACAGATGTACTAGACGTTTCATATTAAACCAACACTTTTAAATATTACGAACCTAAATGTTACTTTACCTATGAAACCAACTGACCAAGACAGAGCCAGCTAACTTTTTATCTAGACATAGCTAGAAATCGAACACATGAGTGTCAATGCTAAACCCGATGTTAGCATGATGCAGATGTTAGCTATATATTCAATCGTTTGAACGATTTTCAACTGCAGAGAGTCTAGGGTTTTATTATTATCAATGCTACATTTTTCTCTGCGCGTTCGGATTGTCGCTAACTCTGGCATTATGGTATTTTAAATACTTTGTCAATATCAACTAATGAACAACATTACTGGCCTAGTTTATTCTGTTAACGCCAAAGTTTGTGTAGCCCTGGAGACGTCGCTTAAGACAGGGCTGGCCAACCTTTTTCTAATAATGTTTAACGCCCAAGATTGTGTAGCATTGTCGCTGACGTCATTTATGGCCAGGGCCGACCAGCCTTTGCTGCTGATGCTAATGATTTTATAGCCCTATATCTGACATTATGACCAGAGCTCGTCAACCTTTTTTTGCTGATGTTCAACGCCAAAGATTTTATACCCCTGTTGACGTCTTAAAGCTTGCTTTTGGCAGATGACACGACGTCGCGCCACCACGGCGCCCGCTCGAATACGCCCGGCTTGCTGTAGAATGCTTTCTGTAGGTTTTGGTACAACTGAAAAAAATATTTAAAAAATGTTACAAATTGCGTGTTCTGTCTGAGAAATTGAATCTCAAATTCAAATTGAAATTTGCCGGGCTACGTGAATCTCAGCTGACAAATCACAACTAACATTGGCTTGCCATAACCCGACCAATTATTAACGAGTTAAGACAAATATTGTCATCAACTATTAATAAAGAAGAGCATGAAATTTTGTTTAGTAAAATCAGATATAACATTGAGGAACTCAAGCATTAATTTTAGCTAACTTCAATTTATTTTCAACTTGTGCGAATCATAAACTACATAATTTAAAATATAAATTTTCCTCATTAAAAAATTAATAATTCAATTAATGTTATAAATGTATGTACTTAATTTTTTTTTTAATAATTTATGTTTATATTTTCAGCAAATCTATAAATCACGAAAAATTACTTTCAGTAATAAAATATATTTTTTTTATCAAAGACCAAATTCTTTTCTATATTCTAATAGCCTGCCAAAATGCACAGCAGTTTTTCGGCGGGGACTGTATTTGTCTTGCAAATAAAGTTATAACATGTCAAATTACTTGACTTTATTACCACTTAGACGTGGCATAAAAAATTACAATAAATATATGAAAAAAAAGAAATACTTTACCACTCTTATTAACCAAAGTAAAGTGTCTCAGCAGTCAGCGTAGAGGTTACAACTGGACATACAGACTTTCACATTTATAATATTAGTGAATATTTACCTGTCCATCACTCTTCCCAAGCACGGAATTGAGCACAAAGTCAGTAGGCGCGAGCGCATCAGCCACACTCACAACTTCCGTCTTCAGATCAGCGCACAACTCCAATAACGCTTCTCGTAACAGCTTTGGCATATCCACAGTCGCGAAACCACCTTGATATAACTCCACTAAATGCTTATCTAACGACCACAGACCATACAACGAGAATAGCTTCATTAGAACAGGCTGTAGGTTCTTCTCTTTGGCTTCTATGGACTCCAAACTGAACATCAGAGTGAGGTATTCAGCGTAGACCTTAGTAAGGGTCCGCCAGTGGTAGACCTGTGATCGGTTCCTCGCCTGGACCTTGGTTAGCCCTTTGCTTATCTGCTCCTCGTTCTTCCTATGCGTTAGCTTCAGCAGCCAGCATATCAGCCATTTGTATGTGGAGATAATGACTGGAATATTAAAATAAGTTAATGAATAAACATTTTTGAAACAAACTGCTTTTATTGGTATTTATAAATGTTTTGAAATGACTACTAGATAGCGTTAGTCATATAGTAAGGAGAAATTTTCATCATACAACTTCTTTCTTCTTTTTTTTAAGAATAAAACTTAGGTCTATTCACGTTCAGATCGCAGAAAATCATGTAAGGGAAAGCTTAATATTTTAAAAAAGATTTAGCAATAAACCGTGTTACCGGAACTGGGAATGTTGTGTGCCAAAATTATCTTAAAAAAAAACCACAGCTACCATTATTAAAATTAATAATTAAATAAATTATTGATTAATTGAAGTAGAATGTCCATTCAACTCACATTTAGGGTTCTTCATGTCCTCCGTACTCCTACACTGAAAGGTTCTCTCCATGATAGTATTATAGTTCTTGAGGAAGGCCACAGTCCCGAGGGGGGAGTCGACTGTCCCCCCGCTTAGCGCCGCTTCGTACTGCCGGAGTAACCAGTTGCCTGTCTGCTGGGAGAGCACGTTGTTGTCGCCCTCATAGGTTACCGTGGGTTCGTGGTTGCTGCGGATATCACCTAGGTTCGCGCACTGAAAGAATTAGACGGGTTTTAGTGTTATGCTGAGCTTTCCGTGTACGCAAGTAATATTCGTGATGGATTATTATTATCAAACGGTCATTAAAAACCGTTTAACGCATTGGATAATTTTTGTAACCACTATTCGGTAGCAATTTGTGCATAATATCAGTGTACTTCCCATATTTCTCAACCAATTGAATGAGTGTTTATTTTATTTGTCGCTAGGGCAGACCCAACTAACACGAAGAGCCGCCTGGTGCGTAAAGCTGCCATTAACTTTCCGCCACATTCCTATCTACCACCTGCCACCAAGAAGAGCTATGTAGCAATAGGATATTTCGTATCAATGAGGGTTTTCGATATTTCATAAATTGTTTACCAGGTGAAGCTATGTGGACGTAGGTTTAGCCCGGCCGCACATTGTCCGAATTCTGATCAGAAACATTTGAATTCCGCCGGATCGCCAGCCCGCACACTATCCGAAATATCCTTCCGGCGAGTTCGAGCTCACTCGGCTCAGTACAACATGTAAGAGACAGCGCGGACGTTCAACTGTTTCTGATCAGAAATGTCGTACAATGTGCGGCCAGGCTTATTCGTGTGAGCCCTCGTATGAACCCAAATATTTCGAATCAAAAGTCCTCATTGTCGCGTCAAACAGTTGTCATATTTCGGGAACTTACCGGCCTATTAGCCGAGCAATTTTATTGCGCCATATCACGTATTGCGTAATGTTATTGACCGTCTAGGGTTGATATTGAACATCGCGCGCCTTCAATTATTGGCAAATGAACTGTTCAATAAAATTGAAGCGTGATATTGACAATAAAATTGCTCGTCTTAGCGGCCGGTGATATCACTTATGTCCTTGTGACAATAATTACCTTGAGGTACCCGTGACCGCCGCATGCCTCTCGGCACTGCTGCGCCGCCTCAAGCACCGTCCACGTGAGCAGCGGCTTGCTGCACGACACCAACGCGTGGATCTCCGATACCGCCTCACTCTGTAAACGTATTATATATTATGTAAAATTGTTGTTATTTTCTATTTTTTTGGTGTGCAAGTTTATACCTTACGGAAATGTATGTTACAAACGAGTTGTGTCTAGATGTGACTTGACCCATACACGCAAGAACAAGACTAGAGGAATAAGTAATGTTGATTGATTATTTGAAGTTCGCATTTGGAGTAGTGCGTACGTGTACGCAACCGTATACGCATACACATGTACCGACTATGTGCACGCAACTACGGACGCAAAAGCGCACGAGCTTTAACTAAACGTCATTGAACCCTTGGTCGAACTTTTAATTATTCTAGTGATATATTTATAGGAAAGCACTTGTAAAATTGTCTATTTTTGTTTCTACTTTTATATGTCACTATTCCCTACGACAATCCTCGATTGAAACATATCATAATATCATATATCTAACGCCAGCTTCGTACATAATGAAGGCATTGAAACACAGTTTGGGCTATCGCCTACTCACCAAATTATCGACCCGATGTCCGGCGTTGGACTTCTCAACGATGGCGAGGTATTTGTGAGTGAAGTTCTCTATGTACAGCCGGAACACGATCGCCGCCGACACGTATCCGAATAGCCGCCATTGCTAGAAAACATCACACGTTATTTCCATCTGCTTCTTTCTGACAGGAGGTAAAATGCCAACGGACCGTCTGATGGAAAGCCCATATTGGGCCACTCCAAATTTTTATTGTGCGCGACAGAATATTCCCGATAAGGGCACGGAGGAGAAACATCGTTCATCAATGTGATAAGGCGTAATGTGTGTAATTTTAACAGAAACACGCGGGTTAATAATATTAACTTATGATTTTGTTATTTGTGAAATTTCATAACGGCGCAGCCATTTTGGCGAATGGGGGAGCAAAAATTCCATTGAGCCTCAGCCTTGGTTTAGTGCCATGATCCTTTGCTCTTAAGAAACCATATTATAGCTATCAACTCTATATACTTACGTGGAGCTCGTACTCCAGCAGCGGCGTCTCGTTGTTCCGCTCGCCGAACTGTCTGCGCGTGGCGGCGTAGCGTATCGCGATGGCCACCACCGACGATATCGAGTGGCAGCTCTCCTGCATTATACCGATGCGACCTGCGGATGGGGACCAAGTTATCACGTGTTAGTCAGAGCCCCATTTAATCAGTGCCTACGATAGTGTATCGGCCAAAGTTGACCTTGAATTTCGTTTAGCGAGGGCCTGCGACCTTACAACACTCATTGTACTAGTCCTGACCTCCTAATTCCTATGCATCATTGCACTGTTGCCTTCAGACTGATTCGACACTGTACAATCATTTGTTACAATACCTTCCGCATTTTCACTTGCGACAATAGTTTTGTATAAAACATTTTTTAATTTTAAATTAGTGCTCAACAGTCTTAATTTTTTCCCGATTCTGCCAATTCTGATTCAACATAATGCAACTTCGCTCCAGTTCAGTTCATGTTAAATAGTAAAATTTTATTATCATGAGTGTCAAACTAGCTAGACCTTTTTTTTTTCCGGAGGGGGAAATGCTTTACGCATACCACCCAGGCGCAGGGGGCGACCCGAGCGGTGATGTGGGACTCCCGTAGCTGATGAGACCACGGTATACCCACTAAAACCCCCCCCCCCCCCATCTTCCGCCACGCCGCCTTTTGACGGGGTCACGGGAACGATACACACATCCGCGACCCCGCCAGCGGTCCGAAGACTCCACGATGGGCGCACAACACGTGCGCCCTCCTCCTCGGCCCCCACCAGGGCTGTAGCAGACGCTACGTTATAACTTATAAGATAAAGTTCTATTCTGTAGCTCTAGTAATACGATACGTTGACTGTACTAATCACGCGATTCAATGGAATTTTTTCAGATTTATTCTTATGTAATCTTACACCTAAATAATTATTTTTACGTAACACGGCAAGATAGTGAGTTCAATAGATCAAGCGTTTGATAGTTTTTTTTATCTTCACGCGTATAATATGGCATTACGGCGATTTGGCCTATGTATGTTAATCATTATGCAATTTTTATCTGAAGCACAAAAATCATGATAAAAATAATTTTATAATGAATGAAATACGGTACATTAGAGGAGTTATACCTTCGGTGTTGGCGTTCCTATTCCTCCTTTTACCTGCCTGCAGAATGAGCTGCCAACCAAACAACCAATCAACTTTGTAAGGCCGCCTTACTTATATATATATTACAGTCATCTGGTTGAATCTGCTATGTGATTGAATGACTAGCGAATTCATTGAATGAAACCATTTCATTTACAGTCAAAGACTGGAAGAGTTGACCTTTAGTCATTCAATTAAATGGTTTCATTCAATGAATTCGCTAGTCATTCAATAAATAGCAGATTCAACCAAATGACTGGTACATGATAAATCAAGCCGGCTCGTCCCTGCCGAAGTCCAACCAAGTGTTTCAAGTGTCCACGAGTGACGCTGCTGTGATATGTGTCTACCAGTGTCCGGCAGTCTATGCGGTGGCACACTGGTGTACCGTGGTCTGCAGTTGGTGTGCCTCAGAAATGGTCATCGTATTTAGTTCTACTACTAAGTACGAAAAAAGGGACATCGCAGGACGATCGATGAAGGGTGGAAGCTAACAGTAAGCCCTATTTACACTGATTTGTGGTGTACCTCCAAAATTGACATTCTTCTAGATATACCTTGAACACAAAAAGTTTGCAGCACTAACTATGCCACGGCAGAGCGGCAATCGCCTTTCCATCTACTATTCTTCCCAGTCCGTTTCACACTTACCAGCCGAGAGATTCTCCAGCGCGGCTCCTAGTATTCTCGAAGGTTCGGAGAAGGAGCTCTCGTAGGTTCCGTCCTCCGTGACGTCAGCGGTCCGGTTGAGTAGATTCTCGCGAGGTATCCGGTACTGGTTGAACATTATGAACCTGAAATTATTTTATAGTTAGTACCATTATGTATTATAAATGTGAAAGTGTGTCTGTCTGTCTGTCCGTCTGCCCGTCCGTCTGTCTGTCTGTCTATCTGTCTGTCGCCAGTAGATATGAGCGCCGATGGGTAAACGGCCGGCGGCGGCCGTTCCGGCAGGCTTCCAAAATTTTATATCAGACTAGCTGTCCCGGCAAACGTTGTTTTGCCATTTAAAGTATATTTTCTACATCATCAGTTGATACATGTTTTACCCCCTCTTTTGTCCCCTAAGAGGGTGTGGGGGGAAGGTCATACACCAGATGTTAAGTTGAAAAACACAGTTAATACCTAATATGAAGTAAGTCCACTAAAGAAAAAAGTTGTAATCAAAATCTGACCCCTCTTTGGTCCCCAGAGAGTGTTGAGAGGGGAGGGGGGGGAGGATTTTTATACACCAGATGTTGAGTTGGAAGAAGACAAATATAATATATCTGTGAAAACCGTATGCAAATCGGATCAGTAGTTTTCGTGTTAAAGAAAAAAGTTTGATTACAAAATCTGACCCCCTCTTTTGTCCCCTTAGAGGGGTGGGGGGAAAAAAATTTATACACCAGATGTTAAGTTGGAAGAAGATAAATATGTCTGCAAAAACCACATTCAAATCGGATCAGTATTTTTCGTGTGATGCTGGAACAAACATACAGACAGACAGACAGAAAGAGTGACAGACAGACAGACAGACAAAAAACTAACCACATTTTTGGCTTCTATGGCGATATAGTGACAAAGGTGTAATTTCGGGTGTCATTTCGTATCTTATACGTACAGAATTTTCATTTCTACAACAGAATATTGTCTTCCTCCCGGCTCCCGCACGCGCTTTGGTGACGCCCACTATCGTAATATTTTAATTTCGCCATAATTTCAAAACCAAACGTCCAATTTTAATCATTCAAAGACCAAATATTATCTACATAAACTGTACTTAGTGATAAAATAATTTATTTTGATAAGGATTAATAGCGTGAGTAAAATATATCCGTTTAAATGTAGTCCAAAAAAAATTCAGGATTTTTAAATAAATAAATGGTTATTGTGCCTCACTCGACATAGATAGGTACAGTGTGTCGCGGACTTTTTTGTAGATATTTATAAGATCTACAATTACTTAGAACATTTTATGGTTCTATCTTTTATAGTTTAGGCAGCGTACGCAAAATAAGTAACTTTTCTTGCTGATTTTTTACACCTTGCGTCCGAAAAACTCAAATATCTTACGGAACCCTACTTTTTTCCAAAATAAAATGTAGCCTATGTTCAGCAGAAATAATGTAAGATTCCAATAGCAAAAGAATTTTTCAAATCGGTCCAGTAGTTTCGGAGCCTATTCGACTCAAACAAACAAACAAACAAACAAACAAATCTTTCCTCTTTATAATAGTAGTGTAGATGACGTCGATCGGTAGCAGTTCAAATGTTTCTGATCAGAAAATCGGATCGCGCTATCTCTTACATTTTGTACTGAGCCGAATGAGCTCGAGCTCACCGCGCCGGGAGGAAATTTTCCGAGAAAAAAGGCATCCGAATTTTTCTGATCAGAAATTTTGGACAACGTGCGGCTGGGCTAAAGGTGACAGCTACTCTGTCATTGCTCGGAAGTTTGGTATAGACCATAAAGTTAATATACCTATCGGAATAGAGAAACAAAGGCCTGAGCAAGCGAGATGTCACTATCAGTGACACTGCGTGGTAAAAAGAGACGTGTGATACATGACAGCAGAACTCTTTTTGACGTCCAGTCGGCACATATCGGCACGTTGACAATTTAATCTCATAGAATCCATGTTCAATCATGCTTGTGTAAGTGTATACGTACACATATTTTTACACACAGATGAAAACCAATTTCGGTTTCTTTTGACAGCTCGAGATTGTTGCTCTATTCCGCTAGGTATATTAACTTTATGGTATAGACAGGTCAACCGTCAACTGTAGGCAACATAAAAAAAAACAAAGACAAACTCTTGAAGTTTGCATTACATCCATACTTACCAATATTATAAATTCGAAAGTGTGTCTGTCTGTTACCTCTTCATGCCCAAACCGCTGAACCGGTTTTGCAGAAATTTAGCATGAAGATACTTTGAGTTCCGGAAATGGACATAGGATACTTTTTGTCCCGGAAAAATTTACGGTCCCCGCGCGATAAACGAGTTTTGGTGCAACGGAGTCGCTGGCGTCATCTAGTGTATTATTTAAAACATTTTCAACATCCTTACTTTTTGGAAATCGATTAATAACGCTTTGGCGATCAAAAGTACAGGGCCTGTAGACAAGTGGCAAAACATGTCAAACAACAACAGTATGGGATTTGACATTAGTATTCGCTAGCGAAGCGATGACTTATGTCAAATCGCATACATTTTGTAACGTTAGAGTTAGCGTTTTGCCACTTGTCTAGGGGGGCTGATATTATTAGCCATATTAAGGGCCTGTTTCACCACTTTCTGATAAAGTGCCAAATAGCCTTTTCACAACTTTTTTGACAGATTCTCCATACTTCATCTGTCAAGTTAAGTGGTGGATAGCCTATTTGCCACTTATCAGGAAGTGGTGAAACAGGACTTGGTCATGTTTGGTTTGGAGTATTTGTGTTATCGATAAGCTATCAGTTACCTATTATACTCTGATGATAAGAAATGACGTGTTGCGTGACACATTCCACAAGAACAAAGTTACAGACATACATACATTATACAATATATTTATTGTTATAAGTACTTTGTTAAAGGTTCAGTCCCATATAACATAGTATTTTGAATTAAACAAAAACAATAATTGTTATTTACTTATTAATTATAAGGTAGGTACATAATACACTATGTTTGAAGAATTTGGATTATTATCAGGATGGGATTGATATTTGATAGAAATGTTTTTCTACGGGATTTAATACCAGAAACTACACGCCTACACGTTATTATAGTGCTTAATTGCTAAGGAACTGCAGCTGAAGTTAGACTAGCTCATTGAGGTAAATAATGACCGCACTCGGACGGAAATATATTACGGGCTTCTCGACCGGCCTCGACACTTCAAACCACGAGGCATTATATCTGACAGTAATTTTACGAATTTCATGAAGCTTTGTGCCTACCCCCCGTGTGTAACCTCATAGTGCTATGTCCACGACCACTCACCCGTTATCAATCCCGTTGACACCAATCTTCTCCGGCATGTCACCCACTATGAGGCCAGGGTACGTCTCCAGGGTGTCCGGGTCACGGATGGGCACCACGAACCCGTGTAGTCCATGGTGTGTCCCGTCCGGCGTGATGAGTTGCGCGAACACCAGCGTGTGCGTGCACGTGCGTCCTGTACGCAAAATACGGATGACGTCACGATTAAAGTTGCAACTACATAATATTTTAGCTATAGAATATCTTCCTGATAGAATAGACCCAAGCATAAATTTATCTTTATCACTCAAAGTTTAGTCAAAAGTATTTCATATAGTCTGTGTAACAGATTAGTGAAAAAAATAGCGGCCGCGTATGCAACGTGATGGAACTTTACAGTTATATTATTGTTGCTGTCTGTGGACATCAGCACGCGTGTGACGTCATGTGCGTACGCGTGCACGCAATTTACATGCGACATCACTACATATAACGGAATAGCGTACTGCACGTACCGTGACATATGAATTTGCGTTGTGTACGCAAAGTTTACAGTTCAGGCAATTTAAATTTGTTTTGTTCTTATCTGTCAAAGGACGATTTCGATGATTCCAACAAGAACAATAAATAAATACACACACTGTTTATTTTTTTAGTACTTATTACTGTTTGGTAGGTATGTTCTGGGAACAAAATATTATCCATAAATTACGTCGTTAGTCATTCATAAGATTAGATGCTACATTATCTTTATAGATATTTTACTACATAATCACCAAACATGAGTCATGTCCTAGTGAAAATTATCTTATCTGGTTACGGTTAATAATAATTGTCTCTGTACTTGTCATACTAGCCGCCAAGGTTGTCAGCAAATATTTATGATAAGTTGATGACACAGTCTCACAAAAAACTAGCGCGATGGGATTGCAAGGAATGGGGCCGAATTTTTTTGTACCTAATATACTATAGCATTATGCGTCTGAAATAGAGACGTGTGGACGGAAAGAGCGGAGGCCTTTGCCCAGCAGTGGGACACAAACGGCTAATTATAATTATCCGTCTGGTTTGGGTTAAGCTATGTCTTATGGAAGCCAATTAACGACCGATTACTAAAACGATAGTCAGAGCAAGTCAAGTTTATGGCATACACTATCTCAGTCATTTTGCCATACGTTGACAGTGAAGATAATGCCCAGATTGTAAGGTTTTCAAACAACTTCAAAAAAAGGAGGTTATCAATTCGGTCCGTATACAATGTATGTAATATTTGCAGAACCACCCAGTTTTCGTGTAATATGTTAGTCTATATGAGCTTTTGAACAAATGTGCCAAATTTCAAAAGTGTATGTATGTACATTTTTATGTTTGTGTTCGCATATCTCCGGAACTACCTACAAGTCCGATTTAAGTGATTCTTTTTTGTTGTACTAGGGATTGTTCAACTTAGGAAATACTGCAAGTTTCATCAAAATCGGTTCATTATTTTTTTAAGATAGAGAATTTTTAAAATACTATTATTAACAGCATCTATTCACAAGCAATTTTGATTGAAATATTTTGACGTGCCCAATCAAAAACGCCGCTGAATACATCTCCTGTCAAGCAACCTTAAAAGCCTATAAGCCATACTTAGCTCTTTCAATTTTACGCTGCGTTTCCACCAGAGATGTGTTGCGAGGAATGTGTTTTTAAGATCCAATAGAATCGCTGCGCTGAGCGAGGTCACGTCAATGAAGCAATTCTATTGGTTCTCAAAAACACATTCCTCGCAACACATCTTTGGTGGAAACGCAGCCTAATAAGCTGAGTTTAGACTTTAGAGTGCTGTTACCTAGGTTCCCAATCCAGCATTTCGCGGCCTCGAAGTCTGGTGTGTGTATGACGAACTCTTTTCGTGCTGGGTCGTACGTGGCGGTGGTGCGCATCAGCCGCGCGTCCGACCCGTGAGCCACCTCCGTCAGAGAAAACGACGCTAGGATCTGTGGACGAGATGGTGATATGTTAGTTGGTTACAGACCTGAATTTATAAATAGGCCGTAAGGTATAGGCCGCGGCCTAGGGGCGGCAGTGTCTTAAGGGGGGGCAGCAGCAGTTTAGGGAGCGGCAGTGTCGATAGGATCCTACAAGGTCCATAGGAGGTCGACAGATTTCGTACATCGGGCGGCGGAAATAAAGTAGCCTACATAAGATTTAGTATGTTTTGTTTTTGGTTAGGATTTTTAACCGTTATAAGATTTGTAAATAGCTTTTACACAATATGGTTATATGTGTGCTTGCTGTAAAAAATTTTGCGGAATATTTCTTAACATATTACATAGTTACTTACTTAATTAAATATTTGTATGCGCAAAGGAACGCCTGTTCGTAGATTACTATTCTGTTAACTATTGACATAATCTTGTTCTACGACAAGGTGTATTTGTATATCGTTATTAAAATATTACGTTCTTGAGTTAAGCTGTAAGTGATAATGATACTGATGAACTTGTGAACAAATAAACAAGTGTTTACTAAGATACAAATAGGTACAATATAACAAAAAACTATAACCTACTAGATGATACCCGCAACTCCGTTGCGCCAAAACTCGTTTATCGCGCGGGAACCGTACATTTTTCCGGGATAAAAAGTATCTTATGTCCTTTCCCGGGACTCAAAGTATCCCCATACCAAATTTCAGCAAAATCGGTTGAGCCGTTTGAGCGTGAAGAGGTAACAGACAGACAGACACACTTTCGCATTTATAATATTAAAAGTATGGAAGTATTGGTTTGAATCGCGCACAAAGGACCTCTAGGGCTCAGTTGTTAAGGTGACGCCTTGATAATTTGGCTGTAGTGATGTCCATTTTTCTCAGCAATGACTAAAGCTAAGAAATTAAAGTTCACTGTCAGTATTCATCATGTCTTTGTATTACCCATAGCATAATACGATTGGTCAACTTTTATAACACAAAATAATCAAAAAGACCTCTGTAAAAAAAGGGATTCCTATTTTGCCAACAGAGGAGAGTGATATAAGCTTCCAAAATTTGTACATAAATTGGTTCTAGTATACATTTTAATTTGTCCATAGCTTATATGAAATGTATTTATGGTTTTTAAATTACGCGACAAAAACCATTTTGTCGCTACGCCCTTTCCATTTTTTGCTGTTCCATTGCTTGTTTTCTATGAGAGGCCGGGCCAGCCTCGCATAGCAAGCAATCTAAAACACATCCAACACGGTTTTTTACTTTAACATGGCGTCACCTTAATGTGTCGACCCTCAGCAGGTCGTAAAATCCGATGCTCATAATATGATGCATGTTGAGAGAACCTATGACAGTTGTTTTTTCCTCAATGTATGCAACCCTAGTACCTGGGTAACCCATCTAGATTTGTAACAGGAAAAGTACACTGACTATCCCTATTGTTTTGCGTCTAGGTAATACATTGGATTTTCCTCGTGGGACATCGTGTTATAATAAACAGATAAGTCATCTGTACGGGCTTTATAAGTTAAACCTTACAAACCTTCTTTGGGTAAGAATAACAATTATTAGAAGTCTTGAAACTAGCCAAGAACTAGAGAGTAACTAAAGAGTGGGATTTGGTAGTTATCTATAGCAAGAAATGCCCTGCAAGTTGCAACTTCATTGCGCAGCTAATCATTTATTGTTCGGGAACCGTAAAGTTTTTCTCAATATTTTGAATATTAGAACTATAAGTAATTAAGTAGTTAATAAGACGTTTATATCAACGACATTGTGGCAATAAAGATATTTGATTTCATTTGTCCATTCCGAAGACTTAGAGTAATTTCATTTAAATCGGTATTTAAGCCATTTGAGTTAGTAATATTCGACTTTACAGTAGGAAACGTCGACAAGCTTTAGGCTTTATGTATAAGGATAGAGATCCCTATGTCACTGTTTTCTGCGCTGTGTGGATGGCCCCTTATTGCAGTGGACCAGACAGATCCATGTACCAATTTCGCCCTTATGACTTCGCAATAAAGTTCAAAAGCGACACATTGGATCCGCCTCGACATTCTGGCCGTGCCATTTAGCATTTTAACTATCAACGGCGCAATCTTTTTTATCGCTTTTGTGGTTATGTGATATGCCGCATGTTATGCAGGTTCATCCAAGGCCACGCAATCAATATTTCGAACCGCAAATTAGGCTAATACACTACATACACAGGAATTTGAATCATAACTCATATAGCATAGAGTCTGAATTGCAAAAAACGAAGATCTGGGCCCTTATTCTATCATTGACAATAGCTTATAGAATAAGGGCTCAATTGGTCACTTATAATGTGTGGGTGTGCCATTTTTTAAGAATTATACATGCTATTATTAGTAAGGGAGATAAGTGCTCCGCGACAAAATCCGTAAGTGTTTCAACCTTATAATATCATGAGTAATACTCGCGTAAACTTGAGAAATCATTTAGGGAGATGATTTATGAGTTATGACCACAGAAATAAATCAAGATAGAACGGCTAAGCGGGTGGAGTACGCGTGTTTCAAACTTGCACAAGTGGGCAAAATTCGTTGAACGTTTTATTCAGTCAGCGCGCACGTCTCGACTTGATTACACCGGAGGGGTTGTGCAAAAATGCCTCATTGTCTAATGTCTAATGTCTCAGTGTCTAATTGTAAAAACAGAAGTACGAAAGTAAATCGGTTAAAAGGAGGCATTTCTTTCCACGGGTAAGTTATTTGTTCTAACTAAAAGCAAAGCAAAAATTGAGACGCGCGTTTCCTTAGCAACGGACGCGTGTAGCCGTTCTATCTTGATTTATTTCTGTGGTTATGACACTTACCTCCCTATTCTTTATTGTAGCTTCATAGAACTTCAGGTGTCTTTCTGTGCCCAAGGACAGAAGTGCGTTAGAGAAAAGATATATTCCGATTGCCATCTTAACAGAGACACTGGGGTTTATTGATTGTATAGCTTCATTGATTGTCATCAGCACTCGAGTCTGTAACAAAACATATTTTACAACACACAGAAAATATAACCTTTGCATTTGCTTTCATACAGTATCCCCATCTAAATATCTAAAAGATTTTTTGCAACAATTTTTATGTAAGAAAACAGTATTGATAAAATAATAAGCCTTTTCCCGGGACTCAAAGTATCTCCATGATATGAAATTTCAGCAAAATCGGTTCCGCGGTTTGGGCGTGAAGACGTAAAAGACAGACAGACACACTTTCACATAATATGAAAGTGTGTCTGTCTGTCCGTTATAATGATAAAATATCCTTGATCGTTGGATTAATTTTTATATTTGCATGTTTAACACACAGAATCAGCCGCTATTTAGAAAAGAAGGATCAAAATGTTTTATTCCAATTACCCTAGTATTGCTAGAGTCAATTTAATTTCTCACTTTTTGCCATCAGATTCTGGTAGACCTATAGTTTATAATAGAAGTATGAAATGGAATGGACAAGTGATAATTGATGAAAATATAGCTAGCTATATATTGGTTGCTTCCAATTAAGACAATTAATTAGTTCTATAGATTTTAGTCTAATTAAAACCTTATTACTTCTTTTTAAAGTTCATATTTTGTAAACATGTGGTAGATACAATAAAAAAAACTTTTATTATCATAAGAGGAAATAAAGATTATGCTTATTTAAAAACATTTCCTCGCATCTTTAATCTCAAAAATTCTTGACTCAATTAAATGTGAGAATTACGACAGTATGAATAGATCTTAAAACTATTTTTTTAATATTGATTTTTTTTTGGCACTTAACTTTAAGGACAGAAAAAATCATAAAGTCCTCTTTATCTGTTAAGCCTAAACAAATATAAAGAATAGCAAAAATAGGATTACTTACTCTCTTACTGTAACTGGCATTGAACATCTCATTAGAGATGAACTTATATTCATTGATTTTCTTCAGCTGCAGCTGCGTGATTCTTTGCTGTTCCTGTATTGATGGTGTTTCGACTGGATGAGCAAAGAGAGGGTCCTTCTCCAAAGTCTGCCATATTTTGTACTAAAAACATAATTTAACTTTATTATACTTATCGTAATACGGTATGTGTATACAGTAAGATGACTGATCATCTTTTCTTCTTTATTTATTCTTATTAATTTTGTTGTCCTGAGGCAACAAAATTCTTTTCTAGGTAATTAAGTAAGTATTATCATCTAATCTAAGAAACATCCTCAAAAACGGCTGTATGCAATATGTACCTATTTGTACATATTGTATTTAAAATAGGTGTTCTCAGGCCATACAGCCGTTTTTGTCGTCAGGGAAAATAATATATTATTTTCCCTGTTTTCTGTTTATAATAATCTTTAAGTTTCAAGATTGCAGTTGCTTGGACAAATAAACTATTTTCTATTATCATCCAAAAGAAGTTAAAATAATATTAACTAGCTCATGGATAATTTAGTCAAATTAAAAATTAAACATTTATCATCATCATCCAAAAAATTCATAGAAAAAAATATCCAATAGTAAAAACTAGTTGCATGCAATTAAATTATAATAAAATATAACTATCTTATATTTTCAAAGAACACTCCATTTTTCATTTATTAATATTACTAGCTGTCCCGGCAAACGTTGTTTTGCCATTTAAAGTATATTTTCTACATCATCAGTTGATACATGTTTTACCCCCTCTTTTGTCCCCTAAGAGGGTGTGGGGGGGAAGGTCATACACCAGATGTTAAGTTGAAAAACACAGTTAATACCTAATATGAAATAAGTCCACTAAAGAAAAAAGTTGTATACAAAATCTGACCCCTCTTTGGTCCCCAGAGAGGGTTGAGAGGGGAGGGGGGGGAGGATTTTTATACACCAGATGTTGAGTTGGAAGAAGACAAATATAATATATCTGTGAAAACCGTATGCAAATCGGATCAGTAGTTTTCGTGTTAAAGAAAAAAGTTTGATACAAAATCTGACCCCCTCTTTTGTCCCCTTAGAGGGGTGGGGGGAAAAAATTTTATACACCAGATATTAAGTTGGAAGAAGATAAATATATCTGCGAAAACCACATTCAAATCGGATCAGTATTTTTCGTGTGATGCTGGAACAAACATACAGACAGACAGAAAGAGTGACAGACAGACAGACAGACAAAAAACTAACCACATTTTTGGCTTCTATAGCGATGTAGTGACAAAGGTGTAATTTCGGGTGTCATTTCATATCTTTTATGTACAGAATTTTCATTTCTACAACAGAATAATGTCTTCCTCCCGCACGCGCTTTGGTGACGCCCACTATCGTAATATTTTAATTTCGCCATAATTTCAAAACCAAACGTCCAATTTTAATCATTCAAAGACCAAATATTATCTACATAAACTGTACTTAGTGATAAAATAATTTATTTTGATAAGGATTAATAACGTGAGTAAAATATATCCGTTTAAATGTAGTCCAAAAAAAATTCAGGATTTTTAAATAAATAAATGGTTATTGTGCCTCACTCGACATAGATAGGTATAGTGTGTCGCGGACTTTTTTGTAGATATTTATAAGATCTACAATTACTTAGAACATTTTATGGTTCTATCTTTTATAGTTTAGGCAGCGTACGCAAAATAAGTAACTTTTCTAGCTGATTTTTTACACCTTGCGTCCGAAAAACTCAAATATCTTACGGAACCCTACTTTTTTCCAAAATAAAATGTAGCCTATGTTCAGCAGAAATAATGTAAGATTCCAATAGCAAAAGAATTTTTCAAATCGGTCCAGTAGTTTCGGAGCCTATTCGACTCAAACAAACAAACAAACAAACAAACAAACAAACAAACAAACAAATCTTTCCTCTTTATAATAGTAGTATAGATTATGATACATATTAATTTTATTATAATTTTCATAAATTACAATAAAATTAATAATACAAATAACAAAAATGGAGTAAAAAAAATTCTTCTTTATTTTATTGGTTCAATATAATATTTTAAATAAACTTTTTGTCTAGTTCTGAAAAATGTAGCAAGAAGATAATAAATAGTGTACCTTAAGTTTGAGTAACTCGATGTCGCCCTCAAGGGCCAATTTGAGGCGTTTCCAATTGAAGGAAGAAGTACTTCTGTACACGTCCAGGGGCCCGGTTGGGAGGTCAGGAACGAAACTGAGGTCCTCCATTCTAGGATACAATAAACTAAACATTACTAAGAAGTAAGCCATACCAAGATGTAAGGAACATCTTCATTTTAATTAAATGTCACGAGCTAATTTAAATAATAAAAAAAGATTGGTCCATTAGCCGAAATGTTACCTTGGTTTATGTGAAACTTGTTGGTTATATAGAAGTGAGAACTTGTTACACTCGAGTCGGCTTCGCGATGAATGAAGTGCTCCTGTTTGGATATTGCTTTTAATACTATTCTACAGAAGCAATTGTAACTAAAAGCATGGTAGTAAAGTATTAAATATTCGCCGACAAAACGTAAAGCGACCAGCTAAAGGGAGTGGAGACTGGAATTTGAAATTTGACAAGTGATGACCTGTGACAAGGACAACTGACAACTGACAAATGTCAACACTCAACTATCAACTTCAGCTGTCAAAAGTGTCAAACTACTTAAGCAAGAAATACACGGTCGTCAATGGCGGTTGGTCCGTTGGCGACCACGCAAAATCTATAATGATTAAAATGGTGTCGTCCTGTTTCCCTGGTCGTTAGCGATGATCTCCACGTTCCCATGTTGCCAAACTCCGACACACGAGTATGTGCCGGAGTTCAATAAAATGCCAGATCGATTCCTATTGCTGGCATTTTATTGTATCTTCTCGTAACACTCGATAATATTCCTCAATAACTCGTTTGTTTGTATAAACTTCGGTAAACTTGCGTTTAACGAACTCGCCTTCAGACTTCTTCTCGTTTCGATTTGAAAAACTGGTTAACAGCACGTTGGCAACCGTGTGACTGGCAACGCGCATACTGGCGACCGTGTATTTCATACTTTAATGTGCCTTCGTTATAGCCTCTACACACGCTCCATATCGTACTCTACGGCCTACACGGCCTCTAGGTGCCTACGGCCTACTCAATATTATTATATTATCGAATTTCGTCCGCGGTCTGCGTCTGCGGATTGCAGATGATACTTGATAGTTTGCGAATTGCGCTCTATTATATAATACGTGTAGTAACCAGCGACTCTTTCGAGCGGTCTAAAATCTAAACTGACAATTTGATGGTACCATTCGTTCGGCCATCCCATATAGTTCAACAAGGCTCTACATGAACGTGGCGAGAAAAGGAACTAAACGCTTCTATCATACAAAAACGTAATTTTTGACATTTGCTTGACAGTTCTCCTTTACCAGCAGCGCCTTTTGACATCATTGACACATTCATATAAAGCCTTGTCGGACTATAGGCTGTAGGCCATAGCCCATCCCGTTTCTATCTATCTATAGTTCGACAAGGCTCTACATGAACGTGGCGAGAAAAGGAACTAAGCACTTCTATCATACAAAAACGTAATTTTTGACATGTATTTGACAGTTCTTTACCAGCAGCGCCTTTTGACATCATTGACACATTCTTAAAAAGCCTTTAGAGAAGATAGGCATGGTCCATAATAATATGGGTAGGGTAGAACTTTCACGTCCCCCCGATGGTTGCTCGCCTTGTCGTGGCGGTGGGGCTCTAGTAACCGCGGCTTGGACAACCGCGGTGAAGCGAAGAGGCAACCAGGGCCGGGCGGTGTCGCCGCCTGGCCCGAGGAGGGCGCTCCCAGCGGACTGGAGGAGTCCGCTGCGGATGCGCACCGAGGTGGGGCCGCAGAGGAAGAGGCAAGTAGGTATTACGATGCGCCGCTTGCCCTATCCTCTGCGGCCGAGGTGTGGTCGGTGGCAGAGCCACAGACCTGATCTGCCACATGGCCTCCAAGTAGCAGACTCGGGGGGCGTCTGCTACAGCCCTGGTGGGGGCCGAGGAGGAGGGCGCACGTGCTGTGCGCCCATCGTGGAGTCTTCGGACCGCCGCGCTGGCGGGGTCGCGGATGTGTGTATCGTTCCCGTGGCCCCGTCAAAAGGCGGCGTGGCGGAAGATGGGGGGGGGTTTTAGTGGGTATACCGTGGTCTCATTAGCTACGGGAGTCCCACATCACCGCTCGGGTCGCCCCCTGCACCTGGGTGGTATGCGTAATGCATTTCCCCCTCCAGGAAAAAAAAAAAAAAAAAAAAAAAGGGTAGAACTTTCACGTGGTACCTACTAACGACAAGCTTTTTGCAATCTAATGCCGCGGCCGCACATGCATCTAAGTAAAAGGAGGGGTTTTTCGTCAATCTTTACCAGATTGACGAAAAATTGATTTACAATAGTTACAATATTTATAGACATCTATCAGAATTACCTGAAACTACTAAGTCATCTGTTTATATAGAACAGTCACTAGTTACTAGAGTCGTCAATAGATGTCGTTATGGATCCTTTTCTATTAATGAAATATTCGACGGTGACAGACAACCTGAACTTATATAGGTGTAAGAGAGAAACAAAACGCCACTCACACGCATACAAATTACTACTACAGCGGCGCATAATTTACGCTGTGTACATGAGAAGAGAAGTTGTAAAACAACAACCCTGCCGCGTTGCTTGTGTTGCCGACTTGCCGCTTGGTTTTCTATCAGATGTAATGCGGCCGGGCTGACGTGCCGTCGCGCGGTCGTGCTCCGCGTGTTCGCTATAAAATCGATGTTTATTTTCTCGCGATTTCGATTATTGTTTACGCGATCGGTCGACTCCGTCTTCCCGGGGGAGAGTGTGTTGTGTTTGTGTCGGTGACGATACTGCTGACTAGTGATTTCGATAGCCGTGGGTGCGCGCGTGATAAACTACGTGTTGAGGCTAATACGAGTGTTGGTGTTACAGCATCAACATGCTGTGCACGGTGACATAGTGAGCACGAGGTTCCCCTGACCTTTGACAATGTCTGGTCGCTCGGATTGCCGGAAGTTCGCTCCCAACATCTTCAACAAGAGCAAGTGCACCAACTGCTTCAGGCAGAAGGAGGAGCACAGCGCCGAGGCGTTGGAATCTAATCGGGTGAGTTTTTATAAACTAGCGTTAGAATTCGTGCACAACATAGAAACATAGATTTGCGTGTTTACGTCGCGCATGTGTGTGCGTTTGCCTCTTTAGGTGTCGACTGTTGATCTAACGGACACCGGTCGCCGAGTAAAAAATTGTTAGAACTATCTTATCGTAAATAAGGTGGACTCTACCCGGCTTTGGTACTTACAATTCCTAGTCTGATACCCATTATTACTATATTTTATTACTCAATACCCATTCATTACTCCAGAACCAGATTAGCAAAGCGCTGGTACATACTTACCTACCACTTGTCATAAAGGTGACAAACCAAAAAGGGTTTTTAATCCACAGCGTCATCTTTCGAGTTTTCAGACATTTACCGCCAAAATTATAGTTACACATTCATTGATTGTAGTGACTGATTAACTTGGTAAAACCGAAGCAAAACTGAAAATATATTCTACCTTAACCACACGGTCTGGCTTTCAACGAAACGCAAACCATTCATGATTGATCATAAAAGGGTTTTGAATTCCTAAGATAAATAAATAAATAAATATCTTTATTTCGCAGAAAACTTACACGCTAATCTTACACAAGCTCTGGTCTCCACACTAGGATTCCCTGTGCCATGGAGACCAGTCTCTTCAGATGTTTGTCAAGACGGTAGCTTTCCATCAGGTGATTGTTTGCACGTTTGCCCCCTTATTTTATTTTAAAAATATTTTTCTGTCACTTGCCCAATAAGTTATTCCCACCTCAGCTGCAGTCTGCAACTCCTGTGCAGCCTGGATATTATAAACAGCCAGCCACAATAACCCTTTGACATGGTCATGGTCTGTGGCTCCCTATTTTTTTCAAATATTATGCAGGTTAGGTCAATTGCAGGATGATCAGTATCACCCTATGGTCTGACAAGAAAGCTGATCAATGCTTTAGGCTGGATATATTTAAAGGGTCGGTCCTGTGCTCTCCTGCCAATCTTGTTGGTTTATTCCCTGTCGAGTGTCCCCGAGTATTGCGCACACACTTGGACACTATAACCTGTGCTATTTTTCCAACGAAACTTACCAGTTACCACCGAGCACCGACGACGCGGAAACCAGTGTAGCAGGCATCGTATACATAATATAATCGCTTCCATAACCATGGAGTGTTTAAGTATTCATTATTGCTGCTCCCGCGTCTGAATTGCAAAATGAAAAAGCGTAATTTCGTTGCACCACGATAATTTCCGATTATTTAATGAAGTTGTCGATACTTTATCGGCTAGATAATGACGCAAACGGGCCATTAGTTCGGCTTATCGCTGAGACTGCAATGGTTTTTATAATTAAGTAACCGGTAATGTCAGAAGTCTGTAAAGTCAGATTGATCATTTTATTTCTTACGACGTACCCCGCGTTCCACCTGGCGTTGAAAACGATCAAAACGCTGAAAATGCCTCCTATTTTTAGCGTTTTGATCGTTTTCAACGCCAAGTGGAACGTAGGGGTAGTATTTCGAGCGATAAAAAGTCCTTCCAAGTGGTCTACTCTGTCGATGCTAAATTTCATGAAAATCGGCTTAGCAATTTCTAAGCATATTCAATGGAAAGAAACAAACATTTTCGCTCCTTATTAATAAACTGTAAGTTAGGTACATATTATATTATTGTGTAAATTCAGAGAATTTACACAATATTACTATCAACTATCAAGTAAGCTGTAATAACTAATAACTTACTCTAACAAATTATTTTGTTTAAATTGTAAAATTGTGTTTACTCTCACAAATGAATTTACATACAAATAAGCAATCAAGGCGAATTTCAAGGCTATCACATGCATAATGTTATTATCTTTTAATTTTTTTACATAATTAATTATTAATGTACCTATTAATTATATTATTAAACAAATTAATATTACGATATTGTGAAAGTTGTGTTAGCGAACACTAAGTTAAGATTTTGGCACGTTACCTACCTCTGCAGTCTGCAGTTGCAGTTGCACACTAAAACCGCTAAACCGATTTTGCTAGATAATAATATGGAGATAGGTACCTACTTTGAGTCCCGTGAAAGGACATCCAAGGATACGTTAAGGCGCAGCGCAGACGACATACTATCCGTGACGTACTTTTCAGTCTGTGGGAAATAGAACCTTTGCAATTATATGCAGTACACACACGACGCGCAAAAAGTCCGCATAAAATTGCATACGGTTTTATTTCCACACAAAAAGTGCGTCACGGATAGTCTGTCGTCTGCGCTGCGCCTTATCGTGGAAAAATGTAGGGTTCCCGCGCGACTACTAATGTTGGCTCAAAAGATAGATGGAACAGGGGAAACCTAGTTTTCATTTTGTACTGTATAATCTGTGACATGATAATATTTTGTTAATATGTATACGCACCTGTTGGCTCTTCTAACAATGAACCCCAAAAGAGGCTTACATAATGATATTATGTAGATTGTACAAATCTTTCACTAGACTAGACCCATGTAAGAAATAACGTTCAAGAAAAAGTTAAGGAAACCCTTTATTTAGCTGCAATATAAAGGAGCCTATTTTGAAACTACATCTGCTTAACAAAATCACTTTCGGAGACAAATGCTTCTTTAACACATTGAGCTACTAATGGTCATTCTAGTCTCTAGTCTCTACCAGTGGCGTAACTATAGGGAGGCAGGGCTGGCAAAATGCCTCGGGCTCCCGACCCAAAAGGGTCCCAGCCCAAGAGTAGGTACGGTCAGAATTTATTTTTAAAAATAAATACATTGTTTCATTATTAACGTAACGATTTTTACTGATGGGGCCCCATCAATTTGCCACGGGCCCGGGTGTTATAGTTACGCCACTGCTCTCTGCCCAAGTAAAGTTGGTCCTGTTCATTTTTAGGGTTCCGTACCCTAAGGGTAAAAACGGGACCCTATTACTAAGACTTCGTTGTCTGTTCGTCTGTTCGTCTGTCCGTCTGTCTGTCTGTCTGTCTGTCTGTCGCCAGGCTGTATCTCAAGAACCGCTATAGCTAGACTTCTGAAATTTTCACAGATTGTGTAGATCTGTTGCCGCTATTACAACAAATACTAAAAACAGAATAAATTAAATATTTAAGGGGGGCTCCCATACAACAAACTTGATCTTTTTGCTATTTTTTTCTCGATATCCGAAAAGGCAAACAATAGGCACTTGAAATATTCAAGAAATACTCAATATTATTAGCAATTCAATAATTTACATTAAAATTTAAATAAATAAAATAATTAAGGGGGCTCCCATACAAAAAACACAATTTTCAGTCTATTTTTGCTCTATTGAGGTACGGAACCCTTCGTGCGCGAGTCCGACTCGCACTTGGCCGATTATTTAAGCCAATGCCAATATGCGACTAAACATCTAAAAGTAACATAATGATAGTTAAAATTTTTAAGTTGTGTAATTTTAAGTTAGGAACTCGTCTCATGGCCTAGGGCCCTAGGCCATAGCGTCTGTATTACAAATTACAATTTACATAGTAGACTTTACAGACTTTTTTTTTTTAAAGAAGGCAGGTCGCTGTAGCCCTGACGTCACTGCGACCCATAAGGACTTTACAGACCGTAGTATAGGTAGTTAAAATATTATAATTTAGTATCGTAATTCGTATCGTATCGTTAGTAGCTGTTGTGAGCTGTCAAAGCCAAGGTTAAAACTGAATGTGGTTCACCTGTGATCGTTAAAGTGGTTATGAGTATTGAGTTACCAAATATTTGTTGAATAAATTATTGAAATATACACTTCAAGTAAACTTATATTATGTTGACATAATTTTGTTAATAGTCGACATATTGAATTAATATTCAGGCAAAAATCCTAAAAAAGTCCAACTTTTGGATTGTTTCTTAACTTTAAAATTGATAAAGATGACGTCACTTTTTCATTCAATATAATATAGTGTGTATTTGTATATATAATATATTTCTTTATAATATTGAACGTAGTAGCATAATGTAATGTACAATATGTAACATATTTAGTATTTACTGTATATAATACTAGCTGTCCCGGCAAACGTTGTTTTGCCATTTAAAGTATATTTTCTACATCATCAGTTGATACATGTTTTACCCCCTCTTTTGTCCCCTAAGAGGGTGTGGTGGGGAAGGTCATACACCAGATGTTAAGTTGAAAAACACAGTTAATACCTAATATGAAGTAAGTCCACTAAAGAAAAAAGCTGTATACAAAATCTGACCCCTCTTTGGTCCCCAGAGAGGGTTGAGAGGGGAGGGGGGGGGAGGATTTTTATACACCAGATGTTGAGTTGGAAGAAGACAAACATAATATATCTATGAAAACCGTATGCAAATCTGTGAAAACCGTATGCAAATCGGATCAGTAGTTTTCGTGTTAAAGAAAAAAGTTTGATACAAAATCTGACACCCTCTTTTGTCCCCTTAGAGGGGTGGGGGAAAAAAAATTTATACACCAGATGTTAAGTTGGAAGAAGATAAATACTGCGTGACTGGTGAGACATGTTCAATACTTGAGGACGTGATATTTGGCTATTATATTAGTTGGAAAAAAATAATATAAAAAAATAATATCAATTGATCACTGAGTAAATGTAGCTTAAAGTTAAATAATTATTTACCCAACGCATGGACACCGCGAGCGGGAGGGGTAGTTGTGTGGTGTTTCTTTGGTAGCGCACGCCTCTGCACCGGCCGCATAGTATGCCTACTTGCCTAGCCGCGTAATTTACTTAGTATCCATGATTCATTAATTTTTGGGAAATTCAAAAAAAAATTAAGAACCTAATTTTATTACATATTTATAATGAGAATCGAGTACTGAATACTCTCCTTAAATATCGGTATTGACTCACCAGTCATGCTGTATATCTGCGAAAACCACATTCAAATCGGATCAGTATTTTTCGTGTGATGCTGGAACAAACATACAGACAGACAGAAAGAGTGACAGACAGACAGACAGACAGACAAAAAACTAACCACATTTTTGGCTTCTCTAGCGATGTAGTGACAAAGGTGTAATTTCGGGTGTCATTTCATATCTTTTATGTACAGAATTTTCATTTCTACAACAGAATATTGTCTTCCACCCGCACGCGCTTTGGTGACGCCCACTATCGTAATATTTTAATTTCGCCATAATTTCTAAACCAAACGTCCAATTTTAATCATTCAAAGACCAAATATTATCTACATAAACTGTACTTAGTGATAAAATAATTTATTTTGATAAGGATTAATAGCGTGAGTAAAATATATCCGTTTCAATTTAGTCAAAAAAAAATCCGGATTTTTAAATAAATAAATGGTTATTGTGCCTCACTCGACATAGATAGGTATAGTGTGTCGCGGACTTTTTTGTAGATATTTATAAGATCTACAATTACTTAGAACATTTTATGGTTCTATCTTTTATAGTTTAGGCGGGTCGTTCTATTTTTTCGGTCCCATTTGGCCATTTTCGTAGAATCGTTTTTTTTTAAAGATATTACGACAAAATTTTGTATTTAGGCTTGTGTACGTATACTTACTCTGATCCCTGAATTGCCTTAGTCTGCTATTTATATTTACGATATAAATAGATGGATGGTAATGATGCAACAGATGGAAATGAAAATCGATAAGATGGAAATTTAAAGGATTGGATGGAAATGAAAAATAGTTATATGGAAGCGAAAAAAAATAAGGAATTTCATGTTAGTTATAAACAGAATACTTGTTATTGGTTTAGTTTTATGAGTAATGAGATCAGTATTTTAATTTAAGTCTCATCTACTAAAAATAAACTAAAATATAATAATTTTGTTAAAAAGTAAGAAACAAGTCAGACATTATTATTTTATTTAAAAAATGCAAGCAATCTTTACTTCTACTATATAATCGTATACAATCAACATTCCATGTACTTTACCTAACAATTAACTTACTAGATTTTTTAAGAAAACAATATTTTAGGAAATAGTCTCACAAATCGCAGTTCTATGCAATTTTGCGCCTACAAGTTTAGTAAACTCTTGAAAATAATATCTCAATTTGTTACACACCACTTTATACATTAACAAGCATTAGATATAGTGATGCTTAGCAACAAAAATATGTATAATGTCCCAGTAACTAATAAAGTCTTAAATTCTTAAAAACATTTTAAAATCTCAAATATTAAGTTTAATCACTTAATTATAAAGTACTAGCTAGACTAGTACTACAAAGATAGGTACTTATTAAAAGGAAAATATACCGGGTTATCCGTGTGTGACGTGAATTTGAAAATAATCACATATTTAGTTTCATTATGAGATGAACATGAATAATACTATTCGAAGATATATTTTCCATATTTATTTGTCAGTAATTTGTGCTAGTCGGTTCATTGAAGGCTCCAGAAGCATTTCTTTGACAGGGCGTAAATCTACAATATCTATATAGAGTTACACAATCCACAAGCTAGGTAAAAATCTTTGTTTTGAACGACAGTGACTTCTCCTAAGTAAATATTGTCTCAGACGTAATTATTCCCCCTCTTTCTATCTAATAGTAGATAACAGTGATGAGACAGACAACGAACCCCCAAAATAGAACCGTTCAAGTGAACCAACTGATGATGAAGCAATCCATTCTCTGTTTTTTTAGATTACCGGTAATTTGGTACAAAATGACTAGCAGCAAGAAATATTAAAAATGTAATGTAATATATAGATAGAATTTGGACAAAATCTGTTATAAAAATACTAAATAATACCAAAACATCGGAAAATTGGTTAAAAAATCGGAAGAAATGGATGGAAATGAAGTGGATGGAAATGAAGTTTTGGCATTTAATTTAAATTTTTGTTGCATTCTTGTATTTTTCAAAAGCCATGCGACATATCTTTAGAAGGTATTACAATAGCCTTTATCATAATGTATTATAAAAATCACTAGTAACAAAAGTCATTTAAATAGGCAACGAATGGTAATGAAGGCTTATACGTGACAAAACGAGAAATTGCAACTAAAAACTAAATTTTCTCCGAGAAGCAATGCGCACATCTTATCTCGCCTATAATGTATGGCAGACATGGGCACGGTGGTTGCGAAACATGTTTGACCGTTGATCTACAGATGCAGATTTGGTCAAAAACATAAAAACCATTTGCTTGAAAAGAAATGAATTATTTCGCGTGACAAAATTAAAACCTGCGTTCTCTCAATGTTGCAGATACCCGAGTTCATTCTTATGTTTGAAAAGGTTAATATGAGTATTTAAGCTAATGTTCCAGTAAAAAACATAATAAGATTTATTACGAAAACTCCTAGAAAATTGTGTCTAAGCTAAGAAATCTGGGAGTGTACAGTCGAGGGAAATGAAATTTTGGCTATTTGAGGATAAATATCTTTTTGATTATTTATCTTACGGAAATACACAATACGTGGCAAAGTAGAACACTATAGACTTAACATTTTAAAAGTATTTGATCGAAAAAAATCATTTCGTAAATATCAAATTTTGATCTAGAAAGCAAATGGGACCGAAAAAATAGAACGACCCAGGCAGCGTACGCAAAATAAGTAACTTTTCTAGCTGATTTTTTACACCTTGCGTCCGAAAAACTCAAATATCTTACGGAACCCTACTTTTTTCCAAAATAAAATGTAGCCTATGTTCAGCAGAAATAATGTAAGATTCCAATAGCAAAAGAATTTTTCAAATCGGTCCAGTAGTTTCGGAGCCTATTCGACTCAAACAAACAAACAAACAAACAAACAAACAAAAAATCAAATCTTTCCTCTTTATAATAGTAGTATAGATTATTACATTGTAAATACTAAATATGTTACATATTGTACATTGCGCATTGTACGGCTATATTGTATCTCACCAAAAACATACCTGTTAAAACGGGGCCAAGTTCCTATTCACTAATTGTTCGCCTTAAAAAAGAGTTGAAATCCAATTCAATGCCAAGTTTAGATGCACTTCCAAATCGATCATAATCATCTTCATCAACAGCCTGATCCTAAATACTTCTAAATTTGAACTTGGCAGGTTAATTTAATCACATAGATATCTTATATTTAAATTTAAAAATTATACAATAATTATCAAGTGCTACTAGCATGAAAACCTGCCAAGTTCAAATTTAGAAGTATTTAGGATCAGGCTGTTGATGAAGATGATTATGATCGATTTGGAAGTGCATCTAAACTTGGCATTGAATTGGATTTCAACTCTTTTTTAAGGCGAACAATTAGTGAATAGGAACTTGGCCCCGTTTTAACAGGTATGTTTTTGGTGAGATTTCAATACTTTTTTTAAGGAATCATACCAATTTGTTTCTTTCCTCCTCATCTTATTTCAGTGTATTTACTTGTACATATTAATTTTTATCTCAAATTCATAGATGAGCCGACTCACGCTTGACCAATTTCTCAAATTTCTTAATTTTTTGTTAATCTACATATAACAATCAACCTGTGTGCCAAATTTCATAACGCTACGACAACTGGAAGTGACCTAGAGGTTTTGATTACCGATTTTTATCTCAAATTCATAGATGAGCCGACTCACGCTTGACCAATTTCTCAAATTTCTTAATTTTTTGTTAATCTACATATAACAAACAACCTGTGTGCCAAATTTCATAACGCTACGACAACTGGAAGTGGCCTAGAGGTTTTGATTACCGATTTTTATCTCAAATTCATAGATGAGCCGACTCACGCTTGACCAATTTCTCAAATTTCTTAATTTTTTGTTAATCTACATATAACAAACAACCTGTGTGCCAAATTTCATAACGCTACGACAACTGGAAGTGGCCTAGAGGTTTTGATTACCGATTTTTATCTCAAATTCATAGATGAGCCGCCTCACGCTTGACCAATTTCTCGAATTTCTTAATTTTTTGTTAATCTACATATAACAAACAACCTGTGTGCCAAATTTCATAACGCTACGACAACTGGAAGTGGCCTAGAGGTTTTGAAGCCGACTCACGCTTGACCAATTTCTCAAATTTCTTAATTTTTTGTTAATCTACATATAACAAACAACCTGTGTGCCAAATTTCATAACGCTACGACAACTGGAAGTGGCCTAGACGTTTTGATTACCGATTTTTATCTCAAATTCATAGATGAGCCGACTCACGCTTGACCAATTTCTCAAATTTCTTAATTTTTTGTTAATCTACATATAACAAACAACCTGTGTGCCAAATTTCATAACGCTACGACAAGTGGAAGTGGCCAGTGAATTTTGATTATCGGTCAGTGAGTCAGTGCCAAAATTAGCTATTTTTACAAGGAAATATTTCAGGATCTAACAAATCTATATCTATGAAATTTGGTATATTGCGTAAGTACTAGTATATAATTAGGTAGGTAAAATTTTATCTTTGCTCTCGCAATAGGCACTGAGATACAAGGGGGTCAAAAGTGCGTCGAAACCGTTCGTGTAAATAGTGCACGGCATGCGCGCGGCCTGCTGGAACTTGGCCGCGCACTCCGTGCGCTTTGATTGTATATAACTAAGAAATAAAAAAAATACACTTGTATTTTACATATTTTGGAATTTAAATATTAACGGTCCTACCACAAAAGATTTAAACACCTGTTGAACAGTTGTTTTGTGACATTTTCGTACTGAATTTTTCTCTAAACAACTGTTCAACGGGTGTTTAAATCTTTTGTGGTAAGACCCATAATGTAATCGAATTACCAGTTCTAAAACCAATTTCAGTAGGCGTTAGTGTTATAAAAGTAATGTTTGCTTTACACTTCGAGGCTGGCCGCTAATTTGGCCGCTCGTGCCCCAAATGCCACATTTCACACATTACAGAATACAGATAGCAAAACAGTGCACTGTCGAGGAAATTAAATGCTTAGCTGCAGCTTGTGCCCCAAATCACCCCAATCGAATCACATGTAATTTAGATAACAGTGCACAGTCGAGGAAACTAACTGTTTAGCAAAGTCCTTGATTTGTTCGTGTTTTAATGATTTGTTAGTCGAATAGTCTTTTATTTTAGGAAAAAAAAACAATTAAAAGCCTATCTCATTTTTATTCTGTCGTAATAAAACATATTATAAAATCTAACGTGAAGCTAACACTGTGTTATATTCCTATATTGATTGTAGAAGAAAGTTGACATACGCCTCATTATTTAACTATTAATTGAATGTCACTATTAATTTCGATAAAGTGAAAATGTTATTTACTGTACACTATTAATAAGGTACGAAATAGTGATTAAACATTTTGAGTTAGGCATTACAAATTTACAATTTACAAGTCTTTCAATTAATAATTAATACGATGCTTGACAAAGCTTCTAAAAAATAAAAATACGATTTTTGTTGCGTAATATCTAAGTTTTTCATTTTATCTTAAAATTTACGGCATTCTCTATATAATAATAAATAATAATATTATATCCCTGTTAGTAGCTTAGGAATTTAAAATTACACCACAATAAATTAATTATAATTTTAATTAATAATATAATAATTAAATAATCCTTTGAATCGAATGTGTACATCTTACAATAATAATATTTGTACTGACCATGACATATTTTTAGTAGCTTGCCATCTTTTAAAAATAAATTGATTAAAAAATATAAATTGTAATTATAACACATTTGAAATCTATTAAGTAATTATTAATTAGGTCCAACTATAATATTATGTAAATCTAAATAGCTTAATTAGTTAATTGACATACTTACTTGAAATTTCTATTTTATTTGCTAGTTATTATGAATTATTGTAAAATTAAATTATTATTTTATGAACCTGTATTGTTGTTATTACTTTAATTTATTGACATGTATAAAACTAAAGAGCTAAGTATTAGTTAATTGACATTAAGAAACCTGTTGCCAAATTCCTATTTTTTTTTTTTATTATGGTAAATTAATTTATGAACTTGTATACTTTCTTATTGTTATTATTATTTTAATTTATTGACACATCATTTACAAATTACTTTATTTTTCAACGATATCTATTTTTATATTATTATAATCCTCAAGTCTGACTTATTTTTAGGGAATGCATGAATTTTGTTTTATTTTATTTTTTGTCTATGTCGCAATGTGTTATTAATTATTTTATACTTCTTGGTCACGATGAATTTATTATTTTTATTATTTTTTTAGTTTTTAATGAATGTAGGTACCTATGTATTAAAAACATATTGTGTAACTGTGACAATAATTATAATTCTAATAATTATTGTGAAATAAGTCATTTAAATATTTTAGTTTATTTGGAGTACTTGACATTTACTATTAACTATTATTATTGTTTTTTTTTGGTGAATGTTGTGTATAGTATTAATTGGACTGCATGGTAAAATGTTACTTACTTACTTCTTTTTGCATATTTTTGTTAAATGTATTACGTTTACTTTGCTGTCTGTTACTATAAATAAATAAATAAATAAATTTATGATCTTGTAATCTTTTGTACTTATTCAAAAGTAATCTTTTGAAGTACTTATTCAAAAATCAGACTCACTTTTAAAGATATACAATTATTGTTATGATGAAAAGTTTGGCTCCCAAACCCGAATTCGTAGACAAAAACTCGAATCGAATCCTTGAGATAGAAAAAAAATAGATAAAGCGGGCTCTTTTTTTAGGACCAGATTAGAGTCAAAGGAATGCGGCCGCAGGGCCAGGTGCAACAACCTTAACGCCCCCGGACCAAATTTTTGTGTAACTTGGACCAAATTTGGCCAAAGAATGGCCAAGTTTTTTTATGTATTGTGTCATCTATAGGTACTAATATTATAACGCTGAAGAGTTTGTTTGTTTGAACGCGCTAATCTCAGGAACTACTGGTCCGATTTGAAAAATTCTTTTAGTTTTAGATAGCTCATATATTGAGGAAGGCTATAGGCTATATAATAGCATCATAATATGGATATATATACTTTACTGAAATGAGTTGCTGGCAACATCTGTGTCTAAACTCTAAACACACTATGCCGAAGTTCCGCGCCGGAATTTCCGCATGATTCCGCCTGCAGTGTATTTTATGACACACCATGCCGAAATTCCGTCGCGTTATATTGTATGCGTTTGACATTGCTGACGTAATGCGGAATTTCCGCCGCGGAACTTCGGCCTAGTGTGTTTAGACCATAAAGTTAATAAGATATATTAACTCTATGGTTTATTACACTAATAATACTTTTGGCCTATGTTTGGCCCATATCTTTACTGTGGTAGATCACAACCTAAGTGTCATCGTCATTGCCGATTCACTTTGAACTTCGTTTAGTATATCGGCTAGCTAGGCTGCAGTATAAGCTCTGTATATAACCGTTATAACAACAATGGCGGCATAATGTGGGTCGTATCGGACAATTAAGCCGACACCTTATTTATGGCTCGGCGTCATGACACTATCATACTGTAGCGAAAATAGATCGATAAGGGATAAAGACTTCCCGCCTCTCAATATAACGGCTTCTTAAATGTCTATGACACTATAGTAACGATAAAATATTATATTATTAATAAGATAAACATTAGTTTTCCCCGGTTGTACTTTAAGCCCGTTTTACGAATCGCCCATGTAAACAGCGTTATAGAGCAGACTTTAGAGTGTAGACTATTACCAGAGTAAAACGATTTTCAAGATTTTTGACTCCCTAGTCCCTTCTTTGACTCCCTCCCTACAGTTGTCAATTTACTACAAAATATTTTAACTTTAAAAAATATTTTTTATTATTTAAATATTTTGTAGTAAATTTACTATTTATTTATATATTTTTTAGTGTTTTTGTCTATTTTTTGGCGTTTAAATATTTAGTAGTAAATTTACTAAAAAATATTTAAACAAACATTTTTTTTAGTATTTAAATATTTTGTAAAAAAAAATTGTTCAGGACCCTAGGTAATTACTATCTTAAGCTGAAAAATAACTCAAACATGTTAAATATTTTCGTATGAGAAAATGATTTTGGTATTAAGAATGTATGAAAATTTCGAGGGTAACCCGGGCCTTTAAGGTGTGATATACTTTATGGATGAGCCCTTTGGCTTATTCTCACGTCCCGGCCGCATCTGCGTCTATCTTCCGAAGCTTCGTGCTACGAGACGATACTATTGGACGATACACGCAGATCGTCCAATAGTATCGGTTTTAGCGCGAAGCACCACACATAATATGCGGCCGCGGCATCATAGTTTTATCTTTGTCGTTTGTGGTTATATGTAAGATACTAAGTGCCTGTTTCACCACTTCCTGATAAGTACCGGATAATCTATCTGCCACTTAACTTGACAGATAGAGTATGGAGAATATTATGTCAAAATAGTTGTAGATAGCCTATCCGGCACTTTATCAGGAAGTGGTGAAACAGGCCCTAAGTACCCAGACCGAAACAAAACCTCCGAAATGCTTACAACAGATATAGTACCATTTTTAGTATCAAACCGTAGACTGTAGACATAGTAACTATGACCTTTCGCTGTCCTCAAGATTGGCAGATAAAGCCATTGCGATGACGTCACAGTTCAAGATTTAAACCGTGGTTAAACCTATCACGTACTAGATGTTGCCCTCAACTCCGTTGTGCAGTTTATTTATTTTTTTAATGAAATAAGGGGGCAAACGAGCAAACGGATCACCTGATGGAAAGCAACTTCCGTCGCCCATGGACACTCGCAGCATCAGAAGAGCTGCGTGTGCGTTGCCGTCCTTTTAAGAGGGAATAGGGTAAGGTAAGGGGAGGGTAGGGATGGGAAAAAAGGGAATAGGGGAGGATAGGGAAGGGAATAGGGTAGGGGATTGGGCCTCCGCTAAACTCACTCACTCGGCGAAACACAGCGCAAGCGCTGTTTCACGCCGGTTTTCTGTGAGGACGTGGTATTTCTCCGGTCGAGGCGGCCCATTCGTGCCGAAGTATGGCTCTCCCACGTCAGAAAATTGTTATTGCGCGGGGACCGTCCATTCTTCCGGGATAAAAGTATCCTATGTCCTTTCCCGGGACTCAAAGTATCTCCATACCTCAGCAAAATTGGTTCAGTGGTTTGGGCGTGAAAGGTAAGAGACAGACAGACAGAGACACTTTCGCATTTATAATATTAGTATGGATCACTGTCGAAACATACAAGAAGTTTTAGCTAATGCAAAGGATCAATTAAAATGTTTATTTATAAATGAACGTTATCAAAGTGACTCATAATGTAACTTATTAATTATTATGAGGTTTATTATAGTAACATTATTAAAGAAAGAATAGTATTATCCATTAAATAAATAAAACCGCCAAACTGAAATGCAGTTTGGCGGTTTTTAGGATAAGGACATAATATTGTAAAATACTGGAATAAATATTAAAAAAAAAAAATTCTTATTGTAGCTTACGTATTATTCTTCACTAAGGTTTCTATTTATATGCATTGAAACTCTGGTTTGCCTATCATAATTAGCTTTATCATTTAATCCAACCGGCCGTTTTACATTCAATTATGGAAAAATACAATCTCCACTCACTATTAAAATGTCAATATGGTGGCAAATTTGCATACGTGCGTGCATTTAATTGTGGGACTTATTTTTACCTTTCCAGTTGAGACGTTGAATCAACTCTCGCCGGCAATTCCATTAACACTTACCACTTTTAAACCTAATTACTATAGCAGTAAGGTTCAAAAGATAGCGTGTTAGCGCTCGTACCCCCTTTTAATATGCGCAGACTTACAGATAGCGTTTGACAGCGATTCTTCCAATATTTTGTGTCCTTTGTAGTCTTATACAGATCTGTTTATTAAAAATGTGTTTGTAAGCCTATTTTTCTGAATACTAGTTATTGAAATTACCAGATATAATATGTAAATTGGAAATGTTATGTCGTCTCTTCGAGTTGGATCACTACAGGGTCTTATTTTAGAACCTTTTCTATTTCTGTTTTATACTAATGGTATTTTTAGCGACCGATCAATGATTGTTATATTTATTTGACCTTGCTGCTTTGCAATATTGTATTTTTTTAGATTGTATGTTAAATAGCGTCAATCTTCTCTTTCTAAGAACCTTCTATCTCCAACGTCTAGTAATATCTGTTCAGCCTTATACGCTTCGACTTATACGGCATAATTGGCGTTTCTCATTAGAACCGAACCGTATATTTAGCAGGAGTTTAGCGCAACAATTATATAGGCTCATTACCTGGCATTGCCTGTGAAGCTGATGGGAATTATCCATACAATGTTGCGGAGATTCCGACTATTGCCAGTGCAGTGTTGACTATATTTTATTGTCTGTCTGCAACAACATAAAATAAGCTTGTTGTAGTGACGAAGTTCAATTTGTTTTAGTAAGTATCTATTACCTACTGAAATAAGCAATCAATATTAAAACCGAATTACGGTAGTAACATTTTAACTGTTATTTAAATAGTAAATTATATTAAAAATAAGACTGGCGATCTTCGATCAAATATTTCTGCTAGCAATGCACAATAATAATTAGCCTTTAATTTTAATCATGTTACATGCGCAAAAGTTACTGCCTGATGTATTTTATTTTCACATTTATGAAAAGAAAAAATATGAGAAACATTACCAACGACGCATTAAGTCACTTAAGCAATAACATAAGAAAATGGAACATGATCATTACCCGCCCGGTGTCGTTTCTTAGCTAACTCTGAGATAGGGACGTGCTTATCGATAATTTTAATTAAAATTTTTATCCGCATTTAAATAGCTCATGTTTATTCTGTTCCAGTTTTAGAGATTTATTTTGTTTAACACCTGTAACTGGTAAATGATGTGTTTCAAAGTCCTTCCCGTATTTGGATATCCTTAATTATTATAATGAGCATGTTAATTGCCATTTAAAAATGCCAAATGTTTGTGTTATCAAATAGCAATATGTATCTAACTATCTTTAAATTTTTTTTGCTGAATCCTTAAAATAAAACTTACGGTATTTATATTTTATCTTAATTACTGTTCTACTTTTTCTTAATCATCTTTCTCGAGTCGACTTATTGGTCCTCCGTCCTTGTCGTTGAAACTCTGCTAAATTACATATAGGTACCCACTGAGTAATTGAAACTTTCTAAAAGAAAATAAGTGTAAGATACAATCTAGAAGAATTGAATATTAAATATCAAAGCTCAAAGCAAATACTATATTACCTGCATCGTTGATAGTAAATCAAACAGTATATTTGCTCGTGTTAGGCGGTCGATAAATTTTCTTTTCAATTAAAATATATCGATATGAACACGACACATCCCTAATCAGAATGTTTAATTAAGCGGCGATAGTACTAGTATACTGGTGGAGTCAGCTTCTGCAGATAATTATGTAAGCTGATGATTGATGGTGGATCAACGCCTTAACTCTTAAGGCTTCTAACATCTTTTCTGCTTTAGGTAGGTTATTTATTACAGACTTAGAACTTTTCAGAAATGATAAGGTACATTAGATTAGACCTATGGTCCAGCCGTCTAGCGTAAGGCGGGAGTGCGGAGCCGACGCTATGGGAACTTTCTCTCGTGTAACGGAGCTCTGGGAGAGAATGGGAACCTCCCCGGCTTAGCCAGACCCGGCCCCGAGGGGAACGCTTCAGTTTGCCGAAGCGTTCCTTAACTTTGGTGGAAGTCCGGTTCCTTCTGAGGTAGACCGGCCGGTCGTGGAGGGAGTCCTGTGTTTGTTAGATCCGGGACATCCTTCCTTTTAAATACGGCTGAAGGCGAACCGCAGGTGGTGTTAGTCGGTAAGCCCGGCGCTCTTGCCGGCAGTCCCACATACCCTCGGGGTGCTTCAGTATAACTGAGGCACATCCCCAACCCGGGGAACCCATTTAAAAGGGTTTCCCTTGCGCATCAAAAAAAGGAAAAAAGACCTATGGTACAAACCGAAAGAATTTACGCACCTTGCCTATCTCTATACAAACCCATGTAATATCGAATTATGCATCCAAAAATACAAAAAATCTTTTTCTTTTCTTAAATGCGAAAATACAAAGGGCAGTGAATATAAAGTTTAATAACTTGTCCTGTGAGTTGGATCATAGATGAAAGTATAAATCCAGATGATATTTGACGTGGTCTGTAGCGGTGATGTAGTGGCGCTATTAGGTCTGAATTCTTCTAAAATTAGAATACTTTCATACATTGTACATTATATGATTGTGTACCTTGTCCAGTAAAGTTGAATTTGTTTCTCAGCAAACATTATAAGGTGAATAATTTTGATAAGGTGAATAATTTTGACCTCCTCTAGTGTCAGTAAGTTATTTTGACCTGTTCACTTGCAAGTTAAAAACGCGTTCTACAGAAGTTTTAAACATAATATTACATAAGTTGACGTAGTCGAGAAAGTTGCCTGTTTTAATGTTTTCCCATTTCGTAACGCGTTATAGTAGTGTCAAATTATTATGGGCAACATGGCAAATTCCATAAAACTTTTTTATGTGTTTATAATCTGTCAAATCTATCGATAACAGAGGTACGGAAGTTTTATCGATAAATTAATGACTAGGGTTTTACATTTAAATTAGTGCTAAGTTATATTATCTGTGTGAGATAAGAGATTAGCTCCACGCACGATACAAGGTAGCTAATAAAAACGCGTTTTATCAACGGGAGAAGTTAATTGAAATATAAAATTTATTATAGGACGTGAGATTGTGGCATTGCACGTTAACATGCACATGCATGCATTCTCTCAATCGCGTTGGAAATTTATGCAGGCAAAAAAGATTAGATTTGAAAACTATGTGCTAATTAATTTTAATTTTACCAATAGTTCGCTGTTGATTGTAGCATTAATAATAATTATTATCATACTGTTATAGGACGTCTAATTTCTAAACGATTTTTTTGATCATCGTTGATCATCGATGTCATCGATGTTTTTTGCTGACATTTGCCATCCCTATTAGTGTATCGCGATGCCATTATGCCGCTGATTCATAGATGTACAACATGTTAATTGTTATAAATGTAGATTTTATCTAAAGGTTAACTAAGATTTGATTCCGTGACTTGGGCGGGTCAGACGGGCGACAAGGCGACTTTACTCAGATTCTTATTGGTGCCTAAAACGTCGCAGCAGTCGTGGTAACAAATTTTGTTTAGCCGGGTTTATAGATGGGTAAATACTAAATACCCTGGAATATTGGGTAAGCATTTATGGGCATTCATCCCTCAATAAAGACGACAATTCCTGGGCGTTTTAGGCATTTATGGATGTTTATGGCATTTATGGACGTTTATGGCCATTTTCTCATGTCGCTGTAGCCTGTGGCCCGTTTGCGTTACGATGCGAACTGTCGTTGTATTCGTTGCATCATTTGTACACAGTCGTTGGATTCCATTGTCTTATGTTTAGGATCGTATTTCGACACTGTCAACAGAGATGGTGCTTACACTTTCATTGTGTTTACAAATTACAGGCCCGGGCCCCGGATCACAAGCAATTATTGTTGTACAAACAATTATTTGTTTTGTAATCTTGGTTTATGAATTTACTTGTGACTCACTCGCCACTCATTATTATCATCATACATTATTGCTTCGTTTTAACTAATTTTGTTACATACTGAAGTATATCTATAATAGAGTCATCGCAATTTTCATCGAATTGGTACAAAAATACTTTTAGTCGATATTGTCTTGAAGTTTCCAATGTATTTCGCTAGAAATGCCTATATCGCACAGCCAAATTCAACCCTGTATTAAGAAGCAAATACATGAATCATCATCACTTGTTTTAAGAACAATAAGATCATAATAATTATGAGATGAACCTGATGTGATCTTCTGACGTATATTCCATGTGTGTTCTAAGTTCTAACTTCTATTTGTGTATGGTCTATTTATAACTTTAACTTTATTTATAAACTCTTTATTTGTTAATAAACAATTTTGTTTATGTGTTGCTGGAACGTATATCCTGTCTACATTTTGAACTCGTTAAAGTGTCAAATGCCCGGTTTTCGGAGTTCTCTGACTGGAGTTTATCTTTTCACTAGCGCTTTTAATAGGCTAAAGAGTATTGTCAAAACGTTAACCAAAATAAAAACGCTGTTGTATAAGAACCCTGTCCTGTCAAAAACTCTTAAAAATCGAGCAATAGCTAAACCCGAAAATTTTTAATGCGAAAGTGTGTCTGTCTGTCTGTTACCTCCTCACGCCCAAACCGCTAAATTGATTTTGTTGAAATTTGGTATGTAGAACTTATATAGAAGTATCTCCTCACGCCCAAACCGCTAAACTGATTTTGCTGAAATTTGGTATGTAGAAGTATCTCCAAGTATGTAGTCCCCGGAAAGGACATAGGATACTTACTCTTTATCCCGGAAAATGAACGGTTCCCGCATTTTGCCGCAACAATTTTGTCGTCTAGAATAGAATAAGGCGCTTTCTGTTTCTTGTCTCGAAAACGTTTCTTGGAATAGTTGGAGAACTTAGGCGTAACTAAATATGAGCTACGTGGTCGCGGTACTTTTATTTTTTAATCGTGTTTTATATGACCCTATTCTGCTGTGACGCTCTGATTGTCGCACGGAATCAGGTTGCGATCGTCAGCTCTGTTTACTGAGGCTCGGTGCAAACGAGCTACTATCGCTTGATGTCGTAAATATAATATACTAGATATTGCCCGCGACATCGTTGCGCCCAAATTAGTTTATGGTGCGGAATTCTGCGGAAACGAAACGGTAACTTTTTTCGGAATAAAAGCATCCTATTGTCGTAAACCGGGACTCAAAATATGTTTAAAATTTGAAATTGCTTCAGTGGTTAAAAAGTTTCACAAAATTTTGCATAACATTAGTATATTGTTAGATCAGGTTTTATACACTCATCAGAAGTAAAACATTACTATTTAAACCGAATTCCGCTGTTTACTAAAGGTTAAATAAAGTAGTAAAATAGCGCGCGTTAATTTCAGTCGCAAGTTTGCACACACGAATATAATTTTCCACACGGTTCTCACTTACTAACCGTCTTTTATTGTAGAATATTTAACTGCGGAGTTAAGTAAACAGCGTAATGTGCAACATCCTCGTGTTCTATCGTAAACTTGGCGCATAATGAAAGCCTGAAGTTACAAGTAGGTGCGATATTTGAAAGGTGCTTTATAATAAAGAGTATTAATAATTTTCTGTTGGTAGAAAATTTGAATCCAATGTCGCAGAGGTTCAATGAAATAACAAGGAGATAACTTTCTGCCGCGCACTGTAAAACTCTGGAACGAATTGTCGCCAGAAGTATTTCTGGTCCAATACGACCTGCAAACCTCTGTTGATGTTGCGAATGGAATCGTCCATGGAACGACAGTAGTTGCCTTCCATCTGGTGACCCGTTGTTCGTTTCCCCCCTTATTTTATAGCTCCGGGCGATAAAATTCTAGGACTAAGGACGTCGACAATTTGACTTCAGCGTCTCGTCTACCTACGTAATACGTTCGTGATGCTCCATGTTGTGCCTGAGTCAAAATACGCTATCGCTATAGCCTTTTTTTTTAACATGGGGAAATGCTTTACGCATCCCCGGCAGATTGGGGATATCAGCCGGGGTATGTAGGAATCCTGGTAGACTACCCACTAAAACCCCATGGTGCTCCACTCATCGCTTAAGGCAGAGTTGCGGGTACGATAGAACCTACCGCAAATCGCTATAGCCTACCAATCACACAAGTAGCGTAGTTTTATGCATTTACCATCAAAGAAATTGATCTATTTAAAGCAGTTGGTGGACCTACGTTATTTGGTCGTCAAGTCAATGTCTGCAGCACTCGTGCTCTGTTGGCTGGCCTGGGTGTGGTAGTTTTTATTATTCGTAGGGTCACACAGTCACTGTGACCCTACGAATAATAAAAACTACAACTAAATTTTGTAGGTCCGCCTGCCTATGAATAAATTTTTAACCGACTTCCAAAAAGGCGAAAATTTTTAATTGATACTAAAGGAGGCTTTCTATGAAACCGATAAACGATCGAAGGATCGCCTGATATTTGCGTGCCTTTAGTATTTAAGTTGTAATATAACCTCGGTTTATTAGCATACCTGGCCTGGCCCACGCGAACTGCAGCCTATCCATCATATCCGTTGTGTGAGTACATAACTCACAAACTCATTTACGACTCTATTCCTATGATGATAAGAGCGTCGCTGTTAATCTAGCTGGTGAGCGATTCTCAACTTTAATTTCCATGGTTAAATAAGGGTTTATGATCTGCTGATTAGAATTGGTTACCTATAGATTAAAATAGAATATAGGATCCCTAAAGAATATTTAAAGTTACCAACAGTGTTACTTGTATGACTAACCGGTAACCGCCGCACTTAGAGATATTTAGCCCGGCCGCACATTGTCCGAATTCTGATCAGAAACAGTTGAAGGTCCGCCGGACCGCCACCCCGCACATTATCCGAAATATCCTTCCGGCGAGTTCGAGCTCACTCGACTCGCCGGAAGGATCAGTACAAAATGTAAGAGACAGCGCGGACGTTCAACTGTTTCTGATCAGAAATGTCGTACAATGTGCGGCCGGGCTTAGTGACGATAACACTTTAAATTTAATTAAGAGTTTGACAAAATATTATAATTTATAATGTATAGGGCTGACAAAATTCGTCTCTGAAGTCTGAGTGCGGCAACTGGCAAGCACTTTCTCCTCTTCTTTCTGTTTCTCCCGTGATTTTAAAGTTACGGGCAGCCTATATTTTGTAGCTAGGGTTAAATTGTTTCTTTTTAAACTTGTTTCTATTTCTTCGTGGTCAGCGGCCACACAAGACGCGTATGGACCAAAAAGTAAAGTCATTGATTGATGAGCTGTCACTCCGTTAAAAAGCTGTTTAGCTTGGCTTCAAATCTCTGAATAGCTGACAGTAGCCGAGAAAACTTAAAGCCGTGGCCTATTAACCGACTTCCGAAAAGCAGGAGGTGTGTGTGATTTTTTTGAGCGACTCGATAATATATTATTTTATAGGTAGTCTCTGTTAGAAATGCAACGGTTTGCATAGTTTCTTAAATCGTTGAACTGACTATGTTGAATTTTGGCATGTTTTAATTTAGGTTGGATAGGCTAGTTTTTGTCAAAGAAAAGTTGTACGGTTCCCACGCGAATTTAAGCGCTAAGATGTTACTGAAAACATTTCGTTTGAGTTCACATAAGGGCTAAAATGGACAAAAAAATCCCCAACAAAAATACATTTTTTCAATCTAAGTATTTAATTTTAAGGGTAATTCTCATTTTTCCAAAAAAAGCGTGTGATCATCGTTTTTCCCAGTGATGATACATAAGTATCAACTTTTATTTTTGTTTTCCTTAAATATTAATAAAATACTACATATTCCATAAAAAAGCATTTTCAATTTACAGTAGCGTTATATTGTTTTTTAACATGAAATAGTCAAAAATGTCCCTTCCATGTGTGTGATCACTCCATTTTTATACGGTTTTAAATTCATAACTAAATATATCATTAGAATAACAATATTTTCTGAATGCCATCATAAACCAAGTTAAATAAACTATATAAATAAAAAAAACTACGGCCAAAACCTTAAAACACTCATATTGTAATTACTTTTAAAACATTGTGATCGATTTTTTTAGTCACCTCCATGGATGATGTCACGATTGTTTTTTAAATGACAAACAATTTGCGTAGAAACGAACGTCGCACGGCTTCAAAAAAAAACATCCGCACCATTTTACTTCAGTTGTCAGATTTTACCGGCGACGTAAGCGTTACCAGAAAATGTATTTTCTGTTGTTATTCTCACAACTCGTCGAGCATAAGTAGTCACTACTGTGGTTAGTGTCAAAGGTATGTGCAGTTAAATTATAAACTTTAGTTTTGTGTTTCGAACGCGTTTTTGTATCGAAAAACGCTTGGCAAAATTTGTATAACCATGCTTGATTTGGAAGTTATGTTTGAACATTTAAGTAACGAAAAGTCGCTTCCATGGGCGTCACATCCATGGATCCGTGGATAAAAAATCACCCATGGAAGTGACCATGGATCCAGGGAAGTGAGTTTTACTTACGAATGGCTGGTATTTTGCATTGTTATTATTACTAGTAATCGCCCAATGGTCGAAATTCGACCTCAAATAAAAATATTAAATTATAACAACGCTTTTCTAATAATTTCTATTGATATTTTTTTATCAAAATATTGACTTTATTATTTTAGACACAATTCCTGCGATAGGCTCAGATTAATAAAGTCAAATGATGACATACTCGTACAATAATAGCAATACAAAAGGTCTAATAAAAGCTAGACTAAGCTGTGCAAATGTTTTCACAAAAGTAAAGAATGCTTGATAGACAAACTGATTTGTTATTTAAGCTCGGGCTGAAGCCAAAAAAATTTAATCTTAAGATCTCTTAAAATTATCACAGTCTCAAAAAAGTCTTACTGGTTTCAATAACAAAGTAGCCTTACACTAAAAAAACAAAATAACATAAAATTAAATTTTTTTGGCTTCAGCCCGAGCTTAAATAACAAATCAGTTTGTCTATCAAGCATTCTTTACTTTTGTGAAAACAAAACCTACTATGTATAAGTAAATTTTATGAAAATAAATGTTTCTTTTTAGGGTTCCGTAGCCAAAATGGCAAAAAAGGAACCCTTATAGATTCGTCATGTCTGTCTGTCTGTCTGTCTGTCCGTCCGTCCGTATGTCACAGCCACTTTTCTCCGAAACTATTAAAGCTATACTATTGAAACTTGGTGAGTAGATGTAGTCTGTGAACCGCATTAAGATTTTGATGCAAAAATGGAAAAATTGTTAAAAATTTTAGGGGTCCCCGTAGATACAACTGAAACAAAAAAAATTTTTTTCATCTAATCTATGCGTGTGGGGTATCTATGAATAGGTCTCCAAAAATCATATTGAGGTTTCTCATATCATTTTTTTCTAACCTGAATAGTTTGCGAGAGAGACTCTTCCAAAGTGGTAAAATGTGTGTCCCCCCTCTCTAATTTCTAAAGTAGGGGCATGATAATTCTAAAAAAAATATATGATGTAGACTACAAAAAAATCTACCAACGAAAATTGGTTTGAACGAGATCTATCCAGTAGTTTTTTTTATACGTCATAAATGGTAAACCTTAATATAAATTTCATTAAATCGACTGAAATATAAAAATAAATCAAAAACCTTTTAATTTCATAAAAATAAACCTTATTGCTGCTGCCGAACCCTTCATGGGCGAGTCCAACTCGCACTTGGCCGCTTTTTTAAGTTATTATACAAATTCATCTATAAAAGTAAATTTGTGATATTAGTTCACATATTTTAGTCAACTAATGACAATAAAGCTGATTTTTTAAATAAAAATTGCATTTTACTTTTAAGAAAAGTCACCTCTTTGTTTTATGTCACAGCTATGTATTGACTTTTTATATGGAATGTCATTTCCATGGAAGTTAGGTCACTACCATGGAGGGCACTTTTTTAAAACCCCTTATTTCTCTATATTTAGAGGGCTGCAAGCTCGGAGAACATTTTTCCAATCTAGAACAAGACTCAAACTAGTAGAATCAACCATCAAATTGCTCAAAAAGTCGTTTAGGATTTTATAAAAAAATTTTGTACCAAAAATGAGAATTACCCTTAAATAGAAAATTCATTCTTCTTTAATTTATTCAATATCCAAATATACTAACATAAATAGCTTTTACTGTATCAAATGTGAGTCCATTTGAATGCGATTATGAATGAAATATAGATGTAGATCGCCAGGCACGCCTTTTTGATGTCCACTGTATCATACAACTGATATAAAATTCTGCTGTACTGTAATAACCTAACATGCACCATAATATAAGTAACATACAGTAGCGTCAGTAGCTATCAAAGTTTTAAATTAAAAAGACACGTTTTACGCGCGCGCATTGGATTTACTTACTTGAAATCAAACTGCCGCACTCAGATGTAATGATTATTTAACTGTAAATTAAATCAGACAAATAATTGTGGATCTTTTTTTTTTATTTGAATCTCTTTTAGTGCAGCCGAACGTTATCCTAAAATAACTGCAATATGTGTGTGCAGTATGCACCTGATTCAAGCGGTCTTGTACGAAATAAATAGACTTTAATGTCAAGGATGATGTACTGTATGTATCTTTACAATTGTGCATTATCTAACTCTTCCGTTAGCTGGCCATCTTGAGCTATTATGTGTTCTTAAACTGATTAATTCCTTGTTCGTAGCAATCACACAAGTAAGGGTTCCTTACTTGTGTGATTGCTACGAAAAATTGTTTTGCTCGTGGACCAGACCGGACCAGCAGCTCTACCATGAGTTTAAAGCTATAGTTTTTATCGATACTCGATACCGACTACGTAAATTTTTAGTATGGCAAAATTTTACAGCGCCTCTAGTGGTCACTTGCGGAACTAAAATCGCCATACTAAAAATTCACGTAGTCGCTATCGAGTATCGACAAAAACTATAGCTTTGAACTCATGGTGGAGCTACTGGTCCTTGACAAATTAATGATATCTTTTGTTTATTTAATAATGTCTTACACTAGAAATACTAACTAGCTATTATATTTTAGGATTGGGGTACAGCTTAATGTTAAATTTTGATCTTAATGTAAACAGAAAAAACTGTACACAAGTTATATCATTGTATTTCGTTGCTGGTTAGGTAAACACTGAATGATAGTATTTGGCTTAGGCTGCTAATAAACTCAATTGCCATAAAAATAATATATTGTGCCTAACTACATGCCCAATTAGGTTCTATTTACCCGACTGCCAGGAGGGTTATGTGTTTGGCGCGTATCTTGTATGTTTGTAATATTCTTTATTACCTCGTATCTTCAGAACCGCTAAGCGGATTTTCATATTTGAGGTATCGTTAGATTTGTCTTAATGGCCCAAGTGTTCTTAGATAGGTGACATGAAGAAAAAACCAAAATGGTGGACGTTTGACGCCATATTGTGAGGTAAAAAAAAATAAAAATTTACCAAGCATATCGAGTGGGGTATCAAAATAAAGGATTTTAAACACTGATTCTAAATATGTATATAACTTGCAGTTTTATTATTAAATCGAACGATAAATCTACACTAATAGTGCAAAGAGGAAAGATTTGATTTTTTGTTTGTTTGGCTCGGAAACTACTGGACCGATTTGAAAAATTCTTTCACCATTGGAATTCTACATTATTTTTGCTGAACATAGGCTGAATTTTATTTTGGAGAAAAATAGGGTTCCGTAAAATATTTGGGTTCTTCGGACGCAAGGTGTAAAAAATCAACCAGAAAAGTTACTTATTTTACGTACGCTGCCTAAACTATAAAATATAGAACCATAATATGTTCTAAGTAATTATAGAACTTGTAAATATCTACAAAAAAGTCCGCGACACACTATACCTATCTATGTCGAGTGAGGCACAATAACCATTATTTTATTTAAAAATCTTGAATTTTTTTTTAACTATATTTAAACGTGTTTAATTTACTAATTCTTTTAATCCTTATCAAAATAAATTATTCCATTACTAAGTACAGTTTATGTAGATAATATTTGGTCTTTGAATGATTAAAATTGGATGTTTGGTTTTGAAATTATGGCGAAATTAAAATATTACGATGGTGGGCGTCACCAAGGCGGGGGTGCGCGTGCGGGAGGAAGCATGGACGGACCTCCGTCCATGCTGATTGTCTACCTAGGTCCTAGACAATCAGCTGTGCAGGTAAAAACCCGCCTGCATGGATAAAATATACAATCTATAAAAATAAGAACATTGGCTACATTACTGCAAATTGCAAAATTTGCACGACAGAGGTGCTTCCGCGGTACGCTTACTTCAAACTTCAATGTTTACAGACAGACAGACAGACACAAAACTCTTCTTACTTATTATTTTTGCGTAGGGGGTTAATAATTGGGGAGTGGGGTCGAACTTCGAAGAGTTCGAAGTCGAACATTGACTTCTTAAGATTTCAAACATTTCTTCAAATTAATCGGAAAAGATTCCTCCATCCTTACCACCTCTTATAGAAACACGTTTAGGTAAGCGATGGTGCGATGTAGAAGACACACGGCTCCAACTTAATTCGAACAAATTTACCTACGCATTTTACCCCCTTACAACTCCTTTTTCCAGTTAAAAAGTAGCCTATGTCCTTTCTCAGGCTTTAGACTATCTGTGAATAGAATTACATAACAATCGGTTCAGTAGTTTTGGCGTGAAAGCGAGACAGACAGACAGACACAGACAGACAGACTGACAGACAGACAGATATACTTTCGCATTTATATTATGTATAGATTTGTATTTAAAGCGACATTTAGTTCCAACTTCCGTCAATAGATCTCGCTGTGCTTTCTTTAGATCGCGCTATCGCTTGTCTGTACACGTTTGTTTAAAGTCTTTACGTTTATTTGATGTAACAATAATTGTCCGTGCTAAAATACTGTTAATGGAAAATGTAAAATTGAAATATAATAGTGTATAAAAATAAAATATATTATAAATTAAATTATAAATAATTAAAGATTAAAGATTAAAGAAGAAATAAATAAATTTACCATTTCGTTCGAAACATTAGTTGTAAGTTGAAACTTGAAACTTTAATTCGTAACTCGTAAAAATACTTCTCTATTATCATTTATCTTTATCTTTAAGGTTTAGTTTTGAATTAACTTTTGAAAATTGAAACTAGTAAGTAGTAACTACCGTAAGGGGCGTTATAATATATTATATTATTGTAGTTTGGTACTGATTACCAAAGCTAATAGGATTAATTAAGTTAAGGTGAGCTGAGATTTGTCTTAAAAATTCAATTGATTGTATTTGTTGTTAATTTGTTTGTGTTGTGAATTCCATTTTTTTTTACTTTTTTTGGCTAACTAACATGGCTTTATCCCGCAAGACTAAACGAGCTAAGGCTGCAAAAGAGAAGACAGAATCTCCTATTTCACGTAAAATACGCCTTGATAAAATGAAAGATAGAATGAAGTTAGCATAGGATCCAGATGCAACCACATGACATAAACTCATTTAAAGAATTAATCCGGTTACGTAATCTTTCTTAACTAAAAAGACATAAATAAAGTAAATTAATTAAAAAATCAAAAAACCCGACTGCAAAAAATGTTAACTAAAAAGACCGAAACAAGACCTAATTCTGCCGGAAGCTTCAAGCCATGTTTAAATTGATAACGACCATTGCTTACGAGATTCATGTCGAGATGAATAGAAGGCTACATTGAAAGATATAGAAAAAAATGGACTACAAAATGCAGTCGGAGGCATGTCGCACCAATTTAAACCTTTTAATAAAATCATAAAATATGCCTCCGACTGCATTTTGTAGTCCATTTTTTTCTATATCTTTCAATGTAGCCTTCTATTCATCTCGACATGAATCTCGTAAGCAATGGTCGTTATCAATTTAAACATGGCTTGAAGCTTCCGGCAGAATTAGGTCTTGTTTCGGTCTTTTTAGTTAACATTTTTTGCAGTCGGGTTTTTTGATTTTTTAATTAATTTACTTTATTGTCTATTGGTATTTGGTAGGTTATTGGTAGGTATTTGGTAGGTTGGTATTTGGTAGGCATAAAAGTATACTTAGGCCACAAACAAACGTACAGACCATGTCCAGTAGACAGTAGAGCGATGGACGGGTCTATGGCCCAACGATTTCGCTGCCGAGCTCCGAGATTGCGCGTTGATTACATTTTGATTACTTCCTACGGCGACAACACAATATAAATGTAAACAGTAGTGAGTAGACCATCTTCTTAATAAATCGCTTGAACAGTCGCACGCACACATAAGCGTGCTTTCAGATAGCTAGATAGCGAAACAATTATCCCGTGATACGCGTAAACTAGTCTGTGTAATCGACTTTGAAATAATTAAGGCTTGTGCTAAGTTACTCTACTGTATGTTATATTTATATTGTGGCAGCAGGTTGTTTGAATAAAAAATGAATTGTCCATTTATAGCAATTTGTAAATTACAGCACCACTGTAGAATGTAGACGATTATGTGCTGTTTTGATTACAATCGCAGTTTTGTCAATATTTGTATTCGTTCGTTGATTCTATATCCGCTTTTTTATGAAATAAGGGGGCAAACGAGCAAACGAACGAACAAAATGGAAAGCAACTTCCGTCGCCCATGGACACTCGCAGCATCAGAAGAGCTGCAGGTGCGTTGCCGGCCTTTTAAGTGAATAGGGTAATAGGGGGGGTAGGGATGGGAAGGGAAGGGAATAGGGGAGGGTAGGGTAGGGGATTGGGCTTCCGGTGAACTCACTCACTCGGCGAAACACACTGTTTCACGCCGGTTTTCTCCGGTCGAGCCGGCCCATTCGTGCCGAAGCATGGCTCTCCCACGTCTTTTCGCATGGGAACCGTACGTTTTTACGGGGTAAACACTATCCTATATTCCTTTATCGGAACTTAATATAATATCTCCATACCAAATGTAATCAAACTTAGGTAATTAAGGGCTTAAGCGTAAAGAGGTTACAGACAGACTTATAGATAGAGGCGAGAGCTAGACCAGCCTTTCCCAAAGTGGGCGATAACGCCCCTTTGTGGGCGCTGAAGGTCTGAAGGGGGCCGGTGTGGGACTCAGAAAAAAAATGGGGGTGTTGTGTAGAGGCTTGGGGGGTGATTTATTTCATCAGGATGCATTTTAAATTAAAACAATGGGGGCGCTAAAATCTCATTTTTTCTGAAAGTGGGCGGTAGACAAAATAAGTTTTGGAACCTCTGAGCTAGACCATTCACATTTTCGCTTTTCCTGTAAGTATTAGTATATTGTGTTCTTTTCACGTCATCACATGTACTGCTTTCATCCAAATCTGTCTGCTGATCAAGGTCCATGGTCCCTGCCCTTGTCTGAACATTTCGTCAGCCTGTGGGCGTCAGGGTCGCCTCCAGCGGCTTCGGGCCTACGCGCGGCGCGCCGGCAGAGGCCGACAGCTTTGAAACAAAAGGGCTATTAGATTATAAGTTGATTATTAGCTCAAACTAAGCGAGCTTCAATGTAAATGTTGGTTGTTGGTTAATTAAAGCGGGATCTACACGCACCCGCGAAGCCGCGAAGGTCCTTAGGTTTTGTTGATTAGGGTTCTGTAATCAACAAAACTTGGTTGATTACTGTACCCTTAAACGGAACCCTAACCAGCTGATTTTTTGTATATTGGTAGGTTAATAGTTATTATTTAAGAGTAACCTTGTCCTACAAATAAAACAATCCATATTTTAGGACCATCAAGTCAAAGTATGAAATTCTTTCTATCTCTGTTAGCTACCACTTTCGAGATTTTTCGAAAATAAAAATGTTGTTCGTTTTATCAAAATGTAGCTACTCACAAAAATTAGCTTGTTAGTAATCACAAAAAAATTTGTTCTAGGGCACCCGTACTAATATTGTAATACTGCACTAAAAATAAATTATTTCCAATTTTACTGGCGTCTACTATACGCTGTACAGTGTACTTAATAGTTAATATTGTCTCTTTTTTGACAAAATATTAATTTAGATTGATTCCAACTGCAACATTACAATTTATAGCTCTATGTTGGCGCGAAATTCGCTGTTGTTGTTCGCGAGTGTAAAACCCACATACAGAGGTCGACGTGTATTGTAACAAAAGGGCTATTTACATAGTCCTTAGTCGCCATCTTTAACCCACATACAGTTGATAATACTTATAAGTTATAACAATAAAAATTATCGTAACTTTCCATGCTGCGTGACGTCCTTCTCGAAATAATTGTATAGTCAAGAGAAAAAGTCCCAAACAACTATTACATTGGTACCCTGATGACACTATTTTAATGCAACATTGAAGCTTTGTTTCTTGTTTGTTTGATAGTTTCCTACCAATTAATAGGATTTATTACTGCAATATTTTCACGCTAGATGGCAGCACTAGCACATACAGTAAACAAAAGGTTTTGTTTGACATTTACAACGATTTTGTCAATACTCTGATATGAGTTATGACATGTGTGCACTGTGTACTGATTGTACCGTATGTAATAGTAGCGCCTTTACTTTTATATTATGTTTTTTTTTTAATCCTGAATGCATATTTTGTCGGTAACAGTACCATCGATAACGAGTAGGATTAATTAGTGCGATATTGCAACGAATAACAATATTTATCTGATAACATTGTTATAATTTTGCACTAAATACAAAAAATACTGGCAATAATTTTACAGCAAAAACCATTTATTTAGCTAGAATAAAAATAGAAGACCATCTACATTGGTAATTGGTAAACCTACTAGCTACTCTACTCTATTATCTACATATATACATACCTATAATAAAACTGTAGAAATGAAAATTCTGTACATTGAAGATATTCAAAAAATAATAAGTGTTACTACATCGCTATAGAAGCCAAAACTGTGGTTAGTTTTTTGTCTGTCTGTCTGTCTGTCTGTATGTTTGTTCCAGCATCACACGAAAACTACTGATCCGATTTGAATGCGGTTTTCGCTGATATATTTGTCTTCTTCCAACTTAACATCTGGTGTATAAAAAAAAATCCCCCCACCCCTCTAAGGGGTCAAAAGAGGGGTCAGAATTTGTATCAAACTTTTGTATATAACACGAAAACTACTGATCCGATTTGCATACGGTTTTCGCAGATATATTTGTCTGCTTCCAACTTAACATCTGGTGTATAAAAATTCCCCTCCCCCACCCCTCTAAGGGGACCAAAAAGGTTTTGTATCAAACATTTTTCTTGGACTTACTTCATATTATTTACTGTGTTTTCCAACTTAACATTAGCTGGTGTATAAACCCCCCCCCCACCCCTCTTAGGGTTAAAAGAAGGGGTAAGATTTTGTATCAACTGATGAAGTAGTACTTTATATGGCAAAACAACGTTTGCCGGGACAGCTAGTCTATAATATATAAATCTATCTACTATAGACTACTAAATACTATGTCACCTACTAAGGCTATGTACTTACTAAGGTGCATATTATGTAACTATATGCATCATCATCAATATTTTTTTTAATACGCTTTTTTAGGCTCCATCGAACCCTAAAAGCCCTAAAAGTAACGACACGTTAATGGAATTAAAATTAAGCCACAATAAAATTGAAATAAATCGTTTTAATTTGTCGAACAATATTTTATGTTGATGAGTTACTTTTAGGGCTTATAAAACCTTCTGTTATGTGGTTTTTGAGTGCCCAATAAAATGTATTGCTTTATTTTTAATGTTCTTTTTCTTTTCAGGTAAGTTCGAGTTTAAATCGAGAACATAATGAGGTTTGAGTTGAGTAATTTTTTAATTTGAAATTGGAATTACTTATTCTATTTTATTTGTAATTTATGGTAAAGCAGTTTTTATTTGCAGCATGCTATGATACAGGTAGGTAAAGTATTAAGTAGTACAAACGCTATGTTGTATTTTTTTAATAAGGTATTATATTCTTAATTTAATGGCTACATAATTTTATTGCTAATGTCTAGATCTTTTTATCTACCAAAAATAGAATACTTACATTTATAGCGTAACCCAAATTCTTTTATAGAATAGTAATTCATACCTTACTTATTAATTATAATTTATAAGTATGTTCGCTAGATGCTTGTTATTTAATTGCTTGTTAGTGATTTGGTTTTTCTATGAATAAAACGCCACATCAAAATTCACGCTGGTTATCTATAGACAGTACTGTAGTATGAATTATGATAGTATTCCACCGAAGTCCGAACACGTTCGTGAAATCTCTCGCAAAAAGTTATTTTCTCCCGACTTTATAAGTTTAATCACGATTTTATTGTCGAATCGATGGTGTCGCTCGCGCGTTCGTTTTTGTTGGACAGATTATGACAGGCGTGTGTGCGCGCCAATTTCCAATTTCGAATCTTAGCTTTTTTATTGCTGGTCAGGAATTAAGCCACAAATTACGGACGCACTCAGCCGCATTTATTTTGGTATCAAAAACTTGTTTGATTAAAATTCTGTTTTAATCCTTATGAAAATAATGACTGCGTATTTATATATTATATTATGTCTTTGAAACTTATATTACACCAACGTTACTAAAAAAAATCGAAATTGAGGGGAGTCAAAGTTCAAACTTGTATCCAGTATCATAATTATATTAATGAGCTCTTAGCTCTACTTTGCCCATGATAATAATAAACAGATAATATGCGATTAAGACCGTAGCCTATGATCGACGACGTAAACAGCTGTGCAATCTACAGTAAACATGGTTATCCATCATGATAGCTAAACGTGAAGTACCTACCTTAAAATATGTATTTACGAAGGGAGTAAATATTTTGATTGTGTCAAACGTTAAATTAAGTACTTACTGAAGATACATACAGTTTACTGTTCCGATCAACGCGGCAAGAGACCGCGAGTAGCGACCGACATAATTCAAATAAAATGCCACTTTATGACGTAGGCTATAGGTTTCATTCTGCTCTACGTCATTACAATTTACAAAGCAACGGCGGGCGGGTCGCTACTCACGCTACAGTCTAGACCAATGCTGGAAGAAAATGAAACCTTGCCTATAGCCCTATGTCATAAAGTAGCCGTTTATTTGATTTTTTTATTGGTCGCGGTCGCTTGCGGCAAATACCGCCAATGCGCCAACGCCCGTTCTACATACACATTGGGCCAGTGGCTGGGCCAGCGCGCTCGCCAACGCGCTTGCCTATGTGAAGTGCCGGCAAAAGATCGGAAAGCCGCCTTGAGACTTGAGAGAGCGGTGGTCGCGGTCTCGTCAAGTCATTGCCAGAAGTGTTTATATCAAAGTTTCGCCGAACATCATCTGATACGGGAAGATAATACTTCCATAATTAATAGCGTGTCGGCGTAATTAAAATTGACCATCGGCGGTGACCGCGAAAAAATGTCAATATACCAATTACGTATACATTACCGATACGTCGACGCACTCGAGCATGCAAGGCCCGCCATAATACAGACCGCCATATACAAACCGCCATGTAAGGGCTTCCGCGGAAGTAACCTTTCCAACAAGACGTGTGTTTTTTCGTTGCTTCATTGATTGCATTAATTTTGGAATTACTTTCTACTGCTAAGGGGTTTACAATTAGTGCAGATCAGAGATTTTTAAAGCTTATATTATAAGAGTTCCGCTACGATTTACAAGAAAAAAAAATATTCCTACTATAATAATAATTATTAATTACCTTACGCTTACAGAAAAATATAGTACAGGTTAATAAGGTTTTCTAGCCATTTTTTTTCCTCGGGTTTATCGACCCATTCGTGCCAAAGCATAGATCTCCATTATTAATTAACAACGCAAGCTTAATGAACGTAAAATACAAAATATATGAGTTTATCCCAACGATATAACGGTAATATTTAACTGTAGTTGTACAGGAAGTAATCGGTCAGACTTTTATTTGTTTCTATGATTAAATCACCGGTTATAAATTCGGAATGTACAAATTATTTAATTATGATGGTACGAATTCATGATATAATATTCTTTTGTAACGGGTAAAAAATAAATGAAGTTAAACTACACATTTAGTTGAATAAGGGTGAATTGCACCAGAAGCGTAGTTAAAGTTAAGGTTAAGGTTATCGTCAAATATGGCGACTTTTGCTAGGGATTTGACAGTTCATTTCACATTTTGTTATGGTTAAAGTTAAAGTTATAGTTAAAGTAGGTTGGTGCAACTCACTCTTAGACTTTATAAGGATTTGTAAGTTTTGTAATTATTTTTTTTACTAGAACATACAGAAACTTATCTTGTCCACTGTATGTCAAAAAGACTGTCTTATAGATTATTCTGAACTAGGGTATTTAAGAGTGGATTGCACACTTTAACTATAACTTTAACCGTAATAACAAAAAGTCAAATGAACTGTCAAATCCCTAGTAAAAGTCCATTATAGACGCCATATTTGACGATAACCTTAACTTTAACTACGCTTCTGGTGCAATTCACCCAGCGTTTTAGGCGGCTTGTGTTGAAAAAAAAATCCTTTGTAGTCTAAAAATATAGATATTTTTTTCAGTGTGAGAACTGAGAACTTTCTGTTTATATAAACAAAGCTTTATGTCATAACTTGACTTGTTCAAATGTTTGTTTAGCGAACAAACACTACATAAGGGTCTGACGCCCACCGCTTCTTAGGTAAACAATTTTTCGCACTTTGCCATTAAAATTTTGAATTGCAAAAGCTTTGGTAAACATGTGACGTTGTTTCAGTGTCCATTTTTAACCGACTTCAAAAAAGGAGGTTATCAATTCGACGCGTATGTATCAATAATGTTTCCAGAACTGCCCAATTTTCGTATAATTATGTTAGTCTTTATCAGCGTCATATTATAATTATGTTAGTCTTTATCAGCGTCTGAACTAATGTGCTAAATGTCAAGTGTATTTATGTAATTATGTATGTATGTATGTATGTTTTTATGTTTGTGTTCGCACTTCGCATATCTCTGGAACTACCATTCCGATTTCAATAATTCTTTTTTTTGTTGTATTAAGTATAGTTCAACTTAGGGAACAGTGCAAGCTATTTTGAGTCCCAGGAAAAAACTTAATACATAGTTTATTAATTGTTCCCGAAAAATTAATAGTTCCATTAATTACACGAATTGTCGCTTGAGAATGGTTGAGGTCAACATCTAGTTAAATAATAATTGTAATCTTCGAACGAACGTGAATTTGGAAGATGCCGAATACGGTTAATTCTTAGACCATAAAGTCTTTGCCTCTCGGTAAAATATATTTTGAATTCGATGTTGAAGTTTCCTTATCAATATCATGTGGATTTAGACTTGCAATGAAACCCGTTGCTGTTTTGACTCAGAACAGGTTGCATGCGGAAGTCCGGTGCATGATGGATGAAGATTTAAATTTCGAATTATCAGTACTGAGAATTACCAGTACCACCAGTTACAACATTATTGAAAATCGACGATTTCTCTGAATTTTGTAATTTGAGGAAGGCTTTAAGGCCGTCACAGACTTAGCTATAATATATTATATTAATATACCGTACTAAATACACTGAGACCAGAAATATATATTACAGCTGAGTGTGTGGTCACGCGAAAATTGTATAGAAAATATATAGTAATATGCCTAGCTATAAACATATTAATATATATTATAGCTAAGTCTGTGACGGCCTTTAATGTGAAATCCGTAATTATACGTTGATGACACTTGCTTAACATGACTATAGTAGAAATGTGAAAACTAACAAACTAACGTTTTATTTGTTCTTCCGTAGAAACCCTTTCTATGGAAGAATGGTGGACATGCTCGTACTGGAGCTAAGAAATTAAAATCTACGATATACCTACCTACATACTTGCGCATGCGCCAGAATTTTGACATCTGAAAGGTCCGTTTGCGGGAAGATTGGAAAGGAGTTGTCGTTTTGGAAAGATCCAGGATTAATCGGGCCATGGGTAACCATGGCTTATCCAAATAGAAAATACCACGATGGCTACTAATCAAAGTAGATCTTGGTCCTAACCACGAGTTTGTGCCACTTCACACTTGTCGTCTTGCGCCGTTCCTCGCCATTCCAGACAAAAGGTAAAATGTTTTTTTCTAAAGGCCCTGACAAAACGTTACAAATTGAAACAATCACATCTCCACGTTAGTGTCTAATAACTCATCAACCGCAATCAACTGCCGAACAAGTTAATGCCAACCGCAACATTTTATATGCGGTGGCCGTGTTTGTATGATGTGGGCCACCGGGTTGTGTAACGCGTTAGCCAGAAAAGGAAAACGTTCGGAAACGTTACTCGACGATAAATTCTAATCGTTTGTCAAAACATGGCGACTTTTCATGAATTTGAAGAGATAACATGGTATAAAATATGCGATAAAGTTAACCGACAACTGTAGTTAAGACGAGGGCTTTATTTGGTTTATAAATTCAATCGTCTACCGATTTGATAATAAGAGAAACAACCTCTTTTTGGTAGCCAAAAAATGACTCATGCGATTCTAAAAGTTAAATCGAGAATTGAGTCCAAGTAAATGTGTACAAGGAACGTATTCTGTAAACCCGTATATCTTTCATTTCAAACAAGCTGCGGACCGCCGCGAAATACCTAAAAAGGCGGGCCGGGAAATTACCACATCGTAAATAATTCATGTATTATTACTCAATCATGTGCAACGGTGAACGTTTCAGTTGGGACCTTTTACGCATTTCATTGCCGTATCCATTCCGTGTAAAAAAAGCAAAAGCGCGCCAAACGACAAACGTCAGATTTGACAGGTGAAGTTTGACGTTTGATAACCACGTTCTAAAACCAGATCCCATCCGGAAACGCGGTGTACCAATTTTAAAAAGTTAACGGCATCATCGCGGTGACCGGTCACGGCGGCGTCACAGGTGCGCCTGCGTTCACTTTCAACGCTACGATTTATTTTATGCCCGCATTATACTTTTGTGAGCCTCGTTAGATATGCTAAATGGAAACCGGTGTATATGTTTACGTTTGGTATTGAGTTGAATAGATGTCATGTGCCACTTTCGAAAAATATGTTTGTAACTTTTGTTGTGACTCGTGGTATCCGTGTATCCGTACACTTACGAGACATCTCCAACAAACAAACAACGGCAAAAGTGAAAACAGCAGAAGAAGGATATTTCGTCTCGCAGAAGAAAGAAAAAAAATATTACTTACTCACTCTCCGTCTTACGAATAATTGTCGGTCTGGTGACTGGTCACTAACGCGATTTTTACATTATTTAATATTTATCCATCGCATCCCAAAGTGCAAAATTCCGCTACTTCTGCTACTCTGACAGTCAACCATTCTTTGGAACTCGAAGGAACTCCCTCGAATCCGTCTCAAACGCTAACGTCAAGTTTCGAAGGTTTTTGACAGGAGTTTATCTACTCAACAGCCTTGTTGATTAGTAATTATTTTGACGTTAGGCTTTCAAATGCAGTTAGTCAAAAACCTAATAAACCGGGCACAAATAGCATTAGTTCATCAAACATAGAGACAATTCCACAAGAGTAAATGGTAATGAAATGCAAAATACCAGTTTAAGTGAAGAGCCGACAATGACGAAGTCGTGACATGGCGCGGCGAATGGCGGTCACGGACTCAGTGGTACCAACTACCAACTACCGATGTGTTTTGTCTCAATGTTGGCTAAACTGAACCACGATTTCGCGTCATCACCGCTCAGAGTGACATCTCATTTTGTTTTGTTATTTTAACCGCTGTTGGTGGTTGGTTTGGATGTAAATGCTTGGGGTTTTATTAGATTTACATTGTGCTTCTTAACATTAAAGGGAATAATCTACACTACTATTATAAAGAGGAAAGATTTGTTTGTTTGTTTGTTTGTTTGTTTGTTTGTTTGAGTCGAATAGGCTCCGAAACTACTGGACCGATTTGAAAAATTCTTTTGCTATTGAAATCTCACATTATTTCTGCTGAACATAGGCTACATTTTATTTTGGAAAAAAGTAGGGTTCCGTAAGATATTTGAGTTTTTCGGACGCAAGGTGTAAAAAATCAGCTAGAAAAGTTACTTATTTTGCGTACGCTGCCTAAACTATAAAAGATAGAACCATAAAATGTTCTAAGTAATTGTAGATCTTATAAATATCTACAAAAAAGTCCGCGACACACTATACCTATCTATGTCGAGTGAGGCACAATAACCATTTATTTATTTAAAAATCCTAAATTTTTTTTGGAATAAATTTAAACGGATATATTTTACTGACGCTATTAATCCTTATCAAAATAAATTATTTTATCACTAAGTACAGTTTATGTAGATAATATTTGGTCTTTGAATTATTAAAATTGGACGTTTGGTTTTGAAATTATGGCGAAATTAAAATATTACGATAGTGAGCGTCACCAAAGCGCGTGCGGGAGGAAGAAAATATTCTGTTGTAGAAATGAATATTCTGTACATAAAAGATATGAAATGACACCCGAAATTACACCTTTGTCACTACATCGCTATAGGGACCGTGCAGAAACTATAGAGGGCGTCGTAATTCGACAGCAGCGCCACGATGCGAGTAAAAGACGTAACTTGTGAGTGACTTTGACTTTGCATTCTCCTTGACCCTGGCTAGTTTATGAGTGTTTTTTTATGTTTTACAATATAAAATGATATAATACTTACACTCCCAAGTGGCCACATGCGGCCACGAGAACAACGACAGATTTCCAAGAATCCGCGATCGAAATATTAAAGTTAAAGACTAGATGACGCCCGCAACTCCGTTGCGCCAAAAATCATTTATCGCGCGAGAACCGTACATTTTCCCGGGATAAAAAGTATCCTATGTCCTTTCCCGGGGCTCAAAGTAAATCCGTACAGAATTTCAGCAAAATTGGTTTAGCGGTTTGGGCGTGAAGTACTAACAGACAGACACACTTTCGCATTTATAATATTAAGTATATTTTTTTAATATTAAATATAATATTAAGGGTTTCTACTTTCTACCCGTAAACAAAGAATGGAAGAGTGAATAAAAATGTATAAAGCTTATCTAGTTAACTAAGAAAATATCTGAAAAAGTAATTAATAGCATCCGTCAGCATAGAAAGTAAAAACTTGATAAATATTGCAATAAAATAATGAAGCTATGCAAAAATACTTATATTAATTACTGAAAATGCTTGTGGATTAATAAAATAAAACAAGTTCACTAAAATAAATGCTTTTATTTCAACCTTCTGCGATTCGATCGATACCATCTTCACAACTTTTGTCTGTCACTATTTTTAACTAATTTCAGTCTGGATCTCATAAGTGTAAACACCATTTAGGTTTGTATTCTTTAAATAACACACAAAGACTGCACTACTAATCTTTTTCTTACTTGAAGAATCATCCTTTTGAGAACCAACACTTTGACAAGATGGTTCAAGTTCAATACTATCCTCAGTGTTGAATTCCTGGCAGGACTTCTCCAAATTATCCTTACTTTTGATGCAACTTTATGCCAATTAAATGAGCGGTGCCTATGTATGTATATCAATTAAGATGGAAGCCAGTTTGGATGTTTACTGAAAGAAAGCAATGGTTATAGGTTATGTTCATATTGTGTTCATAAAAAATGAATTTACGGTTATAATCTACAAAATTTAGTGTTTTTATTAATCTACACTTAACACTCATGGAACTTTTTAAATACTTACGTATATTTTTACCGCCTTTTATCCATTTCTTTCGTTTTTCAATAAGCAAAGCCATGTGAATATTTTGGCAGAAAAATAGTAAAATTTTACATCGTTCGATTTGCCTTTATATTTCTTTTACATCCGGGAATACAACAATACATTTCAATTCTTGAAAATACTCAGAATTTGATAAGAAATCTTCTAATTTTCCGTAGCTTCACTAGAGCTTGACAGTAAAATTTTAGTAAAAGTTTCGGCTATTCGCCACTTGTGGCAGTGTCGTCGCTCTGCACGGTCCCTATAGAAGCCAAAAATGTGGTTAGTTTTTTGTCTGTCTGTTTGTCTGTCACTCTTTCTGTCTGTCTGTATGTTTGTTCCAGCATCACACGAAAAATACTGATCCGATTTGAATGTGGTTTTCGCAGATATATTTATCTTCTTCCAACTTAACATCTGGTGTATAAAATTTTTTCCCCCCACCCCTCTAAGGGGACAAAAGAGGGGGTCAGATTTTGTATCAAACTTTTTTCTTTAACACGAAAACTACTGATCCGATTTGCATACGGTTTTCACAGATGTGCATACGGTTTTCACAGATATATTATATTTGTCTTCTTCCAACTTAACATCTGGTGTATAAAAATCCTCCCCCTCTCCCCTCTCAACCCTCTCTGGGGACTAAAGAGGGGTCAGATTTTGTATACAACTTTTTTCTTTAGTGGACTTACTTCATATTAGGTATTAACTGTGTTTTTCAACTTAACATCTGGTGTATGACCTTCCCCCCCCACACCCTCTTAGGGGACAAAAGAGGGGGTAAAACATGTATCAACTGATGATAAAATATACTTTAAATGGCAAAACAACGTTTGCCGGGACAGCTAGTATTAAAGATAGAGGCGCAACTAGCACATACAGTAAATATTCCGACCAAAATCCTATATTATGTTGCACACGTGAGTCGTGACACGTCATATCAGAATATTGACAGAAACATTGTCAAATCTTAGGCAGGCAGGTTACAAACCTACAATAAATTGAACGAAATTTATTGAACAATTTACTTGACAATAAGGTTGAAACAGACAATAAATTGCACAATACGTGATATTGCGCAATAAAATTGATCGTCTAGGGGCCCGCTTAAGATGACGCCTTGGTAATTTGGCTGTAGCGATGTCCATTTTTCTCAGCAATTACTAAAGCTAAGAAATTAAAGTTCATTGTCAGTATTCATCATGTCTTTGTCTTTGAATTACCCATAGCATAACACGATTGGTCAACTTTTATAACACAGAATAATCAATCAAAAAGACCTCTGTAAAAAAAGGGATTCCTATTTTGCCAACAGAGGAGAGTGATATAAGCTTCCAAAATTTGTACATAAATTGGTTCTAGTATACACTTTAATTTGTCCATAGCTTATATGAAATGTATTTATGGTTTTTAAATTACGCGACAAAAACCATTTTGTCGCTACGCCCTTTCAATTTTTTGCTGTTCCATTGCTTGTTTTCTATGAGAGGCCGGGCCAGCCTCGCATAGAAAACAAGCAATCTCAAACACATCCAACACGGTTTTTCACTTTAACATGGCGTCACCTTAAACTAAAATTTGTCTTTTCTTTCTGTTTTACTATCTACTTAAGCGCAGTAATGTATTCCTTGAATTATATTAATAGTTAATTAATGCTTATTACTTGTACGATAGCACCTAGTCAGGGTACCTAGATATTCACAAATAGCTAGACCTAAATGTACCTGGCGATTACAAATGCTAATGGAAGGAGTTAAATTTTACTGCAATGCAAATTTCAAAGGATTCATCTAACTGTTAATATAACTTGTATGTAACTTGTAGTAATAAATGATAGTTTACCGTTGAGTTTAAGGGAAGTAGTCGGTAGAATTTAACGAGAGTTTTTTTATCAATATTCAATTACTATCAGGCACTAGTACTAGTACGGTCTATGTGATAGCACATAATATTTTCAGCATTAAAATAATAATTTGAAACCAGTTTCCACCTATATACTCTTTTGTATTCCGTTGTACCTAACCTAAACAGGACGGATAAACCGACTTACCAGCAAGAAATTAGGTATTAGGACTTTTTACATGCCCATGCTATGCGGATCATCTTGTCAGACAATTAGGTGATTGGCATGGTATTGTCCTGGCATGGCTTACATAAATAGCTATTTTTGGTCTTACTACTAGCCTTTGGGTTATTGTAATCTTTGGGTTACTGTAGTCAATTACAAGTATTTTCACAGTGAATAAATACTACCCACCTATTATCTGGGCTAATAATCAATGTACATACAATATGTTATATTATGGCACATGTAATATTATGTAAACACAAGTTCACACGTGAAAATGTCTAGAAAGTGAATTAATACTTCGCACAGTTTACTGTTATGTCTATAAATATAGACAATTTATTATTTCGTGTATGGAAGTGAAATTAGGGTCCAAAATCCAAATATGTGTAGTTTTAACGATTTCTCAGTTTTTCGCGAGTTAGTTATGTAGTTAGTTTTATTTTAATCACTTACGAACTTAGCGTTTCGGAAGGCGACGATCGCGAGATCTGATGTATGTAAGTTACATACTATTATAAACTGTACTGTATATAGTAGATCTACAGACTACAACGTAAAATAAGAACTAACAATGCCCAATTTTAAAGTAGATAAGTAATATCATGTTCTGCGCAAGTCTGTCCTACTCCACGAGATCACAAGCAATTTTATGTACTTATAAAACGATTTATTTGATAAGCGGCACGGTCGCGTCGCTATTTACATACAATTATTGCTTGTATTATCCCGCTGTGTAGCGGCCAAACCGCTAGGTTGCGCGGATGGATGTAAATCGAGCCTACTGCCGATCGAAGAAGGTGTAATGGTAGACGTAGCCAAATGTCACGTTATTGCAGCCGGTGCGTTTCGTCATGCGTGTCGCATCGGTGCTGATAATTATGACAGTTGTGGGAGTAGAAACACTGACATATTCAGGGATAAACTGACAGAACTCCTGAATATGCGTGATCAAAAGACCATGCCGAAGCATACGCATTACGCATAATATATATACTTTTCAACCATCGTATAAAACTTCGATAGCGCGATGCAGGATTCTGGCGCCTAATATTGAACTATGATAGTACATCGTCCAGTGCATTAATTTAGCAACAGTTCCAGGAAGATTCACTTCCGAGAAGTGATACGCAAAATATGCATAATATAAGCTGACAGAAGTTAATAAGAGCGGCGCCAGTCAATTGAAAGCCATTGTTCTTTGTCCTAGGAGGACCTGGCTCAGGAGTCAGGAAATATGCCTAAGTGTGTGCGCAAAACAAAGCCATTTTCTGATCCTTTACAAATAGCTCAGTATGGCAGATTATCCGAAATGAATCGTGAGAGATCAGGCGCAGGATCGTCTTTTTAACCGACTTCCAAAAAGGAGGAGGTTATATGTTCGGCTGTGCATATTTTTTTTTATTTTTTTACACGCCAATCTGAAGGATGGATCATCTTTCTTGTCAAATAATTACGCCACTTTTGCCATATTTTGCTATGAAGTTTGATATTATGAATTTATGAATAACATCTGTTATGTTATGCTGTTTATGGCCTGATCGCAGGCCGATCTGAACGGACTCGTTTAGTGCATTCCTGTGTGTGACCCGACCAGCAGGCTTAGCATGGTCATCATCGGAGCGGTTTCTTTCTACGGAAGAAAAGACAAAGTAATAGTTAGAGTTTGTCACTTAAAACTGTCAGTATGTCCATTATTTCCCGTTCCTAATGTTGTTATGCTAAAGCCTTAGCCTGCTGAACTACAGACTCATGCAGAGTCTGTTTAGGTCGACCTGCGATCATTCCGACCAGAATGATCGGACTTGTGTGTAAGTTTTCCATAGCCGGCCAGGTGAACAGGTTCAGTAAAGGACAGTTTACTCAGCCTGCTATCGCTAATGGTCACATTATCATATCTGCCCTTATCGGCTACTGTCTCCGTTGATTATACACCTATACACTTCCCACGGGTTTGCTCGCACGGTCAACACTACAAAAAGTACGTGTACTATCCGAGAAGTTGATTCATAGGCAGATGGGTGACCTTAATTCGGTCAAATTATGCGGTATGCCAAACCCAGCAGACAGCTGATCATAACTAACATTACCATTACAACCCGACCGAATGATGTAGCCCCATCATCTGCCTATGAATCATTTTCTACGATGGTACCTTTATTTGGATGTTTGGAATTCTTTACATTTTTCCGGGACGAAAACCATACTATGACCTTTTCCGGGGCTTATCGTCACCTTAATAGGCAGGCAGACAGACATATTTTCGCGTTTATAATATTAGTTTATTCTGCCCATGTAGCAATTTAAATGCAAAGGCCACCTGATGTGAGATGGCCCTAAACGTAATGACCGAACAGGTTGCCATGTGGTCATCAACAATAAATTACAACTAATACAGTTATACGTAACCTACTACATAATATATATATGTAGTATATTATAAAATAATATGTAAAAGTTCATGTTTAAAACCGCTGAAATCTTTAGGAGCTTTAGAGATCGAATAAATCTAATTTAGTTAGTCTAGAATAAATTTTATTTGCGTTGGAGCCTAGGGAGGACCACCGAGGTATGGTCAGGTATGTGGTACTCCCCGCACGTAAAATCCGTACCCGGGACTTCCTACTAAAACCCCATCTGTGTTCCTGCTCCTGAAGGGAAACGCGTTATACCGCAGAAACTCGTCGACGAGACGAGACGAGTCATCGTGCACACATGGGAATAAATCATATTATCGCAATGCAATGGCCAGTGAGACCGACCGTCCTCTCCATAATACAGGGTGTAACAAAACTAAGTAAAAATACTTTAGTGTATGTGTTCCTTGTAGAGTTTACTGTGAAAGTAGCAGCGCTGAAAGACCAATTTTTTTTCACTTTTGTATGGGCAAGCGCCCCAGCGTCCAGACTCCAGAGTTTTCCCATACTAAAGTGAAAAAAAAGGTCTTGCAGCGCTGCTACTTTCACAGTAAACTCTCTCTACGTGTACTCTCTAGTGTAGTGTATTATCACTCAATTTTGTTACATCCTGTATATGGGCCTTTATGCGACTACTCACGAAGCTGACTGCTAAAACCGCAATCAAAAATAGAAAATCGAACAATTTTCTTAATACATTTTAATAAATAAGCTTTCATTAACTTTCTATTTATCTCTAATATCTCGCCGCTATCTTAGTTAAAAATCTTACCTCTGACGGTAACTGTAATGTCCATGAACGGTCAAACGTAATTATTTAGAAAGAGAGAGTTTATCTTAATGTTAACTGACCAAGTGGTTAATGACTATTGCTTACTATTTATACTACTTGTGTAGTACTAGATGTGAGGTAACGTTACGTGGAAATTAGTTTAGGGAACCTTTTCATATCTACCCTTTATCCATTCGTGGGGCTCAGAATATAAGATACCTCATAGATTTAACGGCTTATACGTAAAAATACTTCAAAATAACAAACAAAATAAAATAATAGAAAATGCCAAAAATGTTAAAACAATAAATCTTAGCGCAAAACACTTTGGTTGATACTTGATTCATGATGTTAACTTTTTGTTTAGGTACGTATCTAAAAATTATTTTGAAACTGCTTAGTGGTAAAGGAAAGAGATCTCTGCTTGCCAAGTTGGCTTTCAAATAAATAACGAACCGAAATCCCTAGCTGTTTTCAATTAAGCGAACTAAACGCGTCCAAGTGCGTCACTTGGAATCAAATTGGTGGATCAGCTCGGTATTTCCTCTGGTGCTATTTCAACGCTGCACCTGCCTCGGTCTATACTGGGCGTCGCGACGCCGGTCAACGCCCTCGCCGACCTGCTTACCGAAATAACGCATGCGCAGACGCCTGTCAAATCACTATGCAAAGGGCAAAGGACATCGATATTGTCTGGACTCTATGTCAACCTTTGGCGCTTCTTTTGCATTTAAAACATTGTTTACAAAACCAGAACTGTTGTTGTGAAGTTTCACAGGTCTGGGATTTGGACGTGTAAAAAAAAGACGTATGTCCAACTAATTTTGAAATTAGAATGCCGACGGGTGACGACCTACTAAAATAACGCATGAAGACGCTTTGTCAAATCACAAGCAAGCGAAAGGGCAAGGGTCGGAGCCATCAATACTCGATCATTGGCATTTATGTGTTATTTGAATGAACGATTTTCAAGCAAAATGTCTAAGCCCAAAGCCGTTATTTAATCAAAATTCGATTTACAAAATTGACATCTATAATTTTTAAATTAGATTTTATTAGGCAAAGTTACGGCTTGTTTGTAAACAAATGCTTGCGCTGATGTAGAGTTTATGTAGAGTTTATGTTTTTTATAATAACAATAAGTGGCAAAAATATTGCTTCTGAATACAATAATTATTACGTAATAAACGAATTCATGTTTCGAATATATATATTATATTAATTATTTAAATTAGCGAAAGTCCGCATAGTTATTTTTATGACAAATTCTTTAGAATATTTAAGGACGCTATTACAAATATCAGCGATTTTCCGGTACCCTATTAAAGAATTAGGAGTCAAACTGCGAGGATATTTTGGTTTCAAATGAAAGATAATATATTCATCTCCACGACTGTACCATAAAAATTCTATAGCCGCATACAAAATTTTCACATAAAATACGTTTTAACCATCACAATAATCGCAAAATATGAAAAAAATTGGGTCTGATTAGGTACCTTAATATCTAAATACACTGAACCAAGGATAATAAATATACAAAAATATTGTTGCTTATTTAGTCCCCTGTACGAAGAGCGAAATATTTTGTATAAAAATAAATAACTTTTCCATTTATAAGAAAAATAAGAAACGCTCTCAAATTTCTTCATACAATTTTTACTCGAAGACAATCGTCGCCCGTCATTCCGCGCTCAAACGCGCTTGTGGAAGCACGGGTGTAACGCTTTTTTGTAAATAATATTTACGTAAAAAAGTGAGCGCCGGCGTTGTGTCTACTGCGCTTGAACGAAGTTGATACTTTTTCGGACCGATATAAATATAAGTACGGTTATTTTATTAGAATTTGTTTCAGAATTTATTCATAGGTTTTTTGTACAATAATTTATCTGTATATTAATACGCGAGCGAAAAACTTTGGATCCCTTTTGACGACAAATGGAGAAACGTACGTGAATGAAATTTTTTTTGCACAGTTATAGTTTATATTGTGAAGGAGTACATCAAGCTAATATTATTTTGAAATTCTGCTTTTATCACACATTTTTTTTAACAAATAAAACATTACACACACTACAGCACACACACATAGGAGATGACATATATTTTTGAGTGACAAGCCTATACATACGAATTGTACTCTTTTATTTATGGTTGAAGTCTGTTGACAACAAGTTGACAAATTGAAAATGGATTATGGTTTTTTTTATTGAATCTTAGTTACTATTAGACAATGCTTACACGGCCATTCTGAGATCAGCTGAGTCCCAGAGACATGAGTTGAAAAAAAAAAGATAAATTCTAGTAAAATATTTTTTTACAAAATATAGGTAGTAGTCCTAATGTCGTTGAAACTAAGGTCGAATTTCGACCATTGGGTGATCTCTATAGTTTGTGCGTTATAAGATGATATGGGTGACACTTCTCATATTCCTTGCTACGGATATTTTTTACAAGAAAACAAAAAAATAAAAATGTAATAAAGTATATTCCATATACAAAAACAAATGTTTCCTATAATTGTAAATGAATAGAAATGAAAAGTTGCTAAATGCTAACTTATTAATAACTATGAAATAGAAGTATAAAATTATTGTTACGAAAATATTTGAAAAATGTCAGATGCATGAAACGGAACTTTTGCCGATAGAGATTGACACTGTTGAATCGAATCAAATTGATAATGATTGATTAATCAAATCGATAAAAAGGGCGGCCATCTTAAATCGCCGGCGCGGAAGAAACATCAGTACGAAATCGATAATTTCTATTGCAATTCCTTTACGAAGTGATTCGATGTTTTTAAAATTATCGAATAATTTTTTTAGGTAACTTCCCTACTATTGTCAATTACAATGTGTCACGCATATCATCATAAAACGCACAAACTATAGTAAATAATAATTATACAATATTATTTCAAATAGTTAGGTATTTTTTTTATTTCAGAGTTTCGAAAAAATTTTTGATGATTAATTTTTTTTAAAGATTCAAGCCATTTTTAGGGTTCCGTACCCAAAGGGTAAAAACGGGACCCTATTACTAAGACTTCGTTGTCTGTCCATCTGTCTGTCAGTCGCCAGGCTGTATCTCAAGAACCGCTATAGTTGACTTCTGCACCATAGGCTAAATTTTATTTTGCAGAAAATAGGGTTTCGTAAGATATTTGGGGTTTTCGGACGCAAGGTGAAAAAAATCAACCAGAAAAGTTACTTATTTTGCGTATGCTGCCTAAACTATAAAAGATAGAACCATAAAATGTTCTAAGTACTTGTAGATCCTAGACCTATCTAGGTCGAGTGAGGCGCAAAAAGCATTTTTTTATTTAAAATCTTGAATTTTATTGACTACATTTAAACCTTTCCCGGGACTCAAAGTATCTCCATGCCAAATTTCAGCAAAATCGGTTCAGCGGTTTGGGCGTGAAGAGGTAACAGACAGACAGACAGACAGACACACTTTCGCATTTATAATATTAGTTATATGGATAGTGGGGGTCACCAAAGCGGAGGTGCGCGTGCGGGAGGAAGACAATCTGTGCAGTGTGCAGCCTGCGTATTGACTGTTAAGTCTGTGAATTGACTTGGGAATCATTTTGCTGACCGAGTCTTTCCTGGATAAGCTTTTTGCAGCGGCTACGACAGCCACGCGGGCGGAGACGCGGGCGACCGCTAGTAATAAAATAAATATAAATCAAAACTACCGAATCGATTTTAATCATTTTTTCAGTGGTTATATATTTTATAGCCGCTTTATAGCGTGCGAACCTGGCGCGGGTCGCTAGTTATATTATATCTTACCATAGATTTCGAGAAAAATATTAAAATTTTTAAACTGTAAAACTTTTTTTTTGTGTCAAATTGTTTAGTTTAGTTTGTATATTATGGAAAACTCTATTAGCGTTTTTTGTGTGCTTTTGTTATTGTTGTTATCTTTGTTTGTTTACAATATTTGCAATCTTTTGTCTTTGTACTGCAAATTATATTTTACAACTAGCTTTCCCGGCAAACATTGTTTTGCCATATAAAGTAGGTATATCAAAGGTATACCAAATTGTCTACGAAAAATACACAAAGCAATTGTTAATTTTCTATAATGACGACCTCTGTGGCTCAGTGGATGGTACGTTGGTAGCTTAAGCCGTGGTCGCGGGTTCAAATCCCGCCGACGGAACAAAACGTTTTCAAAGTTCCTGGGTTATGGATGTGTATTAAATATATTTATCATATTATAATAAAAATCTTAAATATATGTATAGTATAAAAGTATTAAATATATTTCCGTTGTCTGGTACCCGTAACACAAGTCCTTCAGGCACTTACCACGGGGCCAGATTGACGTGGTGTGAAGCGTCCATAGATATTATATTATAATTTTCTATGTATGTACAATATGTATGTGATTTGAATTAAGTACAAAAATAAATCGTATAATTATATTATATTCTATTATTATTGTATAATGGGCGAACGAGTAGTGGATACCCTGACGCCTTTAGATATTGTCCTCATAAACAGAGGAGAGAAGTGACGTTTATGGACACACAGATAGTACTTAGTAACAGTTACCAAGTTCGATTGCAAACTTACAACTAATTCTACATAATAAATAGCATTCAGTAAAATTCATCACTAAAATTAAAAACTATATTACTACTACCAAGTACCAAGATTAGTTGCGCCGGTATAAAATCGTGCAGCGCGGCAGCGGTTTCAATGTGTGCGTACGTGTATTGTTTTGCAGTTCAAATACCTAATTTTAATCGGATTCAAAATGTGATAGGACCCTTAAACTTACCCTTTTTTTACCAATGTATGTCCAACATACACGGTAATATACATAATTATTGTGACCTACAGGCTACATGACATGCTCAATCACCATTCACCACTCACGATAAAACATCATCATCCTGCACACCATAACAAGTTACCTACGATAATTTTGTAATGCAGAACCCAAAAGTGTAAAGAAATTGTAGAGTTAGTTAATTTGGTATGTGCATTTATTACTAGGCAAAGCCAAAATTACCAAAAAATTAATAAGTCAAAAAGACAATTTTTTAAGAATTTTCTGTCAAATATAGAGGTATTTCTGTATGTTGCCTTGTCCTAGGTTGTGTAAAGACTAAAGAGGTATAAGGCAAGTGGGTGTAAAATCATTTGAATCTATTTAAACTTAACAGGTACTAAACGAGTTCTAACTTCTAGGTAATACATATTTATCGCTATTCTGCTTGGTGCTTTACGACTCATACAAACACACGCATCAAATGATCATTAAAATAAATTCGAGTATAATTATTATTTATTATTAAAGTTATAAAATAAAATATGGAAATAAATTTTATTGCATAGTAAGTATTTGAAAAATTAAATAAAAATTATTGGCTTTATTAATTATTATTAAGTATTAGATCTACTCCGCCATCTACAGAATGCTACTAATTATTCTGTGATTTTATTATATATTACCTAGCTTAACATTTAGTGTTTTCACAAAATATTATCAAAAAGTAACTCTCTAGAACCTTCAACAGAATAATTGATATGCAACATTTTCCAATAAATAACTCCGTTCCGTGAGCTCAAATCAAATAAATACATATAGATCTACGAGCTGTCTGTCTGTCCGTGGTCTGTCGGCTTCGGCGATCAATACTCGGCAGACAGATTAAATATTTGAATGTCTGGCTGAACGAGTAGGATTTGTGTCGTACACAAGTGTTTGAAATAAAAAAAGTAAAGCGAATAGACTGAATTTTGATTCTAATTTTAAAACGTTTGAAACTTGGTGGAAGTGTAGAACAAAATCTAACTCTCTTGAACAATAACTTTCAAAAAGTTACGTTCCAATTCACATATTTACATAAAAATAGCAGTATAAATTGCTAAATAATTTTTAGTTTTTAAATGTTGACCGTGCAAAACACAACTTTCAAATTAGTCATTCTCTCTTCAATTTTATTCGAATAAACTAAGAAACACGCAGGGTTTTTTACACGTCAGATAGTTCAGTCTTGAGGCACTTAATTGCTTCTCTTGTCAAAGAGATAGTGTGATCAGGTGGAGCGATGGAGGCCCTTTTTTTTAACATGGGGAAATGCTTTACGCATCCCCGGCAGATTGGGGATATCGGCCGGGGTATGTGGGACTCCTGGTAGACTACCCACTAAAACCCCATGGTGCTCCACTCATCGCATAAGGCAGAGTTGCGGGTACGATAGAACCTACCGCAACTCTACCAGAGCGATGGAGGCCCTACGGACGGAGTATCTTAAATTTAGAGTAGGTACATGATCCTATCCTCCTTTTCGACAAAAACCATTAAAACCACTCTTTCAATTTGGTAGTATTATGTCAAGCCCAGCCGACAGATCACCACTTTTGTTTACTTGACGTAGTTCTACCAAATAACATAGGTCTGCAGCTATCATGACTTTTCTCTGATAGTATCTAGAGGTAATATTATGCTGCTGTGCATCATGTAACACAGTAACACCGTCTCTTACCAAATAAGTATATATAGGGTGTAATTTACACCGGTTAGGTAATTTAGACCGATATGTATAGACCGATATGTAAACATTTTAGTGTTGTAATTTTATAAGAATTCCTACATTTCCTAGTAATTACGTGCGACGTATTCTAGGAATGGCCGTGCGAGGCGTACCGTTCACTTATGTTCCATAACCTAACTAGGCCTAGTTCTAACGTAATCTTTATCGTCATCACCATCAGCCAATCAACAAAGATTTTTGACAGCATTGAAAACCTAATAAAAATGGTAAAGTTTTTGGAAATCTTTGTAACATTGACAGAATGAGTTCAGTTCTGTACAGTTACTGTAGTGCTCAAATCTTACTTGTGTAGCTATTAAGCAATTGCTATTTATTAATTGTACTCTTACTGCCGCATTTAGAGCCGAATATTAATTACTTACCTGTAATTAAATTACGATTTTGACATACGCCATGAATGGGGCTATATCAAAATCTTATAATCTTTGTCGAGTTTGATGGATAATGTATGGACATTATCTGTCAAACTGTTCATTAAATTGAAGTTTAATCGTTATAAAATGTCTCTGAGAGCGGTTGTAAGTTCAAAGTTTGAAATTCAGTCAATATTTTAATCAATGAGGTGTACCTACTACCTATGTATATTCGTAATAATAGCCAAAGTGAAATAGGCTAGCTTAGAGTTTATTTAGACATATATTATTTTATATTAGGATATAAATTATATTTAAAGACATAATTTGAACATACTAATAACTAATAAGTTATTTGTTTAAGGCTATAAAATCATGATTGGTACAGTACATAATATAATGTAACTATTGGAAAGTATATAAGTTGCAACCTCTATATCATTTCTAGTAATTAGTTTCTGCTCCATGTAACTATGATATACAATCTGATACAAAACAACTGAAGGATTGATTACAAATTTTTCCTCATTGTAATACATAATGTTAAATTTTTTCCGTTTCAAGCCAGCCTTTTCAACAAAGTAAAGGCTATCATCGTTACGTTTTTTTTTCTTTATTTATTTAAAGGAATTTTCGTACAAAAAGACGATGTCAATCCCATCGTACCTTATGCTAACGTAGCGAACGTTGCTTTGGAGTTTGGACTATGGAAAAATTGTCTTGTCACCATAATTGCAAAGTAATCTAAAAATATTAAGCCACCTCTTGCATTTGTCCATCATGGAGACACCATAATGGGACCAAAGATTCAGTTCCCTGAATGTCTGCCAACAATACTTTCAGCTGTTTCAAAGATATCCAGCCAAATATCCAGTCAACACATTAAAAATGTTCAGTTATTAGTGGATTGTGCAAACTGCCTCTATTTGGATAGAAACCATGTTTGTATTCCATTTTGGTAATCCAAACGGCCGTTCTGTCAATGCACACGCCACGCCCGGGACATGATTCATAATTTTTCCGTCACCAAGTCGTATGAGGTTACATGGATACTTTTTGCACCGGACGCAGTCTACCTTTGCGGTCTAGACCCAGGCATCTAGCTTTATTAACTAACCCGTTCTGAGCTTGTACTTACATTTTTCATTACGTTTTTATGATCGCCCGTTGACTAGTTACTGGAATTGAATTATCTCGACTATCTTTTAGTTGGAGGTTTTTGTAGGTTCAAAGAACTGTGTAAAGTTGGCAATTAGAATATTATGTTTAGAATCTCTATAGCTTATAATATTTACGATAAGCAAGTAGCAACGTCTATATTTGGATGCCTGTAAATTCTTTTAGGTAGGGAATAACTGATTATGGGTATACTGCCTGAAATATGGGAACAGGCTATTGTAGGAAGGAAATCGTAAATTAAGTATTAACATTACAGTTACAAATAAATCATTACATTGCCCGGAAATTGGACTCCTGAAAATAGGGAGCACTCTTTATGGCGGTAACACTTAATGCAGGAGATAATTATTACATTATAGTTACAAATGCAGCGCTTGAGCATTACAGTCCTGAAAAACGGTGAACATGATGGTAACCCTAAATGCAACAGATAATTACATTACAGTTACAAATGCAGCGCCTGGAAATTATAGAGTCCTGAAAAATGGGGAACATGATGGTAACCCTAAATGCAACAGATAATTACATTACAGTTACAAATGCAGCGCCTGGAAATTATAGAGTCCTGAAAAATGGGGAACATGATGGTAACCCTAAATGCAACAGATAATTACATTACAGTTACAAATGCAGCGCCCGGACAATTGATGTTAAATGCGGCTAATTGAGCGCGGCCATTGTTTCAAGGTGATGCTAATATCAGAAAGGTTTAGAATATTCTTTTGCTGCATTATGGCAACTTTATTCTGGGGAAACTCGAAGAAAAGATCAAAAGTGTCGAGTGTTACAAGTACGCCTAACGTTTTCACAAATAATAAGAAAATAAATGGTTAGTAGCTCATAATATATTTTGAGGATGAAACTTGAGGACTCGTACCTTTTAATACAAGGTGCATTCATGAAATGGATGTAAATAATATAAAATTGAGTAACTTCTCAGTCTTGCATTCAAGTCTGATTTATATAAATTTTGGAAACTTATCTTCAACCGAAGTCAAAATAGACGAAAATTCTTCAAATAATTTACCCAAGTACACTTCCAGTAATTAAACCCTGCAGTCTGCACTGATCATTAGAAGGCTTCCGCTTTTTGCGACGCATTGCACTTCTTTATCGCATCGTAGTTCTTGAAACTCGTTTCCGTGTAAGGATTTTATGATGGACTTGCCAGCATGTCTGCACTGCACTGATTGTGGGATACCTTTTAATGGAAGAAGGAAGGGCAACTGCAAAAATATCAAGACAGTAAACTGCATTAGTTGGTGTTTTTAGTAAGTATTTTCGTTTATTGGTTTCCAAAAAAATGATAAGGCCCCAGTTTGGTAGACCTAAAGTGTTGTTAGAAGTCCAGAATGCAGAAAAAAAACCGCCTACCATTCCTACCAATTACCACTCTTCAAAGCAACAGTTCCTCATAATGATGACCAACGGTACGAAGAATTAGCGTGTTCAATGGCTGGGTGGTCTACTTGCGTGATTCATTACGCAATGGCCCACTTGCTCGCGGATTCTGTCACGGTCAACTGCGGAACCGGGATCGCTACTACACATCAACGTTAGCTCCGGATTCTGTCGTGGTCAACAGCGGAAGCTGGATCGCTGCGATATTGCTAGAACAGGGTAGATTGTTTGGTGCGGATTTTGTTAGGTTTTATCTTTTGCTACGGAACCGGGATCGCTACTACACATCAACGTTCGCTCCAGATTCTGTCGTGGTCAATTATAGCGTAAGTGGGATCGCTACGAAATCGCGCCAACGAAGAATCTTCGGAGTCTCTGAAAAGTACGGAATCAGAATCGCTACTTCACCACAATATTATTGTAAGCTCCGGATTCTGTCGTGTTCAACATCAAAAGTGGGATCGCAACAGGATCGCTAGCTTTCTGCCGTGGTCTACTGCCGAATGGCTACTCTACACAACATTGTATGCTTCAAATTTGGTCGTGATCAACAGCGGAACCAGGTTCGGACGTTAATTTAGGACAATAAAGGTGACAGGTCTTTTATGAACTGAAGAGCATTTCTCTCTTAAATCTTAAATAAAAGATAAATCTAAGAATTGATATCCATGACTAATTCTATGAAGCAGCATGTAGAAATAGCATTGAATGCAGTATGCACAACCTGACTATTAGCGTGTATCTGACGAATGTGGGTGTTATTCATTTAGATTTTGCACTACTGTAATTAGATGCTATGCTGCATAAAGGTATAATTACGTATGATATCATACTGCATTATACCCTGATAACTTCTATGGTCCTTACTCCTTACAAAACAAAAATATGCCTTGAATCTCCTATTGAACTTGAGCCGGGCATAAAAACCTGAACCCATATTATGGAAGTGAATAGATCCAGTTGTCAAGGAAGAAATACCTCGGCCGGTAGGAGGAACGGTAATTAATAGAAGGTCAGGAGCGCCGTTAGATGCGCAGGCGCATCGCGGCTTATAAGCGGTGTCCGGCTGCGCTTATATAGCGAAATCACTTTTTATACCGCCCGCGGGCATGTCCGAGAACAAATAAAATACGTCGGGCCTTTACTAGTTATACCCAGTTTGCTTTAGTTATCATACCTATCTATTCTATGTCCTTTTTCGGGTCTCAAAGCAAATACTAATTTGAAATCAATTCCCGATGAATTGATTCGACTAATCACTAAAATGTAGTATTTACTTTAAGCAAGCAGGTTCTCTTCGGACACAACTAGAACATAAAATCCCGGCTGTTTTTTTGTCCCGGTATTTCGAGATAACGTATATCGTGTACCCTCTGGACACGACACACAAGACAAACAGACAAACACACTCAACACAGGCTCATATATTAATATCCTTGCGCTAATTGACTGCTATCGATAATTATCAACAACTAGATGACGCCCGCAACTCCGTAGCTCTAAAATTCGTTTATCGCGCTGGAACCGTACATTTTTCCGGGATAAAAACTATCCTATGTCCTTTCCCGGGACTTAAAGTATATCCATACCAAATTTCAGCAAAATAGGTTCAGCGGTTTGGGCGTGAATAGGTAACAGACAAACACACTTTCGAATTTATAACATTAGTATGGAAGTATGGATAAGCCATAAATGTTACTTCCAATGTATACCGTCATAGCTGGACCGTGTCGATGTTTTTTGAGCTTCCTAGTAGTAACAATGCACATGTGGGAACAGTGAGGAAATGCTTCCGTGATGTTTGTTTATTCATATTATGATGTATGTTTGTGTTACGCAATGGAACAGAATAATGTTGAGCTACTTTAGGAGTTAAAAATAGATGAGATAATAATGAGATTGAGAAGATAAAAATGAAGCTAAATGTAGGCTCGTAAATAATAATAATAATAATATAATAATTTTACAGGTAAGTACATTAAATTATTTTAAAATTACAGACGTTTTACTGCCGAGTTTCTTTGATGTCTGCACTAGGCTGAGCCTGTCCTGCAGATCACCAAAATAGTATCTTAATTAAAAATAAAAACAAAAGTTATAAGTTAGTGATTAAAGTTACTAAAATTTATAAAATTTTAAATATCATTACCGCGCTGTGTTCTGTGTGTGTGTGAGTATGTATGAATAGAGAATAAGGCGCTGAATGTTCGTTAACAACTGAACTCGAAGACAAAAACTGAATATAGGAGGAAAGGATGGGAATATATTGTATGCGTGATTCGTGAACAAGGATTTTTTATTTTGCTACCTTCAGTTATAAAAAAATATTAAATATTTATTATTTAAATTTGGGTTCATTCATAGAATGTAGCGATAAAATTATGGTGTCTACGGCGAGTTGCACGTACAAATTTTGATACTTGATATTTGTTTTGGATCACAGCAATAACAAATAAGAAAACATACGAAAGGAATGACAAGCACCAAAAGAGGAAAATGAAAGAATCAAATACAAACAAAGATGTAGCAATTGCCATATTTTATTTAGCACCTTTTGAAGCTACAAAGAAAGTATTGATAGTATGTGTAGGAGTAACATAGTAGGCAGCGTTTATGACGGACATAAGCGTTGTGTAAGTTTATGTTTACCTCATATTCGGTATCAGGTGTCAGATGGCGTAATTTTCGAGAGAAAGCTAGATTACTGTGTTTAATTATTATGATAAGGAACCTTATCATATATTTATCAATAGGTCCCACCCTGCGTTATCAATTATCATGTACTGATACTGAGTACTGACATAATTTGTGAAACAGGTGTTTAAATAATGATCAACATTTTAAAAATACCAAGAAAGTGTAAAATAATATGTATTTGCCTTGAGATAAATTGCATAGTTAAGGGTTTGTTTCACCACTTCCCGTTAAGTGCCGGATAGGCGGCTATCCACCATTTAACTTGACAGATAGAGTATGGGGAATGATATATACTCTACATTCTCTATAACTCATGACAGGACGTTGCCATGGTATCGGAGTTGTTTACGACACTTCAATAAATTATTCTACGAATAAAGGTACATAAACTAACATTGCGTTTTCAATATACAATAGGGAATCTGTTTTTCTGAAAAAATTCTGAAATTCTCCATACTCGATCTGTCAAGTTAATTGGTGGATAGCCTATTCGGCACTTATCGGGAAGTGGTGAAACAGGCCCTTAGTCTTTATTCTGTCGCAGGATGATATAGAGTATGGACTATAATAATTATGGGTGTTTACTGGTTATAGATATTTGTCCATCTACATAGACAAACATTAAACGTCTATTTAATAATAATCTTCTACAAACCTAGACTGCCACCAGTCAACGGGCAATCAACTTCCTAGTCCCAGAATCTTTAGCCAAGCATCCCTAAATTTTGTCGGCAAGGCTAGAAAGTAGAAATAAAAAAATTGCGCTTGCAATGCTCTATAACCTATATTATCTTAAACCTATGTATATATTATTTTGATTTGTAACTTTGGTGATGCATAGCGAATATGAATGTCTATAAAGGGTTGCACCAACTTACTTTATCTAGATAACTTTAACCATAACAAAAGTCAAATGAACTGTCAAATCCCTAGTAAAAGTCCATTATGGTCGCCATATTTGACGATAACCTTAACTTTAACTACGCCTCTGGTGCAACCCACCCTAAGCACTTAAATGACAGGTGACAGGTCCGTAAAATCTAAGCACCTCGCTCACTGGACGAAACAGAACGTAAACGTTTGTCTTTGAGGCCCATTCGTGCTGAATGTCTGCTTCTTTAAATATCCGAAATATCACCACCATCACCATGGTACTATATTACCGTGGTGTGAAAGGGTGTGAAAGCGCACATACTTAACCCATCGTATTCTCAGTAGGCTAATACATACAGTATTGGAATAAACGACGACTTAATGCCGCTAATGTTCATTTTCTCTAGAGTCAGAGAGCACGTGGAAAGCGCGTTTCTACGTCTGACCTATAACTTCTGTTTTGCAAGTTTGAAGTGAATCGTCGGCGAAATGACTCTAAGCCGGCCCCTAGACAATCAATTGTATTAAATTGAAGCGTGTATAATATCACGCTTCAATTTTATTGAACAGCTTATTTGACAATTAGATTGAAGGCGCGCGATGTTCAGTATCAACCCTAGATGGTCAATATTTTCTCTACCGCTATTATGATACAAAAGCGAAGCCTGATCTACCGTTTTTCACATCTATCGGCACTGCTGGAGAGCAGCACGTTGTTTTTATTTTTATTTTTTAAATATTTTTATGTTCGTTCCATATGTGGGCATGTTTACACACCATGAGGTGACGGCCGCTCGTTCACGAGGCGCGAACGGCCATGTTTGCTGTAACAACAGCCCACATGACAGACAACGCACAATCACTGTATATTATTATATCGACCATATTTTTCTTGGTTATACAAGTGCAACATAAAAATGCAAGAAGATTAATCGTAATAATAATAAAATTAAATGAAGATTTCACAGTTTAAGATACGTACAATTGCTAGTAGATGCAATGCGACTATTGAAGTGTTGGTGAGTATGACAAGATTGACTATGTACCTATACAATCTATCTTTTAATGTGTGTGAAAGTTTTTGTGGGAATTATTAATCTTCAGAATCTGTTCAAAAGCTTCCCAATCTACCCTAGCTAGGTCTCTTAAAGATTTCATTAAAGTTGTCAAAAGTTAGAAAAGAAATAAAAACTAACGATTTGGTTTTTAAAACCTCTTAAGATTGCAAATGCAAAATTCCCACCACAACTAAATATTTGTGAATGCGCTAATTGCACATACTGCATGTACAAACATACAAACAAACACACCAAGTGGGAATACCAATAGTGTTAGCAATATTTGCATGCTGTAAGTCAATAGGAGTCAATAGGATTTGCTAGTGCCATCGGCAAATGGAGGCTGAGTTACAGGTGAAAGCGATTTAAATAATTTTAAGGTTTGGTTAAGCATCATGTTATCATTCTTCAAGTTCATACGTAAAGGAACAGCATATTTTAACACGAGTTTAACAGTAATTCAGATTGATAAAAGGAGGTCTCGGTGTCGCTTTTAAGACGTAGAGTCGAAAAGGTTAGAGAATCCTTTAACGGCATTTTCAGTCATTTCACTGGTTAGGAAAACGCTTGCTTGCAAAGTATTTGAGCGATTTTTTTTTATTAAATAAGGGGGCAAATGAGCAAACGGGTCACCTGATGGTAAGCAACTACCGTCGCCCATGGACACTCGCAACATCAGAAGAGCTGCAGGTGCGTTGCCGGCCTTTTAAGAGGGAATATGCTCTTTTCTTGAAGGTTTGCAGGTCGTATAGGTCCGGAAACACTGCTGGTGACAGTTCGTTCCAGAGTTTTACAGTACGTGCGTGCGATTTAATTTTATGGTAAACAATATCGTATCGTATAAGCTTTTAAGCCTAACCAAACTTAAGCATTTCCAGTCTCTCACTTGAACCTAATCCATCCATTGTGCGAAACAAACTGACAGGCGAGCACGTAAACAAAACGTGCCGAGGCACAGACGCTGGCATTTACATTGCGTCAACCGCACAAGTGCTGAAAGCTATTAAAGTTTTACTACTTTTCCTTATGAGCGTACCGAGAAAATTTAATGTAGGCACCGTGTTGCCAATCCAGGATTACCAGCCTTTACTGCCGTGAATAAATTCAACATTTTAGACTATGTTGTAAAGTGCCGTCTCAAAGATGGCCGAGTTTGGACAAAGTTTTCTCTGCGCAGCTATAAATATTGATAACTGAATTATCCGAAGAATCTGGTAAAACATGGCTTAACTGGTTAATTCGCATAAGGATTGCAATGGATTCACATACGAATTCAATGCGCATGCGAGAGCCGGACGAGATTCGAGGATCGTATGTTCGGTTCGATTGTCAGTTTATCCAGTGTTAGCATAATGCTCGTGGATCTTCACTAGAGTCCAGCGGAAGCGTTTGCTTGTTTCGTCGACACTTCAAAATTTCCTTCTAATCTTTATTAAAAGGATTTTTTTCCTACGAAAAGGTTTTATGTTCGGCTGTACCTTTCCTAGAAGTAAATACTTGTATTACCAATAGGATAACGGACGGAAATTGTGCACGTAGGCTTTCTATACACTATTTCTATACAATACTGAATAGGCATCCTTGTAGGGTGTTGCGGATATTTTCGTGGACAGCCAGACACGGGTCGGCTCCGACAGCTGTCATTCATGGCTAATTACCGTAAAATTGTATATCTGTCATTACTTTGAAACGGATCAGCAAACAAACTTGAAACAGTCAAAACACAAATAAATCATGGCACCCCTGACCCCACAGAGCTATAATGCGTGTCAGAAGTGGCATTCGTTACCGGTTCCTGTCTATTCATCATCGTTTTAATTATCTATCTCGAAGCAGATTCAAATATTTTAATCTAACTGTTTTGTTTTTATCATAGCTAAATATATTTTTGTGGCCCAGCTACCGATTTTAAGTTAAAATATTTTTTTATGTTAAGGTAATAGCAGTCCAATAAAATTGATTATTTTCAAGACCAGTAGCTAAGAAATAAATTTCAAAGGAAAACATCCTAGATTCTAGAACTTAAGAATATGTATATTAATTTTGTATATTTTTTTCATAAACAAATCGAGCACTTCATTGCATATATGCATTGGTACAAACTCGAAAAACTATTTTTCTTTCCAGCTCTATTTTCTGTCCTCTTCTCTCAAAATGTTTGTTTAATCTCACCAAAAACATACCTGTTAAAACGGGGCCAAGTTCCTATTCACTAATTGTTCGCCTTAAAAAAGAGTTGAAATCCAATTCAATGCCAAGTTTAGATGCACTTCCAAATCGATCATAATCATCTTCATCAACAGCCTGATCCTAAATACTTCTAAATTTGAACTTGGCAGGTTAATTTAATCACATAGATATCTTATATTTAAATTTAAAAATTATACATTATCAAGTGCTACTAGCATGAATACCTGCCAAGTTCAAATTTAGAAGTATTTAGGATCAGGCTGTTGATGAAGATGATTATGATCGATTTGGAAGTGCATCTAAACTTGGCATTGAATTGGATTTCAACTCTTTTTTAAGGCGAACAATTAGTGAATAGGAACTTGGCCCCGTTTTAACAGGTATGTTTTTGGTGAGATTTCAATACTTTTTTTAAGGAATCATACCAATTTGTTTCTTTCCTCCTCATCTTATTTCAGTGTATTTACTTGTACATATTAATTTTTATCTCAAATTCATAGATGAGCCGACTCACGCTTGACCAATTTCTCAAATTTCTTAATTTTTTGTTAATCTACATATAACAAACAACCTGTGTGCCAAATTTCATAACGCTACGACAACTGGAAGTGGCCTAGAGGTTTTGATTACCGATTTTTATCTCAAATTCATAGATGAGCCGACTCACGCTTGACCAATTTCTCAAATTTCTTAATTTTTTGTTAATCTACATATAACAAACAACCTGTGTGCCAAATTTCATAACGCTACGACAACTGGAAGTGGCCTAGAGGTTTTGATTACCGATTTTTATCTCAAATTCATAGATGAGCCTACTCACGCTTGACCAATTTCTCAAATTTCTTAATTTTTTGTTAATCTACATATAACAAACAACCTGTGTGCCAAATTTCATAACGCTACGACAACTGGAAGTGGCCTAGAGGTTTTGATTACCGATTTTTATCTCAAATTCATAGATGAGCCGACTCACGCTTGACCAATTTCTCGAATTTCTTAATTTTTTGTTAATCTACATATAACAAACAACCTGTGTGCCAAATTTCATAACGCTACGACAACTGGAAGTGGCCTAGAGGTTTTGAAGCCGACTCACGCTTGACCAATTTCTCAAATTTCTTAATTTTTTGTTAATCTACATATAACAAACAACCTGTGTGCCAAATTTCATAACGCTACGACAGCTGGAAGTGGCCTAGAGGTTTTGATTACCGATTTTTATCTCAAATTCATAGATGAGCCGGCTCACGCTTGACCAATTTCTCGAATTTCTTAATTTTTTGTTAATCTACATATAACAAACAACCTGTGTGCCAAATTTCATAACGCTACGACAACTGGAAGTGGCCTAGAGGTTTTGAAGCCGACTCACGCTTGACCAATTTCTCAAATTTCTTAATTTTTTGTTAATCTACATATAACAAACAACCTGTGTGCCAAATTTCATAACGCTACGACAACTGGAAGTGGCCTAGAGGTTTTGATTACCGATTTTTATCTCAAATTCATAGATGAGCCGACTCACGCTTGACCAATTTCTCAAATTTCTTAATTTTTTGTTAATCTACATATAACAAACAACCTGTGTGCCAAATTTCATAACGCTACGACAACTGGAAGTGGCCTAGGAATTTTGATTACCGGTCAGTGAGTCAGTGCCAAAATTAGCTATTTTTAACCCCCGACCAAAAAGAGGGGTGTTATAAGTTTGACGTGTCTGTCTGTCTGTCTGTCTGTCTGTCTGTCTGTCTGTCTGTCTGTCTGTGGCATCGTAGCATCCAAACGGGTGGACCGATTTTGATCTAGTTTTTTTTGTTTGAAAGCTGACATGACGGTGAGTGTTCTTAGCTATAGTTCATCATCATCAGCCTGCTCATTGCTGAAATATCACGGTATATCTGGTTCGTGATAGGACGATTAGCAACTTGCAGTCGTTTGATGGGTTTTATATTTTGCATCCTGGTTCGAGACACTTATGAATATATACACATTATTGGAAAGTTGACCTGGTGGTGCAGCATCACCTGGTAATCAATAGGATACCCAACTCCTCACCAACTTAGAGCAGAGGTTTCGTGTTTGGGCTCATTTTAATTGCGACAACCAGTAAGACGTAGATAAACAGTAAATATTTGCATGCTGCTGCTGCAGCATCACCTGGATTCTATAGGAGCCAAGCTCCGTATGAACCTAAAGTGGAGGTTTCATGTTTGGGCTCATATTGATGGCCTCATCCAAGAGGACATATTTTATAGATGGTATTCATTGGGATATGATCTAGTTGATAGGAATTATTCTGCACAAGTTTAAAAAGCATAAAATAAAATTAAATTAAGAAATTTAAAAAAACCCCCGCCAAAAAACTTTAAAAAGTAATGAAATAACATTTCCTGACTTTAAGTTTAAATCATTCCTAAGAGTAAAGTAATATTTTAGTCCATAATTGTTGTCAAGGTGTGTCGGGGGACCGCTAATGTAGTTGTTTGATTTCACATAACAATATAAATTAAGGGTCTGTTCACAGCGACCCGAATCGAGAGAATCAGCGACTATTATGGCGATACAAAATGCAAAAGTCGCTGTTGTGGTAGTTTACTTAGCGGTCCCCCGACACACCTTGACAACAATTATGGACTAAAATATTACTTTACTCTTAGGAATGATTTAAACTTAAAGTCAGGAAATGTTATTTCATTACTTTTTAAAGTTTTTTGGCGGGGGTTTTTTTAAATTTCTTAATTTAATTTTATTACAAGGAAATATTTCAGGATCTAACAAATCTATATGTATGAAATTTGGTATATTGCGTAAGTACTAGTATATAATTAGGTAGGTAAAATTTTATCTTTGCTCTCGCAATAGGCACTGAGATACAAGGGGGTCAAAAGTGCGTCGAAACCGTTCGTGTAAATAGTGCACGGCATGCGCGCGGCCTGCTGGAACTTGGCCGCGCACTCCGTGCGCTTTGATAACCGTGGTTTATAACATGCGTACAAAAGTGATTTGTGTCCAGACTCCGGCTCTCATGACTTATAGTATAAATACAGTCTTAATAAGTATAATAAAATAAAGTCTTATACAATATACATATTATTAGAAATGAGACATCAATATTTTCTTTCGTGTGCCAATGAAAGTTACAATCAGCTGGACAACAGTTGAATTTCGCTATATTCTGTAACTGGAGCAGCCAGCAGGGTCCACAGCGGCGCAGAAACCAATATTATTTATGTACAGGTGAAATAAGCAAGTCGTTAGTCAATTGCTGAATTTATCTATCCTGTGACCGTACTATAGCAGCTAGCAGCTTCTACCACGGCGCACATGCCAATATTTTCGTAAACGAATGAAATAAACAAGCCGTCATTGCTGAATTTCGCTTTATTCTGCGACCGGGCTATAGCAGCTTCCACGGCACGATGAAAGTGCGATATCAGGATAAAAACTGGAATCGCGATGGCTGATTACTCCTCGGCGCCGGATGACTCATGACGTAACATTAACTCAATAAGTCGTTTCACGAATATTTAAATGAAGAGGCCATGAGAGGCACGTTTTATCCACTTACGAAGCCAAAAGGGCAATGTTTTGACATGGTTTTGAGTTTTGACAGTCCGTGTGTGTAATTTGTTTGTTGTATGGATCATATACATGTTATAGGCAAACTCCGAAGCTCCGGCGCTCCTAGGTTGGACTGGTCAATCCTCAGGTCAGACTAAATGACTTAGTCAAAGCCCAAACAAATGTAAATTTTCGGCCTTTGACTAAACAATTTTCGTCAAACCTGGGAGGGACTAATTTGGTCAGGCAAACGTCAAAACACAATTTTATTAAATCGGGGTTTGACGAGTCAAACTCCGATATAGGTATGAAGTGTCTTATCTTCGTATATTTGGAAGCATTACTATACTGCAAGGACGTTTTCTTTTTAGCTACTTTAGCGGATTCTACCTCACTGATAATCTGCTCATACAACTGTTTGTTTTTTATGTGAAATGAACACTTATTTTTATTCAAATTAGAAATTTTCTCTTTAAACTTTACTTTTAAAGCTTGTTTATCCACGTTTTTAGTAACAACAACACCGTTTGATTCACTCATCTTCAATTTTACACAATTACACGTCCGCACGCTCAATGAACGAACATGAAATGACAAAACAATCGGTCGGAACACCGCGAGAGACATTATGAACCTGTTTAAACATGTTCAGATCAACGTTTGACCGAGTTTTGCAGTCGCTTCTAGGATTGACTAGGCCAAAACCGAAACAGAATAATTTACTTTCGACGTTTGACTGAAAAGTTAGGAGCTCCTGGGTTTGACTAAAAATACTTCAGGCAAAGGGCGAAATTGAAATGTATTTCGGGGATCGCCTGACGGCTTTGGCCAAACCTAGGATAAACCAGTCCTTCCGCGAAGAGACTGTGTATCGGACTTTGACTATAACATACATACCATTAACCATATCCATACAGTATGGTCGAGTAAGAGAGAGAGAGAGAGAGAACTGCTAGTAGCTTTACCAATAAGCGCTAACGGAGTAGTTTAATGAATACTAAACTGTCATTAATTAATGAAGAATTTGAAAAAAAAATTGATGTTAAATATTTTAAAAGCGACTTTATTACTAGCTATATATTTTTGAAGAATTCGGGTAATACAGTCACATAATAAAAATGTTATGAGACACGGCAGTAAAGCAAATATCACATACCAGTACATTTTAACTAGTAATTATAATATAGTCGCGGAAATGTCGAAACCGGTTACTTTCAACGCTCTCGCGATCCTTATCTGTGTCGAAATATTTGTAATCGATTACCGATACTCGATCGTCTCGATACTATCGAGAACTAAATCGATACTATCGAAAAGTAACTCGATTCATCGAGTACTAATAAGGTACGAGATGAAGATAAAGATTCCCAGGATTGTCCTGCTTTTGGAAATACTAATCAAAGAGAATGGCTCTAGAAAGTAAGGGCGATTTTAATGGCGAACGAGCACGTGTTACGATGTTACGCGATTTTCCTTCGTTCAACAAATAACCAGACTTTTGGACGAGTTGCCAGATGAAAAAAAAATCGCGTCTAGTGACTTGAGTTGACTTGACCTACTGGGACAAGTCGCTTTATAAAACTACACAGGTGACAAACAAAATTTTTGCTTTGGGGTTGAAACCGGTGGCGATTGGCGTCATCTCAAAGTCCACGTAATATCTCTTGTGTCGACTGTCGACTCATTTGTGCCATTCTACCACAGTATAAAACCTCATTGTTTCTGTTTGAAGTAAAGAATTCATGTCACCTTAAAGTATTTTTGTTAAAATAAGCTTAACAAAGTTTTTTTTATAATACGGAAGTCCATTCTACTTTGTTATCAAAAATCGATAAATACTCGAATTTATGCGCTGTTATCAAGTCAATTCAGAGCATATAATGTTTGGTACTTTACTGCCTTACGATTATGTTAAAATGTAGCAAACGGGTCGCAACTCGCAACATAGTATATGACAGGAAGTAAGATTAGGTAAGACTTGATTAACTTTTACTAGCTAAGAACAAAATATTTATAAAACTACTGTGTACAATGTGAAACTTGTACATGTCTATGTGGTGTACTAAATACTACTAAAGTTCAAACGGCGAATCCAAAAGACAATACTTTTAATATTATGTATGATGAAATTCTGTGTCAAAAATAACGAATTTTGATCATTCTTTAACTACGTCTATGGTACCACTTTTTGGTTTTGACTCAATGCTTAGACCTGAATTGATCGAAAATTCGAACACTGGGATGCGACAAAAACTGTTATAATATGAATTAATTTAAAAAAGTTAAAATTTAAGATAATAATAATTATAATCAAACATATTAAAAATTCATAGATATTAAAACTCAGAATAGGCTATGCATCTATTAATTTAAAAAATCTTATAAGAAAAATTATTACAGCTCGACAAGGCTGTATATGAACGTGGCAAGAAAAGGAACTAACGCTTCTATCATACAAAAACGTCATTTTTGACAGTTCTCCCTTTACCAGCAGTGCCCTGTCCACATTCATTTAAAGCCTTGGAGCACTTTATTAGAGATTCAAGAGAGCCTACGTCAATTTCAAGCCTCAAACGTCAAAATTGCTTCAAAGTTTAAGTTGAGGATCAAGATGGTTTTTCCATTTTATTTGAATGAGAATCAGAAATTCACCTAGATTTCGGTTAATACCCACTATATTATAAGTCTACCGTAGACGTATAATATATATAATAGACATAATCATGGCACGTAGACGGTCTATAATAGACACCAAAAGAAAACACAACCTGTGTGCAAATCAATGTTGATGATATGTGATGATGATGTTGATGACGATGATGATTTCGATGACGATGATGATGCCAAACTCACGCTCGGAATTAATACTGATGATCAATTATTGTGATTTAGAACATTATACTGTATGTGTATTGTGTGTATGTTGTAATTGTTTTAAATTATTATTCATGTAAGTATTTTTAAAATTACACTTTGCGAAACAGGTGACTCACTGTGTCACTGACTTCGATGACCTTACCTAGATGCATAATATAAAACATAATGTACAATTAAAACATAATATAACGTAGTATTCAACATCCATACTAATATTATAAATGCGAAAGTGTGTCTGTCTATCTGTCAGTCCGTCTGTTTGTCTGTCTGTTACCTCAAATGCCCAAACCGCTGAACCTTTTTTTACGAAATTTGGTATATGGGGATACTTTGAGGTCCGAGAAAAGACATAGAATACTTTTTATCCCGGCAAAATGTACGGTTCCGCCGCAACGCGCAACGGAGTTGCGGACGTTATCAACTGTATAATATTTAATCAAAGATTTTTAGTAAGTTAGGCCCACTTGCGCCAATCTGGGTTAAAGTTAACTCTGAGTTAAACATCATGTCATATCTGTCACTCACCAAGTCAGTGACAGAGATGACATGATGTTTAACTCAGAGTTAACTTTAACCCAGATTGGCGCAAGTGGGCCTAAGTATTTTAAAATGTAAACTTGGCGGTGTTTTTGGGTTTTTAACAGGAGTTTATGTATTAAATAGAGATTAGAGATACAGACATCAGCCAATCAAATAATGATCAAAAAGATAAACTTCTGTCAAAAAATGAATAAAATCCTACAAATACAGACTTACTCTATACTCTACACTGCGAATTGCGATGAAGCACAGAATTTCATACAAATGGTCACATATTGTTGTGCCTCGATTCGCCGTTTGGACTTTAGATTTCTGATGATAAACATTCTCCGGCGAGGAAAATTGGCAAACTTTCTCAGAGCTTATTGATTAAACTTATATTAGAAGTAACATCAGCATTAAGCATATCATTGACATCATTTGCCAAATAAAAGAAATATACAATAGTGGAAATCAATTCGAAGTTTTGATTAATTAGTGATGGGATTCGATGAAGTTATCGATAAAATAAATAACGGTATAGTACGAGGTTTTTATTGGTGACAATAAAACACCTATTTGGTTGATGTGATACGAAGATTTCACTAACTTATGCATTTACGTTAAGTATTGCTTTTAATCTTTTTACATGTGGGATGCGCGTTAAAACTAAAATCTTGTAAAGTGTTTTCTTCTCAAAATACATTGTTATATACTCTATGTCATTATTTCCCATTGATTTTATCTGTACATGACAAAAATTAATCATATCTATTATCCTTTTCTTACAATGAGCATTAAATTAGGAGCTATCTAGTTAATTGCACGGCACCGTTATTTCCCCGTATCATGATAGGTTAATAGCGGGAGATAAGAGTACGGTAAAATTAGTAATGAGCGGTTCCCGCTTCGGTTCCCGGTTCCCGGCTAACTTCATCATATCAATCCGCCTAGCCCGTTCGAAATCGCCGCACACAATACATAACGGTCCATACCAGTTTATCGTTGTCCGTGTAAAATTCCTCTATTTGTGTCCGCAATATGTAGGCCAATTTGCTTTTTGCCGCGACAGGTTTTATTGTGGACAATCTAGCGGCAAATTCGTCGATGATTTATCGTCAATTTTACTTTTTATCGACAATTTTACTTTTGACCGGGACGTCACTAATTCAAATTTCGACCCGAATACGTTTGATTATGGCGTTTTTTGATTGCTTAATTATTGTAATCAACTGAATGACTATTATTGCTGCGGTCACAAACGAACTTGATCGTTAAACGGCTTACTAATATGGATGTTTTGTTGATAATTGGGTATTTTAATCAGTGTACAATTTTAATTTTCTGTGCGTTGAATCGAAGATTCGTCAATTGGCCTAGAATCTAGATTTTGACAGTGTTTGTTCGAAACAAGCGTGTAACGTTAAAATCCCACCACCTTTTTGCACTGCTACTTTTTCATTCTTTTCCTTTTTAACTGACCTCTTAGTTTCTTTTTCTTAATTCTCCTCTCTCATGGTATTAGAATTAGCTCCATAATAAAAAAATCTCCTTAAATAATTATTGTGAACCTTCTCGATAATATCATTAAAAAGTCAGTCTGTTCTGGAATCTTCCATTAGGCACTGACATCCGGCCCTCGGTATTAGAATTTATTGTGTGTTGCGCGCAGACATTATTGCGAAAGTGTGTTTAGGAGGTACAAACGCGCCGATGAACACGACGCGAGGACAGGCGACATGGGCTCTTGGACTACACTTTTTCCGTTAGACACTAAGGTTCATCAACGAGACAGGCTCTTTGACTTTACAGTTTTCTGTAACCATCAACATCTTACGAGTCTTGGCTCTTGGACTACAACTAGATAGGTACACCAAATTCCATCAAAATCGGTTGAGCGGTTGAAGCGTGTAGACTGTAGAGGTTATCAGACAAAACCTTATCACCTTTTTACTAACTTTTTGTTAGTGCTAGTGATAATGAAATGAAAAATAATATAAAATTATAATAACTTTACATATACACGTGAGTATGACACTCACGTGTACAATTATTTTAATTACAGAGCAGTGAGCACTAAAATTATTAAAATTATCTTTATTCATATTTTTATTGTATGAAAAGAAGAGTTTTCAGAAACAAAATTTTCTATAGTTTTGTCCAAAATATTATGGTGAAACTAAAAGAAAGGGTAGATAATTGCAGGTATGCGGCTAAATTATTGGTAAAAATTTAACAAATGGGGTGTCGATAGATTAGTTATGATACCGCTGGTTGGAACTACTAATATATTATATTATATTCTGTGCCGCTGGTGACATAGGCTGTGTTTTTGAGAGTTGTAGTTTTGTCCGGTGACTTGGGTCATAACTCATAGTTTTAAATTTATTAGGGTTGTTCTATATTTAAGTTGTTTGATTTAATCAACATATCAATTATCAGTAGCTCATGCAGCCAAAAACAGTAGTCATCTTTTTCACAAGTATCAAATTGCATTCTCGTATCAGAATTATTATTGCATTCATTTGGCCGTCATAACGTTCCTTTTACGGTCCTGATATATGAGGTTACATACTGAGCTTTTATTTAAATTGCTTTAAAGATGCGAAAAATGTTTACTGACTAACGGTAACTTCATGGCGACTTTTTTATTCATAAGAGTTGATATAGGCGACGCTTAAGTGGACATTTATTTGTATATTTTTAATGCAAAAGTCGATTTAAAATCTCTACCGGCAGGAGTGTGAAGAAAACAATTGACGTAGCCATACATTTTCGCCGCACGCTATAAAACAGAGGACACTACCTCTCCTACGCTCCAGATCTTCTTCCGTCTTATGAGTTTTCGATCAGCAGGTCACATGTATTTATGACGCGTGTTTAACATTTTTCAACCATTCCGAAAGAATTTTACAAAGTAGGAAGTTTTCAGTTCAAAAATCACATCTTTAGAATCAATTAGAAATAAATTATGTATTCAATTCTGAAAAATATCTTAGGAAAAGTATGACGGAACGAAATCAAAAATAATTTTAATGTAATTTTGTTGCTTGCGAACAACATAATGCGAATATTTGTATACATTATACTAACACAATTAGTAATATAAATAAGAAGTTTCGCACGCGATGAGGCACCTTTGTCTACTGTGAGAAGAATAAAAACAAAAGGTTACATCACAGAGTGCAGACCATTTCCCACGAACTGAGCCGATTTTGATAAAACCGCGACGGAAATGTTGTCACGTGTGTAAAGCAAACTTAACAAACATAGGTAGGGCATGATAATATGAAACTAGTATCAAACTGGATAAAACAAGTAAAAAATTATGAAAAGGTGTTAAACCTTTGGTTGGTCATGTTAAAGGATTGTTGAAAATTAAAGTTATAAATGTTAAAAGTCGTTAAGAACCAGAATAACATAAAGAGTCTTTATTCCTACACATGCCAAAAACATCAGGTGCGTAAGGATCCAAAAATATCCTGAACCAAAAAACGCGCAAGCATCCGACGCGTGCTGAGCCAGTTCTCATAAAATGTAACAATGCAATAACAGCCATCCGAACTTTATTTTATTGGGCGTGTATTGTTTTTATAGAGCACAAGAGACGCTTAATTATCTCATTCACATAATTGGTGCAGTGCATTCTTGCAAGCTGCGAACGTGCGCAGGCGCAGGTGGGCGTCAAATACCTTTGAGTAGTAAACAATATTTACATGTGCAATTCGGTGTATGAACATAAGCAATTGGCATAATATCGACCCAAAAAATATCTTCTTTTTTTCTCTATCTTTTGAAGTAATTTTATCCTACAAATCCACCTGTTTGGGAAACATCAACCCCAAAAGTTACATCGTTTTTTCTCTGCCTATCTTTTAAAGTAATTTTATCCCACAAATTCACCTGTTTGGGAAAATTTAACCGCAAACGTCACTCTTTGTCGGACGTTTTGGGAACGGTTTTTGGGAAAGCAACACAATATCCCAAAGCTGGCTCATGCGTCAGTAATCTGATCTCCAATATTCACCTGTTACGGTGTAACTCGATCACCTGTCCTTGTTTCAACTGATGCTGTCCTTGTCTAGCTGGACGTGCTCTATCTGAGTATCGGTGTTATGACTACAACTAGTTCAAGATCACTGTTATGTGTCATTTTTAACCGACTTCCAAAAAGGAGGAGATTATAATATGTTCCGTCTGTTTATATTTTTAGTCTCTAGTCTCTACATATTATCATTATTAGTCTGAACCTCTATTCTCATCCATATATTGACGTGGGAGAGCCATGCTTCGGCACGAATGGGCTGGCTCGACCGGAGAAATACCATGTCCTCACAGAAAACCGGCGTGAAACAGCGCTTTCGCCGAGTGAGTGAGTTTACCGGAGGCCCAATCCCCTACCCTATTCCACTCCCTACCCTCCCCTATTCCCTTCCCTTCCCATCCCTACCCTCCCCTATTCCCTTCCCTTCCCATCCCTACCCTCCCCTTTTACCCTATTCCCTCTTAAAAGGCCGGCAACGCACCTGCAGCTCTTCTGATGCTGCGAGTGTCCATGGGCGACGGAACTTGCTTATCAGGTGACCCGTTTGCTCGTTTGCCCCCTTATTTCATAAAAAAAAAATACTATATGCCTGGTTTCTCAAGGTTTTTGATAGAAGTTTATCTATTAGCTCTGTGTCTGTAAAGTGTAATGTGATATTTCCGATCTATCAGAAAAAGGCAGCACATTTTACTATCTATTCACTGTTTATATATATAGCAAAGGGGTTAACATACAAAGATGGTGGCGACCTTTACGAACATTAATAAAACGCTTAATAGGTACAAACAATTTATGTCTTCAATTGAGAACAGGTTTGAAGCGACCTCAAACACATTTAAAGGATATCTTTACGATCTAACTCATGTGTAGGTCGCGTTCGAATATCAACATCACCGAAGGCTCGAATCACTATGACACTTGTTCATTAGATACTATTACTATACTCTATTTTATATTCTATATACTATACTATACTATACTCTATATAACTAGCATCACTGTTTGAATTGTGTACTATATCTACTTTAGCTTGGCTATCATTATTTTTTACTTCCCTAAGACCGAGTTTATGTATAAAATGCACTGGCATTTTTTGTCAATTCAATTTTGAATCAGATAAAAAATGTATGTCTGCTTACATACAAAAAACAAATTTAATTTCATGCAAATCACTAAGACTTTTCAATGGATCGTCCAAGAAATGGGGCAGTGGGTCTCGAATATCGATTTTTTATCGACGATTTATTGCGAGAGTGACGTGAAGTAATCGATTTTTGATTGATTCAGTCGTTTGTATGAAGGCGAAGGATCACGATTGGCATCGATAGGCAATACTGTGTTAAAAATTGTTATAAAAGATACATAGTGTAATAATATGTACAATGTACATACCTGATACTGAATCTTGCTTCTATTTGTAAATAAAAGTCTTCTACCACTTTGTGATTTATTTCACCTGTTTAGTTCTTTTCTGACCAATCGCGAATGCCCAGAAGGATCAAGGGATCCGATCCTAATTTGTATATATAGAACATAGATAATATGTGATTAATCTTAGATATATACCTTTTCCATTAGTTTGCAATTTATCTATATCGGAGTTAAGCCAAAAATTGTGTAATTGTTTTCGATAGCACTTTTATTCCGTTACTTTTTATTTTTACTAAGCAAATACTGATATTAGTAATTACAAAAGTGACACATGCCGTGGCTCATCACAACGGGGCCGTCTTTGATCTCGTAAATTGCTTTTACTGAAGATTATGTTCGGTTTGTCATTTGTGTGATGATTTGCGGTGATCACGATGTTTGTTTTTCTAGGACAAATTATTATTTTTCATTTCTGGCCCATTATTTTTTTATGTAAATGTAATAATTATATACTTACTTTTATGAATTTGTTTTTCTATTGAGTTTTGGTTTGATTCGATTTTCTCTTTTTTATAATTCTTAATTAATTTATTTTGTGTCTCAAGTTCTCAACGTCAAACTTTGAGTCACAAAATAAATTGAACAAAAATTTTTATACAAATCTCCAAATTTAAATACGTTGTTATATTATGTAATGCTCTCTATACTTTATGTCGGTTGCTGCTTTCGTAAGGTCATGGGAATATCCGAATAAAGTACAACTCGTGGTAACCCCGTGCTGCGCGTGCGCCGTTTTTATGAATGGGCCAATGTTAGAACAAATTTAACGGGACCGCGCGTTTTTGCACCTGACGGCTTCTGTCATTCGGCCATGACAGTCGTGAAAGTTCGGATGCGTATGTAAATGCCCCGTGTTATACCGAAACTGGAAAAAATATTATGCGTCCCTCTCGCACAATTTCTCTCGTTAATTTAGGTTATATTTTCACTGTTTATCGGTTAATAGACTTTCTATTTGTTAATCAACTTTGGACATATTATAGGAATTAAGAACAATGAACGGTAGACCATTGTTTGCTATCCACTTTTTCCTTCGCAAACAACTTCAACATTTCCATCAATACTAATTAAAGACGTGAGTGCATGAATGAGGTATGTAACACATTTCGAATTTCGAGTAAATCGCGTTTAAAGTTTTGAAAAAACTTTTTATGATTTTTCATCACAAATCAAGTAATGGCTTTTGTTATTTGTATCAGGAGGTGTAAATATCTTCCGTCTTTATTGTTATGTTAAAAATTATATAAAAAAATCTCCATTCTAGGATAAATTAGGAAAAATGTGAAGTTACTCGGTTCTTCACTTTTAAATGCAACAAAATCTGTAAAGACTGTCAATGCATGAAGTACACATAAATCACTTTTTTTTTATTGAGATGAAACAAGACTCAATTTAAAAGACAATAAATTCACGGCCAAACAGATTTAAACAAAAATGGATTATACTTTTGAAAGACGGGAAAGATTATAAGGGAATTCCGTATTAGAAAACTAAATGTAAACAAAACTGAGTTGTAGGCGTCATCTAGTAGGAATTAAGTAGAGAAAACGAGATGATGAAAGTAATAATCTCCAAAGCAAATTTCGTCGAAATCAGTTCAGCCGTTTAAGTGTTAAGAAGCATTTAAGATCATACAAACACGATTTCCCAATTTATAGTTTACTAGTCTAGTAAGATCAATTAATTTTTTAAAATATCTTGGGTTTCTCAACGTTGATATAATAAATATTATAGATTGTTTAAAATGAACCCTTACTTAATAAATAAATTTAAGTATATTAATAATAATAACTTAAATTACGCACTATTCAAATGTTACAATTAAAAGAACAAAATACTAATTCAAGTTTTTATTGTGTTTTAACTTACTTTTAACTGCGTTTTCACGACTATGGCTTGTACGTCATAATACCTAGTAAAAAAAAAACAGTCAAGTACTTACAATAAAAAATTCTTTGTCGAGCATAGCTAGTTCGATTTTCAAATTTGGCCCGCGCGCTCATATTTTGAATTTGGAATGAACTATGAAGTATCGACGCGACCAAAGAATAAATAGGTACACTAGGTACGCGAGTCGCGACGCGACGCTATAAAGTATTAGCACAGGATAAATGCAAACAGCCAAACTGATGCCTAAATATTTTTTTTATATTTCCAACAATTTAATATTATAATAAAAACAAAAACAAAATATTTTATACGTAGGTACCATTTAAGTTACGATAGGTTTTTCCAAAATTTTAATTTGTTTGGAAACAACGAAAAGCGCCTAGTCTTTAATAAAATAACTATCGTAGTATAAAAGAGTATGGATGTGTATGAAATATGCTTTGATTATTATATGTATAAATATGTATTGTGTATGATATAATAAAAATCTTAAATATACAACGTTGTCTGGTACCTGTAACACAAGCCCTTCAGGTACTTAGCACGGGGCCAGACTAACGTGATGTGAAGCGTCCATAGATATTATTATTATTTTCTTAATAATGTGTCATTATTAATATACCTACTAGAGTTTTGCCTAGAATGTGAAAGAGTACTGTTGTATTTTTTTGTATTATTTTCCTTAAATTATTTTGTTAACTGTGTTTTATTTTAATGTGTAAAATTGGCAGAATATTAACCATTATTACATATTCGTTATCATGCACGTGCTGCAACTTCCAGGAACGTGCTTTTTGTGTCCCTCCAAAACTCCGTCAAAAGTTTCAGTATAGAGTATAGGGTAATCAACCGACTTGACTCCTTGACTGCTTGACTTGACTTTTACTTAGACTTTGACTAGACTTTAGATATGATCATAAATGACGATAATATAGTAAAAACAAAAACGTTGATGAAAATTATTATTATGAAGAAGACTGACTATACCTTTGTATGTGGCAAAGTACACCCCCGGTGTCAGAGCCAAACGCTAACAAAAAAAAATATATACTAAATTATCTATGCCTTTGAATAATAGAACAATAAAAAAGTCGACATAATATTCCTTATTTAAAAAAAGTAAAATATTCAAGCGATCTCCCGTACTGCAACGCATATGGGATTTGTATGGGATGTAATTACCCGCTTCTTGCATAGTCATTTGGACGAACCTTGTAACTTACCTGCTTCATCATCTGGCTAACTTTGTAAGTATACGTAAAATTCTAAATTTTTTGATTGCAAATCATTTTCCAAGTCCTAAAAGCTACATTTATGCAATAAAACGTAAATTTTCAAAAATGTTACTTACCTCATTCATGCACTCATGTCTTCAATTGTTTTCTAATAGTCGTTTAATACCTCCATCATAATTAATGAAGTATTCCCTCAATGCGTATTAAAAGAATAATGTGGTGCAGATTACGTCTAATTGCGCATAATCGCGGATGATTAACATAACAAAGTTGCATCATAACTAGGCGAACTTTGAACGTGCTTTTGAGACGGTAGCCAGGAATGCGTTCTTTCCAGTTTAGTCATTTACTCATACATATTTATATTTTTATCAGGAATAGCTAACCACTAAACGCGAGCAACCTCATAAAGTATAACAACAGTATTCCTAAAATTCATCTCTGAGTTAGGAAGAGGGGCTACCACAAGGATCGGTTGTAGATCTACAACTGTTTGCTCTGTATAGGACCGCATAATTTGTGAAAAAATTAACTTATTATTATTGTTTATTTTGTTTCAGGTATGTACCTATCTACTGCTGTCAAGTCTGCAATAGTCTGGTACTGTAAGATGTTAAATTGTTTAAGTCACTTTTATTTTCATCTATGATAAGTTGAGTCTTATTTTATTTTTTCATCAACTTCCTATCCCAAAAATAATTTCTTATTTTACTTTGGAAAGGGCCTTAAACCAATGATTTAAGTCCCACAGTAATAGAAATTCCTCAGAACTTGAAACTAATATTTTTAACAGTAATTAACGTATATTCTCTACGTAACGCGTTAACGTAAAGCCGACCGAATAAATCACGTTTACTCGATACGCGCCGGAAAATCGATTCGTGATCGCTTGCGCTGTTTTTGTGTATTCTTTATTATACAACTGGCGGAAATGGTTTATTACTTGAAAGTGGTTAATATATGGCCAATAACTGTAATAGCTTTATTGTGGCTTACTAGGTAGTAAATAACACAAATAAAACAGCTTTATCATACTATCTACTGTCTTAATTCTAATGAGCATTTCTAACAGAACATAATCAAAATACGCAGATTTTTCTCGTGAAACCCAGGGGGTCGCGACCCACAGCTTGAAAAATACTTGTAAGCTTAGCTTCATTTCGACTAAGTTATTCAGACAGAACTTAAGTTCTTGACCAGCTCAATCATTATCGTAATATGGATGTTTTTTTTTCGTTTATTTCAAATCAATACTACAAAAGTGCTTAATCTATTTTCCCGCCAAACTAAAAATATATATGTATGTATAGACTATAGACGGTAGACTTAGTTACTGCAGGGAAGGAAGTCCTTGGACCTTGCTACAATCGGTCCAGCTATTTTGGAGCTCCAAGCAAACAACTCTTCTTTATAAGTAAAGATGCAATAGCAACAATGCTACTAGAATATACTATGCATATGCATATGGCCCGGATTCCGAGCAGAAAGTGGTCGCGTGTAACACGAAGCTGGACGGTCTACTAGACCGTGGCGGTTGCTGCATGGACGCATGTGGTGAGCGCCAGCGGGAGCGTTTAGCGATTCTTTTAGCATGATGTGCACAAGAATTTGTAAAGACAAGATTATTTAAAAAAATATATTTTATGCTTTCAGGAAATTAATGTTCATATGAAGAGCTAAAACTGAGAGCTAAAAAAACTGCATTCTGGGTCTTGCATGCTTGTTCAATACATATTATTAATATTACATCTTGTTTTGAAACCATTGTATTGTATCACATCTCTCATATTATTATCTTCTAATTCCACAAGTTTGTTAATAAATTAACTGTTACGTAAACTTACATACCACTTTTTTGAGAGAACTTCCACTTCCCTTTTTAGTATTTTGCGCGTGCCGCTTAGGCCTAAATCAGCTTGTAACACGATACCCCCTCTCGCCTGTAACTTGCGCCACGGGCCGCAGTATTCAGAGTGTGAAGGAGAGCGATCGACAGGTCCAATGTCCATGTATCTGTCGGTTTGTGTTACAATTTACTTTTGTTACATGGCGCCGTTTTTTGTTGCTATTTGTCATTTGAATAGGAAAAGTAGTTGTGATTTTGCAATTAGGCACCTCTATTCTATGTCTCTATTCTTTAACCATCGAATAGGTAAAGTTCTCGTGTCACCAGTCACCACAGATATAGTATAGGTGTCACGGTGTTTATTGCGAAACTTCCCCGAAACGGAGCAATTTTGATTGAGTGTTGTGTTTTAAATCGAGTATGTCTGAGATTGAGCGAACATGTGTTTTTCAAAGTGTTAAATGTTATTAGTAGTTCTAAATTAGACTTTCGACATATTATATTATCCACTAATTGCATTAATTAATAATTCTCAAAAAAAAATCCATTCCCGGTTTTGGTTAATTTTCGGTAGCGTCAAACGCGCCATGAATCATGATGTCTCTATTTTATTGGAGAGATAAGCTCCTGGCAAAAACGCCATAAACCAGGCATAAAATTTATAATTATGCTATCGTATTTTAATTACTAAAATCTTAAATTCAAGTTAATACTATAGGGCTTCAAATTTAACTGTTCATAACATGTAACTGTTTAATCAAGTCGAATGTTTATAAACTTCTTGCCCACTGCAGTGACTGCAGCTAATATTTTACAATTTACTCAGCGGATCAGGTGTGGAGAATGTTTAATGTACAGACATCCCACCTTGCTATTACTTCAACCTTAAATCTATACGAATAAGGTTCAAAATACGTTTGTAACTGTACATGCGTCGTAAACAAATTACGTCCCCCGGCTTCGCTTCCTACGTGCTATTAACGAATAAAAACTTATGGTCGCATCGATCTTTTTACTTTTTCTTTATCTGAATGAGGTAAATTGGTAATTTTGACCAAAACAAGCGAGTCAGCCGGTTTATGTGTGCTTAAAATCATTACTTTGTCATTTCAAGTTTACGCGATGCAGTAGGTCCGAAATACTTGCTCATATTCCGCATATTTTACGGTAAATGTTGTAAAAAGTCTGTAGAATGCTTTGTAACCATGATTTCTGTACCTGACGATATCAATATTATGGTCCTACATTAAACAAATTAAAACAAAAAAAAACATTTTCACTAGGACGTCGGAAAACATTGATGAAACTAGTTAGAGGTCTGAACAAATCAAAAATGATCTTTCAACCTTATGAGGTACATGTACTGCACCTTTACAGGACATGTAAGAGGGAGATGCATGTTCTTTGTGATAAAGCTCTTATATCAGTCCGAAACATAGCCTTTCCGATTTATCGTATCGTGTAAACGCTCGACTACGAGGAAGTATGAAAATTAAACATCTCGACAAATAATTACAATAGACTATAGAGTTCTCATATCGAATATGACGGAAAGGGAAATCCGGCACGTTTCCGCGGCCGTAACGGAGAAATTGTCATTACTGTGGTTTACATGGAAATTACATAGTTCATAGTCTTACCGGAGTTCTACCCGAGTTATGGTCGTTATGTCGTTGGCATAAGGGATTACAGAATTTCAACACGATACCTCGATTCTGCTTTTTGCATAGTACTATCAGAAAACTGAAAAGTTGATTCCTAGGCAGATGACGGACCTAAGTTAAGGAGCTTAGTTTGGTCGCGTTAAGGTGACGCCATGTTAAATTGAAAAACCGTGTTGGATGTGTTTGAGATTGCTTGTTTTTTATGCGAGACTGGCCCGGCCTCTCATAGAAAACAAGCAATGGAACAGCAAAAAATTGAAAGGGCGTAGCGACAAAATGGTTTTTGTCGCGTAATTTAAAAACCATAAATACATATTTTCATATAAGCTATAGACAAATTAAAGTGTATACTAGAACCAATTTATGTACAAATTTTGGAAGCTTATATCACTCTCCTCTGTTGGCAAAATAGGAATCCCCTTTTTTACAGAGGCCTTTTTGATTGATTATTCTGTGTTATAAAAGTTGACCAATCGTGTTATGCTATGGGTAATTCAAAGACAAAGACATGATGAATACTGACAGTGAACTTTAATTTCTTAGCTTTAGTCATTGCTGATAAAAATGGACATCGCTACAGCCAAATTATCAAGGCGTCATCTTAAGTCAAACTCATCCAACCGATCACAGACATTGAATTGACATACGCCGACCAAATGACGTAGGTCTGTCAACTGCCTAGGAAACAATTACCTCGATGGTACATTAATACAGCTCCGATCCAGTGATTTCAGGATCGGAATCAATGAAATATGGGGGCTGGATTAGCTTTAGACCAAAACCAAACCTTCAAGAAAAGAGCGTATTCCCTCTTAAAAGGCCGGCAACGCACCTGCAGCTCTTCGGATGTTGCGAGTGTCCATGGGCGACGGTAGTTGCTTACCATCAGGTGACCCGTTTGCTCGTTTGCCCCCTTATTTAATAAAAAAAAAAAACATCAAAATTGTGACAAAAAATTCGGAAGCTCCAATCAGCTTTCGAAACTTATGCCTTTTTTGGCAATGCCACTACTTTTAAGGATAACTTTTAGTGTCATTTAAAGCTTCTTTATTCATACGCTCATCGCAGCAGCGATCCCGTGATATCATATTCCGTTATCAGTGCAGTCAATTACTAGTGCGTATGCGCAGACATGTCGCCGTCTGCGACGCGCCGGGTCAGGGGCCATCCGCCATCTTGTTCTGTTGCCTAGCAACCGATATGATCGTGACCTTTAAAGAGGATGCTGTGATATGAAATGAAGCTTTGAAGTTTGTAGACTTTCAATAATCTTGAGGCAGAAGTGGAAGAAGTATGTGAAGGTGTATAAAAAGGTCTTCCAGACTGGATAGTAGCTTCTCATCTAAAGATATCAAAATGAGAGTACTCGACAATCTAATAATCCCTAGAAGAAAAGAGCTTCAAGATTAGCCACCAGCCGCACCTGTATTATAATATAATAGAGGAAAATAGAAATTTCTATTAAAAATAATTTAAAAAGTGATTTCTTTTATTTTACTATACAAATATGTATCTTGACTTCTAGCCGCTTTTGGCGAAGTAATCGCTTCCCATCAGCTGCTCGTTTGCCTATTTTTTTCTAAAGTAACAATTTGTGGTCGACTCAGAGAGCACCCTCAGAATTGCTCAAATTGCCGCCAGTACATCAGGTTTTCTGGTGTTTGTTAACTTGATTCTGCGGTGTCGTAACTCGAAATTGCGGTTGCTATTGTAGAGAACTTTGTTTGTCTGTCTGTTCTTTATGATGAGGTATTATTAAATGGCCGAGGAATGAGGAAAGTTAAGGAACTAAGAAGGTCGCAGCTTATGTTCCTCTGAATCTAACGGTACAGTGCTGAGGGCATATTTTAGATGACATAATATGATAATTTCTCTAAAAGATTATCTTCTGTAAAGGATAGAGTATCCTCTTCTACCGCTAAACCGATTTTGATGATAGATATTGGTATGGAGAAAGGACTGTATTTTTTACCGAGTCTTCAAGAAGGGTTAAATTGATTCATTGGCAGTTAACAGAACTACGTCATTTGGTCGGATTGCGTCAACGGTCAATCCAATGTTACCTGTGCTCTGTCGGCTGGGTTTGATACAGCGTTGCCAGATTTTTGTGCCAAGTCGGGACTTTGGAACTTTTTGAGTGAAAAAGCGGGATTCTTTGGTCAATAGCGGGACGAAGTAAAAAAAGGTATAAATAAAATCAAAAGTTTTTTTTAATTTTTTTCTTTTTATTTGCGTAACGTAAAACGTTTATGCGACAATAGATAGCTAAAGTAGGCAAAGTAAATCCACCCCTCTACCTCTCACACTCTTATCTTCATTACGCACCTTTCTTTCTCAGCACGCTGCACGTACGTTCGGGCTTTCCCCGAATAGCGGGACTGAGCCTGTCCCGCGCGGGACATTTAATTTTCATTAAAAAATCGGAACGTCCCGATTTTGGCGGGTCTGGCAATGCTGGTTTGACATAACGCGACCAAATATCGTAGGTCCGCCATCTACCTATGAATCAACTTCTCTGATAGTACGTGTACGTACTATCAGAGAAGTTGATTGAATTCTCGCCAGTTTTAAGTTAACTTGTGTCAAATCCCTTACATTTGCAACTTCAACTTCGTCGTCATTATCGAATATATCTGAGTACCCAGGGAACCAGACATCTGTTAACGCCTCGCTCATATTTTCCACCTAACGGTGCAGGGCTACGGCTTAATAAGACAGATTAAATCATACCGTTAGATAACATAAGCTACTCACTAATTGGCCTGTTTGTTCGTCATTTACATGCTTACAATATCATTTTAATGTGTTTATGCTTTGTAATTTTTTGATCTTTGAAGTGCAGTGAGATTATGAATTTCGCTAGAAAAGATATGTATCTGTTTGACTAGCAATGCTAAAACGTTAACTAAGTCTATGTAACTAATCGACAACTCTGTTGAATCGATAAGCTGTGGTCAGCAAACCCCAGAAACCGGCCATCTTTGTTAGAAGTTCTTTAGTCACCTTCAGTCTCCTAGACGGATATTCTTCCTCTTTCTCTATTTTAATGCTTGTTTCTTAAACGATTTTCTACTATTTTGTAAGTTGTAACTAAGTAAGACACAACAGTGTTGTCAGTTGGCAGTTAAAACCTAGGTTTTACAAGCCCTAGACTAGACTAGACAATAGAAGTCCGCCCACGCGCGGCACGTGACCACCTGTCGTGATCGCCGAACAAGATCGTCGTGATAGAACGATCACAGTCCAGATAGAAATGACCACATTTGTGATAGAAATTATCATGATTTTTTTGTGTATTTTTAACATAGACATACTTACAGAGGGTTAGTGGGACGTGTCTGTCCGTGGGTCAGATTTTTGGGTTTCAAAGATTACACGAGCGAGAGTTTTTATTAACATCAGCTTTAATGCTCACTGCTTTGTGGTTCAAATGTCCTAATTTGTAAAGGGAAGGTAAAAACTATATCGTGTCGCGTAATGTCAGTTGCCTTTACGCCAGGTATAAACGATATCGACGATAAAATATTAAAAAAAAAAAAAAAAAATATCCACAGACGAACGTATAACCTCCTCGTTTTTGGAAGTCGGTTAAAAATGTTTACAATCTACATTATGTTACTATACGTAGTAATAATAATAATTTTTTACTACCTCGCATAACTTCACTAATGAGATCTGTTACGCAAAATGACATAAACCATTAAAACTTCCTTATTAAAAAGTCGTTCTTGTGGTCGTACGATTGGTTTGCATAATAAATTAGCTTATTGAAGTACCTACATATTATATTAGATCATGTCCAATTATTATTTATGTTTATTTATGTGCTGGTTATACCGTTCCTAATATTAAAACCTGATTGAGAATTCGTAAGACGAGAGAAGAGCTGTAGATAGTGCACCGTAGGAGTGGAATCAGTATAATTTCACTCTGTTAGTGAAAATGCATGCTTTGTCAATTGTCTACCGTTTCGTTTAGTCCGGCTATTTTTGTAGGTTACAATTTTAGATTATTCTTCAAATTAAACCTCATAATATCTGCGCTAGGTAGCGTCATAGTGTTTTTAAAATTTCAAGGCCAGCACTATCATTACCTCGGTAAATAAAGGTAAGGTTTTATGTATGACGTCACAACGCTTATCAGTTATCACTGATAATACTCAAGTAGTCATCGTTTGAGGCCAAAACAATAGTCGGGGTTATACAAAACCTTTTTCGCTAATGACTGTAATTAAAGAGACAAAAGAATGAAGGTTTTGGCCAAGGATGATTCCTGGAGGTAGTATTTTTGAAGATAAGGATCCTTCAATGATGACGGGTTAAATATTTTATAGCGCCGTTGAATCGGGCTCACGCACACAAACGTACGAAGTTCAACCACGTCTGACAGTCGATTTGTTCGTTTGTGTTAAGAACCTTGAGGCGTCCTAGTACGAAAACAAATGATACTTGTGCTTAGATATTTTAAGACATCCTAGTACAAAGACAAGTTGCCGATCAGCAATTTTGCCAAAGCTGTACAATGGGTGGCAATGCTTCAAAAGCTTTTATGAAAGCAACATGCTTACGCCAAAATTACTACTGTGCTCTCAATGATGATTCTCACTTTCGACATGATTACATTCAATGACAGCTACCATCAAAATTGACGAAATGTCGCAATATTATTACGTGCGACACAAAAAATTGTAGGGCGCCGAACAGGTCTCGATACTTGGCATTTGGCAAGTGACACCGAACTCATATAAACGCACCTTACGAAACGATCGCTCACCGAATTCGATTGTCGTTATATGGTACGCGCACATTCTGTCGGCACTCGGCACGCAGCATGCCGCGTGTAACTCCTCTTAAAATGGCTTGAACATAATATTTTGTATTGCACTCTGCGTCGCGTATCGCGTCGCGTCGGGTGGTAACTGGTAGGTTCTCGCATTGCTAAGCGATTTGCGTCCCTGCATGCAGTCCGCCCCCCTTTGCTGCACTCCGTGCGTAGCATCGTGCTCTGCGATGCAGTGCGGTCTGGCATAGTGTGTGCGAACCTTAATATGTACGAAAGTGAATTCGTATGACCTTTTTAACTGAGGTGACGTGATGATGAAACAGCAAGAATTTTGTTGTGAAAGTAAAACGTAATGTCCAAAATGGTGTAATACCAGTAGGCCTACCCAAATACCTATAAAAATTAAATCGATTGTTAATATTCTATAATTATATTAAGGCGACGCGACGCCTTGATAATTTGGCTGTAGCGATATCGATTTTTCTCAGCAATGACTAAAGCTAAGAAATTAAACTTCATTGTCGGTATTCATCGTGTCTTTGTCTTTAAATTACCCATAGCATAACACGATTGGTCAACTTTTATAACACAGAATAATCAATCAAAAAGACCTCCGTAAAAAAGGGATTCTAATTTTGCCAACAGAGGATAGTGATTTAAGCTTCCAGACTCCAGTACATAGATTGGTTTAAGTACACACTTTAATTTGTACATAGCTTGTATGAAATATATTTGTTTTTTAAATTACGCGACAAAAAACCATTTTGTCGCTTACGCCCTTTCCATTTCTTGCTGTTCCATTTCTTGTTTTCTGAGGCCGGACCGGTCTCTCATAGAAAACAAGCAATCTAAAACATATCTAACACGGTTTTTTTTACTTTGAGGCGGTGTCACCTTATATAAACTAGACGTTTCACGCGGTTCTCCCATCCCAAAAAAGGCCCTGTGGTCTACTCTATGTATGTGCCAATTTACAAAGAAATCGGTTTATTACTTTGTGAGATTTATGCGTTCAAACAAACTCTGTAGCTTTAAATATTATTGGTAGGTATAGATTGGTACTACTATAAATATATTGTATATATTCTGTGGTATACATAAGAAAATAATATGTTAGCTTAACATAGTAAATCATAATCGTATTATTAGTATTCATTATGTTGCTGCTATTCAATAAATAATATCATATTATCTGGAACACAACACCTGTTTTTTTGTGTCATCTCACCGACAAACAATATGCATTAATTACAAAATGTATATGATTATTGATTAATAGATGCTAATCTCGACGTTATAGTTTTTCGACAATGCCTTTAGCTAATCAGTCTATAATCTCATTTAGATGCAAATTCGGCCGCTTGTCATATACGAAACACGTCCGAAAATGGACCAATGGGCCTGTCACACCGATTTATGCACCCGTCGATGACGGAACATAATTCATTTAATTATCAAAACTAGTTGGTCGCTGTTCAACTCTTGTTTCAAAATGAAATGTTGTGTTTTATTGTTTTTATGGCCGGTTAACATTATTCCAAACCAGTGATCGAATCCAACGCTGGTATACTACTGGAATAATGTAGACTGTCACTGGACTCCACTAGAATGCTATTAAGTGCATTTCAGTGCCCGTTTACATTATTCCAATAGCAATCCAGCACTGGGTTGGGTAACTGGATTGGAATAGGTTAAGTCCCGATAAAAGTTTGGACCATAAAGATACCAATTTTTATGGTCCAAACTCAAAACCATGATTTGGACCATAAAAATTGGTATCTTGCAGGGGCGAAGGCGAGTTATTCTTCAGATTCGGAAGTAATTTCAGAATTCAGATTTACTGATTTAGATGACATGGATGGTAAAGAATAAAACAGTAGTCTTTTCCTCAAGCCGACTTTAATTATTAAATTATGTCTATAAATAGTTAAATTTCATTTGCACCTGGGTTTCAAGCAAAAAACAGTTATCCGAACTCCGAACATGGGCGTTTAACCTTTGTATGGTTAAATACGAGTTTTGTAAGATCAGAGTTCAAGTTTCATAATTTAATATTTTTTATTAAAACAAGACGCTGATTCGTATCGGAGTTTGTTAATTAATTTTTGGGTTACACTCGTACTACTATGAAACGGCACAGTATACGAATCTTCGGATCCGACCGAAAACCTACTAAAGTTTAGAAATGGTCTTACTCCGAAGTAATATCAGGGTCCTTATCGTCTATCGCAGTCATGGGACAAAGTTCGAAGGCACGTGACAAACTTCGGTGGTCGGCCGAACCGACCTCAGAACGAAGGTAAGAAGGTTTGAGTAAGAAACGGCCCGATCATTTTGCCGAAACATTGAAATTTGCACTTCGGAATAGGCCTCCTGGTAATCTTCGGACATGGATAAAAATGAATAAAAAAACATTTCTTACAAAATATTCCTCTTGGACCAGAAAATTAACCTCATAATGATCGTTCATCGAAACAGATGGGGAAAATCACCATTAACGTACAAATTACAACGCCTTCAACATGGAACACTGCGCTACCTCCTTCCATATTAGCCGATCGATCTTAATCTTTTGCACGGCCTATACCTATTACCTTACGGAAATAGTTGATAATATTATAGGAGTGAATGCCCTTCAACTTTAGATATTTACTCTTTAATGTGTCTAGACTCTAGACCCTGAGTCATATAAGGGCAAGATACAGTTAATATAATAATATGTTAACATATACGGAATGCAAGTCATATTATCACTTCATTATAATACAGAATACTATTAATTTGTACTGCGTACATACATTTAAAGTATTAACTAATAATTTACATACGATACTAGAGTCTGTCCGCAACTTCCTGTGAAGTCGGTTATACTGGGTAACTGCACATTTTGCCGTCAAAAAAGGAGCCTAGATCCTTCTTTACAGTCTAGTCTATTCCTGTACCAAATTTTATAAAAATCAGTTTAGTGATTTAGGCGTTATTATGTAACATACAAACATGGTGTTTTCCCTCATCAATAAAAGGTACCTTGTTAATATTACTTAAGTAAAATATGTTAATGTCTTTATGATTCCAATATGTAACAGTAATTAAGTTTACAATATAATTAAGTTAAGTAGGCGTTAATTTGCGGAAACGTTTGATTAACAACGTTAACGACCATGAAAACCTTATCTAATGTTTATAATGTTTTGTTACATAAAATCAATTTTTTCCAGGCAATCCATACAAATATTATAAATGCAAAAGTTTTTCTGTCTTTCTTTCTGTCTGTCTGCCTGCCCGTCTGTCTATTACTTTTCCGTTGAAACCGGAAATATTTTGAGTCCCGGGAAAGGACATAGGATACTTTTTGTCTAGGAAAAATGTACGGTTCTCGCGATAAATGATATTGGACGCAGCGGAGTTGCGGGCGTCATCTATTATCAAACTAGCAACTAACTGCTTTTCCTTTCGTATTATTATTAAAATTAATTCACTTTAACACCCAATAGCCATCATATTCTGTCTCAATAAAAAATTTGGTTGACGTCGTAAGTTAATGAAATGTTTTTTATTTGCAGGTAAAGCACTAATTGTCCTTTCACATAAACTTTAAAGTTTACTCGGCGACCCGCTTCGGGAGAAATGGTGAGATTTATATCTATATCGGGTTGCCAGCCTAAATAAACGTTGAAAACTATGTAAATTATGGCAACACTAAATAAGAAATATAGTTTATGGAACATTTTTGAGTTAGACTTAAACTTGTATGAAACTGGTGCAATAAATATGAATAAAATATTAGCTGAGAAATATTTATTTGCCGCTATTAAATAGTACGGGAGCCAAAAAGAGAACAATTTTTTTTTGTGATTACAAACAAGCAATTTTTTTGTGAGTAGCTACATTTTGATAAGACGAACAACATTTTTATATTTTTCGAAAAATCTTGAAAGTGGTAGCTAACAGAAATAGAAAGTATATTTGTCAGGGGTTAAAAACGCATTTCCTCGTCAACTCAATATTTATTGGTAATCTGTAAAATAGAAAGAGATTAGAGAAGCTATCCTTCATTCCTCTTAGATTTTCACGAGACAGAGACGGATCACCCATCTCGTTCGCGCAGCAGGATACCTCCCGGTTCGTTGCTCCTCAATTCCCATCCTCATACGCGGGATCAATCTCGCAGGATAATGTGGGGGCTGACGTGACGCCCGGAGAGGGGGGAGGTGGGGAGAAGGCAAATGGCGGCCTAATTACGGCCCCGGGCTGGAGAAAAAACGGCCGCGCGCGAGTTGTGCTGCGCGTGCGCAGTTCCGTAGTTTTTCTTCTTTTTTTGGGATTTGGATAATCAGTCAAAATATACTTTTTTGGATCGCCTAGACTAGAATGTAGAGTGGTGTCTACCACCGATTATGGGAACTAACCTAGCGAGAAGAACCAAAAACTCAATTTGGCTCTAGTCAACTTGGCTCCGTTCCTGCGTTATTCGTTGTAAACAATTTTTATTATGCTTACCTTGAATAAATTGCGTCTCTCAGGACGGTCAATAGACATATTATCGTACAAGATAATATAATCTGGAATGTATTTTTAGATTTTCGTAGGGTAACAAGTTATTATTTCGACTTGTCCGCCATGACTCATGAATCGTTAGGATAGTAATTACAGTAGATTAGTTTTTATAGAAACCATTGGATATGAATTGGGAAATACTATTTTCATACAAACTCTATGAAAATAATGTTCCTCACTGGGTTTTGTGGAGGGAACCCTCAAGCGAATTCCTGTGTAATGGGATGCACGATCTAACGCGCCTGCGGTAACTATGACAAATCTCTGCGGTTCACTCACTCGAATATATCATCATCAGCCCGCTGCCAGGTAACAGTACAGAGTTAAAAAATCTTACAGTGTATGACCTCGGCATTTATAAAATCCACACGTTGAATACTTGATCCTTTTCGTAACAGTCATAAGATAATGAGAAAGTTCGATACAAATTAAAAAGGTTCGTACTATATTTTAATGTGCAAGGAACTGATACGCATATTTTAGTTACATAATTGCAATAGGTTTTTTTAAACGCTCACGAAGATCTCCTGATCATATCAATAAAAGCAATCGACTAAATGCTGACAAATTTATGCTAGACTATGTTTTCTAAATAAATAAATATAAAGCAGAATATTTAAACTAGAACAAACGAATTCTCGGTAAAACGAAGATAGAATTAGATGATTTAGTTCTTGGCCTAGTTAGTAGTTAGTAACCAAAACCTGACAGTTACGTAAACTGTAATTTCACTTGCAGTTATTTACGCAATGTCCTAGTAGAAATTGTTAATTGCTTTTGTAGTTTTTTTTTGTAAGTTTGATTCTTTTTAACTATAAATACAGTACATCAGGAAATTTGACCACGGTGAAGGACATAGGCTACCGGACTGACTTACAGGAGAATGCTCGGTTCTTCCGGGATTTTATTCTAGGCTACCTAAATGTATTTACTCGCGGGGAATATAAGTTGTAAGAGTACTGCTGTTAATTGTTTAGGGCAGGGGTTCCCAAACTTATTTTGTCTACTGCCCACTTTGAGAGCAAATTATGCTTTAGCGTGAGGGGCGCTTTAATTTCGAATGCATCCAGATGAAATGAAATGAAATTACATTGGATATCACCTTCCAAGCCTCTACACAACGCCCCCATTTTTATTCTGGGTCCCACACCGCCCCCCTTTAGACCTTCAGCGCCAATAAGGGAGCGTTATCGCCCACTTTGGGAAAGGCTGCTTTAGGGCTTGTTCCAATTAAAGAGGTTCTTAGGCGTAATCTAAAATTATTATCATTTCAAACAAAAGCTATCGTCAACAGACAACTTTAGTCCAAAAATGTTATTTTCCTCATTCCTGTAACAGCAAGCTCAAAACATACTCGGTTTTCTGAGAATCCTTGAATCTGGCACCAATACTACATAATCAATGTATTTGACTCATTGAATTACTAATAACTATATCAAGCCGAGAACACTATTGACAAACTAAAAATAGTAATAACCTCCTTTCGCAAGTCGGTTACGAAAATAATAAATCATATTAATGAATATCTTATGTTAATTTTCGCATTGGAATTTTATCTTGCATGAGAATATAGTGATAATAAAAACATATTATACTTCGTTGCTGCATCCTATGAGATTTAATAAACCTGTAGTCCGAATTTTGTGGTACTGCATCATCACACGCCATTTAGATATTATTTATTTAATTTAAAACTGAAAAAAGACAATCAATTGGTTTTATAGTACTTCCGCCTTGCTTTCCTAGATGGCGGTGTTAGTTCGTCCGTCATTCGTTTTTCGTGTGCGGCATCGTCAACACGTTATCCTTTTTAAACTAATTTCTACAGTGTTAAAGTGTTATAATTAGTGTAAATCGCCGAATAATATTGGAAAAAGGAAGAATAAGGATGATTACGAACATATTCGCCGTAAAATACGGCGATTGGAAAGTAAATTACGCTGCAACAAAGGAAAAGGTACCAAACTACCCGCATTAATTTTTAAAAATATTATGAATTTTTTCTTTGTTCTCAGCTATGGCATGGTAACGATACGTTAAAAAAGGACTATCTTAAGGGTTAATACGTGATATTAACCAGATAGTCAACTTTTTGTACCTTAATGGGGTAATACGCGATATTATCCAGGTTACAAACTGAGTCGTGATGATACGTGATATCATCCTGAAAGCAACTTTATGCTTTTGCTTATTCACACCGGACAAGATCCGAGTCATCAGCGTCTTCCTCCCTGGAAGGCCGCTGCGATAACGAGCACTCATCCGACGACAAAAGGCGCGATGAAGACATCGACGCGCGGGAGGCTCAATCTTGCTGTGGAACTCCACAATCTTTAGCCGACGTCGAAGACGTGGATTATATGGAGTCGGCCGCGCCTGCACCGGCGTCGCCGCAGGCCGCACCGCCGACATCAGCGCCGCTGAGCCAACCAGAAGCCACCGTGCCAGTAGATCCTAACCAAGAATCTACTCCCAGGTTACCACTTGAAATACTAAATATTCTTGGCAAGGCCAATAAAACAGAGAAAGCCCTAGGCGAACGCATTCCCACCGAACTCTCTGAACGTTGGGGTAAAATCTTGGTCGATGGTTTGGCTAAGGAATACAAGGAGTCGCTTGTGGCGAAGATTCTTATACCGACTAACCTTTCGCTGGCTCAAGCGCCTAAACTCAATCAAGAGGTAGCCGCAGTTCTACAGCAGGCTGCAAAAACCGATAATTTTTTTTTTTATAATACAATCCAAGGCGTAAAAAGCGACGTCTACCTTTTCGGTGAAAAGCGCTAGCAACAAGCACTGCCGGGCAACTCCCGAGCTCCTCCTCGTCAGCAGTACGCGAGGCCAGCGCCAGCAGCGCCGGCCCGCCCGCACGAGCCGCAGCCGTCGACACGTCGGCGAGGAGGGCCCAGCAGCCCCCGCGCCGCGGTCGCCCCTACGCGAGCGCCAGACCGAGCAACGACAGGAGACGCCGCTACTAGAGGTACCTCACGCTGGCCGCATCCAATTCTTTTTACGCAATTGGCTTCTAATAACCTCCGACAGCACGGTGCAGTGCTGTCTTATGCTAAAGGATATTATAAAATACCCTTCTGCATTGAGTTATAAGTCCCTTCTGTAAGCCACCTTACCAACGTGTGGAACCAAGTAATCCACCTTTTACAAAGAGTCAGATGAGCAAAGCAATAAGTGAACTCAAACAATTAGGTGCTATTTCAGTATGTAATGAAAATTTGCCAGATCAATTTATTTCATACATTTTTCTTACACCGAAAAGTATCGGTGGGTTAAGATTTATATTCAACTCAAAATTACTTAAATACATTTTTAATTTGCACGTAATCAACTTTTAAAATGGAAGATATTCGCACTGCTATAAAATTGGTCTTTCCAAATGCCTATATTCCTAATATCTCAATCTCAAATCTCAATCGATCTCAAGGAATTGCTTGTGCGGTGTGCCGATTCATACATTACATAAATTTATTATTTTATTTCTTTTTGAGATTTCGATTTCATGATAATCTTTGTGAATTTAACTGCCTTCCTGTACGGCTTAAGTTCTGTGCCATTTATATTTGTAAAGCTTCAAAAGCCTCTTTTTATGTGGTCAAGAAAGCAGGGCCATCTAGTGGTCGAAATTCGAATCGAAATCTAAAGATTATGCTACTATATAATATATTAAGGTCAAAATTGAAACAATTAGGTTTTATTATCAACTTTGAGAAAACTAGTATGACGCCTTCACAACTTTGTAGATTTATTGGCTTTGACCAATGATATTATATTAGCTTTGACATAATATTAAATACTCAAGTCATGCAGTTACTCCAGAAATTTTCTAACTAGCCAACGAAATCCATAACAAAGCGCGATTTCGCGAAGTTCATTGGCACTTTAATTTCAGCATGACCAGCAATAGCATACAGCCGTGTAGTTGTATATTCTTTGATACAACTGGCCGCGTACTAAATACTTTGAACGAGATAAGTTTTTACCTTCACAAAAATGTAATAATAATTTTGATTCCATCATGCCTGTAAAACCTTATTTGTACCACCAGTTGGTGATGCAATATTATTTTTAATAGAATAAAGTAAGCTTTTTAATAGAATAAACACAAGTTTATACGAGCTGGAGATCTTCACAGACTCGTCACTCACCGGCTGGGGCGCCGCGTGCGACGGAGTAGTAACTAGATGCCATTGGTCTGCGGATGAAGCTCGCCATCATATCAATTATCTCGAATTATTGGCTGCCTAGGGATTGAAATCATTTTTCATTTCATCGTTGTGATAATATTTTAAATGTCTTACTAAGAATAAATAATACTACTGCCATAATTATATTATCTTATATTAATATTATAATGTGAAGTATTCAATTTCATCATCTCAATGAAATCGCGAGAGATATATGGCAGTAGTGCGAGAAACAACGCATATATAATTTATTTGCTTCTTATAATTTGTCACACAACAAGACAGATCGAGGCCATGAGGGGTTCAAGCCGTTCGACATCGATTATATAAAAACACAGATGCTGACCAGGCGTCTAGGTACGTAACGTAACGATAGGAACTTACTAAAGATCTTATTGAGCTTCGGTCAACCTGACAACCTGATGGCTGATACCGTACTTACTCGCGTTGTGCTTTAGTAATAAGTGCTATATTATTATCTGCTAAGATATTATGTCTCTTGGAAACAAGACCCAGGTGCCTTCATCATCCTAGCTTTTACAATTTCATGGCACGATTATTTTTTCTATGCCTTTCCGCCATTCGCGCTCATACTGTCTTAGGAAAATTATAGAAGAGGAAGCGACTGGTAAATTAGTCGTTCCGTACTGGCCGTCGTGTCTCGGCCGTGTTTTCCACTGTTTTGATCGCTTCTCAAATCTGACGAGATTTATTTTAGGCCAGATAAAACCTTCTGGCGTGCGCAGTATTGTGCGGAAAGTCTACCTAAGGCGCCGAATACCGGAGATGTCTATTGACAATATCATACTAAAACCGTTTTCGGGAGGTACAATTAATCAGTATGATACAGGATTAAAACATTGGTTTAATTTTTGTCAAATTAATAATAATATTGATTTGTATTAAGGATTCGTAGCTGATATAATATTACGAATTCTTAAATTTCAACAGAAAAACTTAATGAAAAAGCAAGTTGCGGAATGTTAAATTGTTATAGGTCTAGACTCTAGTTTGTCTCTAATCATTGGTAAATCCCGTTGCAATAACGATCCTAAGATTTTTTAAAGGAGTTTTTAGGAGTAAGCCCAGCTTCCTAAAGTATTCATTTTTAAGGGAACCTTATAAACTTTTGGAGTACGTATCTAAATTTTATCCGTAAGATTCTATACTTATTATCATTAGAAATTAAAAAAAAAAAAAAAAAAAAATTGTAACTCTCATTCTAATATTATAATAATTTTAAATAATAATTCAACTCGTTGTCGACGGGACAACGGGTGCAGACGTTATCACTCATAAGAAAAGAAGACGTTCATTCCGAAAATTCACGTATCGTAATCACTATTAATAATTATTCATCAAGCCCCAGCTAAAGCTTTATCTACCTAGATAAGACAAAAGAGCTGAGAAATGACCCAGCTACTGATAAGCTCATTTTAACAACTAGAAAGCCTTTTCATAATGCCAGTTCCCAATCTATAAGTTGCTGGATAAAGAGTGTCCTCAAGGACAGTGGCATAGAGATTGGCGTTTATTCAGCGCACAGCACGCGACACGCCTCCACGTCGGCGGCGCGCCGCGCGGGAGTCTCCGTCGACATCATCAAGCGATGCGCTGGCTGGGCCGGCTCATCACTTTGTTTTGCTAAGTTTTATAACTTACCTTTACCAGATTTAGCACAAGACAGAGCTTTCGCAGAAGCTATTTTTAATGTAAATTTAGATTCATAGCATATCCAAACTAATTAAGTAGTATTATTATTTAGAAGTACAATACTTTATTAAATAAAAATTGTTATGATGTCTATGATGTTATATCATTTTAAATTCCGTAATTAATTAACTTAATGTAATTAATCTGGTATTTTATCATTCCGCAATTACGCGCTGAACATCTACAGGTTTATTAAATCTCATAGGATGCAGCAACGAAGTATAATTTATGGTTAATTGAACTTACCTTAAGTGAACTTCAACCAAAATTATACGAGTTGCTGCATCCGTAGAGATTTAAGATCCCACCCCACCCACTTCTCTTAGTTTGTTGCCCCTATTCTTTACTTGCGGAATGATAAAATGTTATGAATTATCCTCTCTAAAAAGAATGACGGACGAACTAACACCGCCATCTAGGAAAGCAAGGCGGAAGTACTATAAAACCAATTGATTGTCTTTTTTCAGTTTTAAATTAAATAAATAATATCTAAATGGCGTGTGATGATGCAGTACCACAAAATTCGGACTACAGGTTTATTAAATCTCTACGGATGCAGCAACTCGTATAATTTTGGTTGAAGTTCACTTAAGGTAAGTTCAATTAACCATAAATTATGGTATTTAGCACGCCAATAAAGTTAATATTTTGTACGGGTCTGACTTGTAAAGAATTCTGGAGATTTGTATTAAAGGTTTTCTTTGGTAGGTAAGTACGTATACGTGAATATTAATTTTGTTTCCTATAATTTAAATTGCGTTGATATGGCGAATATAGACGTAGGTAGAGTTGGGGTAGAGAATATTATGCATATAATACCCATATTATTATTATTATTATTGGCCCACTGTGTCCCACTGCTGGGCAAAGGCCAGCCAATATATATTACCCATATACTGCGTGACTGGTGAGACATGTTCAATACTTGAGGACGTGATATTTGGCTATTATATTAGTTGGAAAAAAATAATATAAAAAAATAATATCAATTGATCACTGAGTAAATGTAGCTTAAAGTTAAATAATTATTTACCCAACGCATGGACACCGCGAGCGGGAGGGGTAGTTGTGTGGTGTTTCTTTGGTAGCGCACGCCTCTGCACCGGCCGCATAGTATGCCACTTGCCTAGCCGCGTAATTTACTTAGTATCCATGATTCATTAATTTTTGGGAAATTCAAAAAAAAATTAAGTACCTAATTTTATTACATATTTATAATGAGAATCTATAATAGAATACTCTCCTTAAATATCGGTATTGACTCACCAGTCATGCTGTTACATAGCTAATATAATACCCATACCCATAGTTAAAACTGCTACACGCGGTAACGATAATTATAATATATTAGGCAGTTTTTTTACCAGTGTTCATAATATGAAGCATGAACATTAAGTAGTTTGTAATTCTCCAATAGTAACAAATTAAGATAATAATTATGTAGACTGCAGAGTCTTTCTGTAGGTATGTATTTCTGTTTTCAAGTGTGCAGTTACATTTTTGGCGTATATAGTTAGTATGTAATGGTCTTATAATAATATGTATGTACGTCTCTAGATACCTGTGTTATTATCCTAACAGCCAACAAGTTTGCGCAAAGAAAGCAAATATTGGCCATGAATTTCTTACATCATTATTCACTTTATAGAATCTTCACACCCAGGTGAAGATTCTATAAAGTGAATTCTTACGGGGGGTAATGAAATTCTTACGGGGGGTAAGAGCTACTGGCGCCTGTGTGCAAAAAAGGATTTTGGCGCCCCTTTACTTTAGGCACATTTTTTGGGTCCTTGGTTTTGGCGTCCCTAAAGATGGCAATTTGGCGCCCCTAGAGGATGGCGCCCGATGTGCATTGCACACATTGCACATGATAATATTATTATGGTAGCGGGGGCCCTGTTCACATGTCCGTAATACAGAATTACATGTTATTATGTAGCGGTGTGTAGTAGGCCACACATTCCAAAATTATTTCATACTCTACCTATTGAATACGACGAAACTACCAGCGTCATAGATGTTAAATAGTAGAGATTACAGTTATTCCCTTACTTATAAGTTAACTGTCAGAAATACTTTGTTAATTGTACTAATTGGTGCGTGGATAAGACACATAATATTATATTATAGCGAAGTACTTTAATGGAATTTCACAACATTATTAATTCAAAATGTCAAGAAAACTATACAAAATAATTGTATACAACTCTAATTCTCCACACACTGAAAAAATCTTAGTGTAAAAACACCAGCGGGGCTAAAATGTTCACTTTTAGCAATTCCTCTCAATCAATTCAGCAAATGAATTGTCTAAACTGACAGTTTAGATAAATTTTAATGTCAAATCAGTACAAAAATACAGAAATGAATTGCGAGCAGAGTTGCATTTTGCGATTTTATGAATCATATTAAGATTCATATAATATCATGATTCCGCAAAGCGACCATTATAGCCCCGCTGAATGTATGTGGAGCAAACTAATATTGTATCTGTGATATTTTCAGTTCCGGCATTTTCAATGTAGTCAATTGTAAATAAAGTTGGAAACAACAGCTTCCTCCGCAAGAATCGAACTAAAAAACTAGGTACTGTACAACAGAAGCGTTACTATAACGTATATTATGTGTATTAAACATCAATGTTAACCATGTATGTCCAAACCTTTATCAATATTCATATCAGCTATACTCTAGTCGTCAGTCGTCACGTCCCGACCGGCGGCGCCTGCGCAGGACGCGGACGTGCGGGACCCCGACCTATAATAATTGTACACCTAATTGGGGGGTCAATGATCGACTGACCTACCACTACCTTATAGGTGATGTAGAACATAGCCTAGTCTTAATTTCAGGCACAGCTACTAAAAAGTTTTATTCATTTCTGAATATTTTTAACATTTTTTTAGATTTGCCTGTTTGTTGACCGGCAAGCCAATCTGTCCTTACACATGCAGTGTTAGGACAGATTGACATGATCTCAAAAAGCCGAGGGACATGCTAAAGCTAGTCCGACTTACAGAGGTTGAAGTATTTTAACACGTGCCAAAATGTAGAGAGTTAACAATTTACTTATAAGTAACCAATTAAAAAGGAGGTCATAGGAGTATTTCTAACACCGACGCGATGGTCCTAACATTTTAGAAATTTTGTACAGCAATTATTCTTTTCACTCGAAATTTAAATTGCAAATGACTCAAGTAAAATTCTTTTCAAAACGTAATTTACCATAAAGCTGGTAAGGTAAGCGATTGTTTATGGTTGTTTCGACAAGAGTGTAATAACCAATTATCGTCCGTGGAACCCCGACTGAGTGAAAAAAGAAAAAAAGCAAGGTCGCCACTTGTTTAATACTCGCTCATATTTCATGCGCCCGCGCGGGACTTGTCAGTTGTCAGGCTGTCACTAATAGTGATTTTTATATTTTTTTATCTGTATGACGTATCCTATCGATTGTCAACGATTTTTAGCGCTTGGGCTCTTTGATATACATATTTCAAAGATGCACACTACATGTCTAAAAAGTGGCATCATGAAATCAAGCCTAAAATTAACAGTTCTTATTAGGTCATTCAAAGTTTATGTTAAAGGTAATATAGAGGAACTTCTTTCCCTGCATATAAAATAGCCAATTTTGAATAAATCTTATTACTTCTAATATAGACTTTGAATGGGAGAATGAGTGTAAAGGAAGACATAGATTTCTGCATTAAAATGTTTAAAAGGTCTTGCACATCTTACGCTTCAAAAGTAGCCCTTGTACTGGTTCCGAAGATCACGGTAATAACACACTCATTTTATGGTTATTGATTTGTGGGTATGCTAATAAAACATACTTTTATTTTCAATAATCCGGCTCGGAGGACCAGTTTGGTGTAATTTCTCTTTTTTAACAGAAACTTTGTTTATGATGGGATGTGAGAGATTGCTAAATTGAAAATCTTGAGATGATTCCGCGGGCGATTGTACTTACTGTCTTTAACCTCCTACAAAAAAAAGATGTGTTATAAGTTGAACGCGTCTATCTGTAGTATGTGTAGAGCCGTTTTTGACATGGAAACATTCAATAGGATGGATTTTGATTTACTTTTTTTTGTTTGAAACGTGATGTAGGTAATTCTTACTAATCGCCCCTTTAGAGCTTAGAGGTAAGCTCTAACCTGTATGAATAGACTAAGATAAGTCTTTTAGAACCGCAATTGGTGTTGAAGTAGATTTTAATGAAATTATAGAGACCCTTCGCCGTTGGTTCTTGCATTGTTCATACCATGGAATCCATGGATATTTGATCACCAACAAGAACAATAATGACGAGGACAGGTGGCAGTTTAAGTCAAAGACACATTTCCTTTTTAAAAACCCCTTCAAAATCTAAATACAGTAATTTGCATCTTCACCATGTGAAAGCCCTCACTTTAAATTGCAAACCGAGATTGCAAATTCAAAATTTCACTTAAAAAAACAAATCCGACTTGATTGCCAGGTGCCAAGTTAACGGCAACCAGTTATTGGCTAAAAAATACATTACCTGAATTGCATACACACATACACACAACAAAAAGCAATTTCGTTGTATGGTCGTTGCACCCATTTGAATCTTATTAAGATCATTATGGCCTTGTTTTATGCAAATGTTTTTTGAAATTACCACGTTGCGAGGTTTTGTGAGAATTTATTATTACTGACAACCGATTTTAATGAAATCTAAGGTTTTGATCATACAGCTTCAACATCCTTCAATCCAGAATCCTTCAATCTTACCGAAGAATTTACTGTCACTTCTTTGACGAACGTACTAAGAGACATTTATAGTATAAATGCCTCATTTCGTACACGCTTCAATATATTATAATTTATAGTAAATTAACAACTTAACTTCAATTGAATGAAGAGTTGGACGGAAATTATGAAGTTAATGCCAAAATCGGTAGTAAGATAAGTAATCTTTGAGTGCGGCTGTTTTAATTCGGGTAAAACTAATAAAGAACTAAAACAAAAAAAGTGAAATTAAAGAATCGTATCAAAGAGGCAAATGAACGATTGATACAGGCCGCGCGACAACGCAGATATAGGAAATGCAAAGACATGACGCAAACAATACGAGGAAAATCATATTGGTTCTCGTTTAGCAACGGGAGAAGTGAAAACGAAAGGTTTAGATATTACGTTTTCGCATCATGGCAGAAGGAGAGGATACTACTTCCTACTAAATTAACTAAATATGTAAATTCAAGGAACCTGATTTTTTTATACGTGTGTACTGACTATTGTGTAGTGTGTCCGGTATTAGGATTGCCGACTGCCGCATCTGTCACTTCCATGTCCTGGCTGTAAACAAACTTTTTCATACAAATGTCAAGTGTTTCAGCTGTGAGTTGTGACTTGTGAGCTGACCCATTTGTGCCGTCGTAAATCACCGCTAAATACAGCGACAGCGTGACTCATGTGACACAAATCCAATATAATATTGTCAGCGACGTCCGATGTCTAGACATACCAATTTCCTGATCCCATGAACGCATCCTAATAGAACTCCAATTCAGCTTTAAGTACTAGAGTCTACTAGAGTTCTATATGGCTGCGTTTCCAGCGGAGCTGCGTTGTGAGGATTGGTTTTTGACCAATAGAATAAAACCAATAGAATCGTTTCATTTGGATGACTTCGCTCAACGCAGTAATTTATAATATGATGAGCAATGAGCAGAGTAACAGGAGATTACATTTTCGCCGTGGTGTGGGGTAGAAAGAATTCCGTTATTAAGAGCGTTTACACCTTATCTCAAGTTTCCATACAAACCTGCGGCGGACTACTTGAATTGCTTTGCGCGCAGCGATTTATAGTAGTTTTAAAATATTTGTAGAAAAAAAATCACAAAAGATTTATTGATAGGTATTTAAAAACATTTTTTTTAATTAAAGTGTTCTTCTATGATATGAAGCTATTATTATATTAAATTAAGTTAAATAAATAGGTAAAAAAAAGAGTTTTAATTCCTTGATATTTTTTTGATAATTCTCTTTATTTCAATTTAAATTATATAAAGTTAAACACCTAAACGAAATATTTTTTCTGCTAACTATTTGCTTAAGGGTCTTGTCAATAGGTTATTATTATTTTTAATTAGATCAATCGCTGGTTTCGTAAATTAAAAGCTTCGAAACTGATACTAAAACGGAATTTAAGAAAACCTCTGTTAGGGTGTCGAGATTTAATGTACAAATACTCTATAAATCGTATTTTTTTCTCTGCTAACTATATTACAGTGAAATTTCCTATAAAAATAAGTTACCAACATTTTTATAAAGATAAGTGGTTGATGATTTTTTCAAGTTTGAAAAGTACAGTTTTAAACCAAATTGAGCGTGAAAGGTGTAAACACTCTTAATTCCTTTTCTACACGGTGCCCGGCGGCTGCTATCATACGAATTTTCGTCTAGATCGCATGTTTTGACGCTAGTTTAGTAAGCTTGACTCATCCCAATAAAGTGCGCCATTAAAAGAATTCTTGCTGCAAAAAGTTTTTGCTAAAATCACAATTAAATGCATTAAATTATCCCCATTCTTTGAATTAGGGTCATGTGTGTCTACATAACGACATCGGGGTATTCATCAACACGTCCTTAATGGTCGTACATAATAAAAGTTTTTATGGGCCCATAAAAGATGCCCACCGATTTCGCGCTTGTAAATCAGAGACCTAGATCTCGCTTCTGTTTACACTTAAAGGGCCTAGGTGCCATAATGGCTCTAAAGGCCCTACATTTAATGTCTACGTAGGTGGATATCAGGCCTACAGACCTAAAGGTACCTTGGCATTGACCTCATATTGTGGTACGAAAATAGCCTTTGATGATGGATTTTATTGGATAGCAATAAATGCAATAAATTGAACCTTTACCCATCAGAAGCAATGGATTCTTAAAACTGCAGAGCTTTTTATGCAAAAAATAAACTTTTAATTTTTTTTTTACAGATAAATCTGTTTCTTTACAGCTCGATAAGATGGCCACTATATTATGTTTCTTTCTACGATAGATATAAAGTCTCAGATCAACAAAGGAAATCTGTCAGGTTGTCCCTAAAATATGTCAATGTTTCTTTGCTCTCGCAATTCTATATATTATGGTTGCGGCATGGTTGCGGCCATGTAAAGCCTGTAGGACTGTTAATTCCCAATTTTTCAATGTTAAGTTATTTTTTAAATATCATGTTATAATATAATATCTCATTCCTTCTATTTACGAAGAAGTAGGCATAATATTTTAACACAGATGTTACTTTAACTCGGATTGGCGCAAGTTGGCCTTAAAAACATTTTCTCTAACAGTAGCATTATGAAGCTCATAAAAAGGCCATGTTATAACGCTAATAGGCGTTACAGCCCATACAAAGGCAAACCTTTTGGGGTCAATATGAACAGCGCTCGTTTTGGCGTGTTTGACTTGTCAATCAATGCGGTTTTGTCTCTACTTTGTTGTCGCTTTCGAAATATATGTGGAAACTGTGTTGCAAGGCTTTTGTTTGTAAGAAAACGGGAGATAATTAAAGTGTCGTAGTTCTAGGAATGGGATTAATAAGGACTCCTCCTTCCAGGATTTATAGAAACTAGAGGGATTCACAATTCCCATTCGACTTCCCATTCTAAAAACTTAACGTGCATCAAGTTTTTGGTTGTCGTGCGTCAAAAATGAAGAATCGCAGTCGAATTACGCGTTGAGATTCAGGTCCAAGGAAATAGGTTTTCAGCTCTATTGTCTCTGTGTCACTGATCAAGCGAAGCATTTTATTACTTTGGCTACTTATTTTTTACTATTGCACTACAACAATGAGTGACCTATTTTCAACATCTTCCTTCCTCCTTTACAGTAAATCAATTAACTTTTTGCCACTATCTAATTGTAACAAAACCTTGTCGTGCATATCTTAGGGAACTATTCTCATAATGAATTCTAAGGCTGAAGTCTCGAACGCCGCTGCCGCGCCGCTCCCTGCTGCCCGCTGGTTTCGAGACTTTAGGCTTATTCTAGAATCTAGACCCAAATATCGTTCGCAGTTTTAAACACGTATGAATTCTGCAATAGTTGTAAATTCTTACTAAAGTGCTCCAAGGCTTTAAATGAATGTGGACAGGGCGCTGCTGGTAAAGGGAGAACTGTCAAAAATTACGTTTTTGTATGATAGAAACGTTAGTTCCTTTTCTCGCCACGTTCATTTAAAGCCTTGTCGAGCTGTATCTTTACTTAATATTATATAGCTGAAGAGCTGAAGCTGTAATAACAGCTAGTAAAGCCATATTCACACTGAGTGCGTATTTCCGTAATCCGTAACATCTGATTAGCATCAAACTCTTCCGCCGGATGTTGCGTCAGTCGCACGTAACTGTCGTTTCCAACGGCAATTAGCGAATCGGCGAGGAAAGCGCTTAATTATATGACTACCTTCAGAATACAAAGCGAAAGAAAAGGGAAGACGCGCTGGTGTTACGAAATCCCGTAATAGTAGTTTGTCTTTCAATTTCATTGAACTTCAAAAAGCATTCGACAGAGAAGTACGAAAACATAAGGAATTAGGAATCGCAAGATATACCACTTTGAAAATAAGGCAACGCTATCGTAATGTCACTCATGAAATTAGGCATCACTAGCAAGTACAGTTCGACAAGGCTTTAAATCAGAGGTTCCCAAACTTATATGTATCACGCCTCCCTAATGAACATGCTTAGTGCTTACGCCTCCCTTCGGCCCAGGGCCCAGCAAGTAGTAGCAAGTGGGCTCGCCAAGCTATTGTAAAATAAAATAATAAAGACCAAAAATACATTTTCAGATGTTTCATTATAAAAATATGTTTTTACATACTTACTTCTAACTCAAAATTGACGATTTTATAATTCTTTGTTATACTTGAAATCAAGCTCCGAATTGTTTCATTTTCTAAAACTAAATACTACATTATATTTCCAAGAATCCGATCTGAGCAAAAAAACGATTTCATAAAATTTTTTCGATAGAAAAAATCGCAATTCGCAAAGATGCATCTAATTTTCACGAATTTTTCATACATTGCCATAACCGTGCATTAAACTCAGTTAATATTTTAACACATAGTAAAAATTCTATCATTGAGAAACCGACCTAGGGGATTTTTAAAATGTTGTATATTTATCGAGTTATTGAGAAGGACAATGTTTGATTTTTTGGGTTAGTCGCCCTCTTAAGAAGAATCAATGTGACGGATGAGCTTGCATGTTTTTGACAAGATTTCCAATTCGCGTACGTCGCGGGAATGCGCGGGCGTCTGGACTCTGGAGTAAAACCACCACTGGCGCCCGCGCCCCCCTCATCATGTCTTCGCGCCCCCCTAGTGGGGCGCGCCCCCTAGTTTGAAAATCAATGCTTTAAATGAATATTATGTCAATGATGTTAATGGACGCTGCCGGTATTAAGGAGAACTGTCAAAAATGACGTTTTTGTATGATAGAAGCGTTAGTTCCTTTTCTTGCCACGTTCATATACAGCCTTGTCGAGCTATAGCAATTTCTCACTTTGTAAACTAATTGGATTGTAAGTGACATGTCACTGTGCAGTGTGATGAATTGTGTGTGCTTAAACATTTTTGTTTTTGAACTTTGGCAAAACGATTAAATGCAACCAATAATACTAAATATAATCTCCCGCTAAAATTAAATTAAATGAGACAAAATGAGTTACATAGACTTCAAACATGGCTTTAATAACAATAAAATCTCGAAATCATTCAAGACGAGATGTAGTTTTTATGGGATTTCTGGTCCGCATGATACTTTATTCACAACCCGTTTTATATAGTCTAGCAGATCGTAAATAATAGCCCATATCCGTTACGAGTAATCAATGGTCGCATAAAAAATACATCAGCTGCGCGTGCGCAACTAAAAACTAGTATTTCGAAATTATATTTCATACTCCCAGCTTTTTGCTTGGAACTGCATAATTAGATTTGTGATGTGGTCGTAGATCCAGAAAGTATATTTATAGACTGTGATTATGATTCAGGATCAATGATGTTATTGACCATCTCAGGAAAGGTATCTTCAAGATGTAGCTAGTTGGCGATACTGGAAAGAACACTTTGTATACAGACGTTATTGTTAGACAATGTTTTGTTTTTGCCTAGTGCATTGGTATTTGGTAATGGTAACTTGATACAGAAGGACAAAATATTGTACCATCGAGGAAATTGATTCCTGGACAGATCAACGTCATTTGGTCGGATCGTGTCAATTCAATGTTAATAATAATTGTGATCTGTCGACTGAGTTTGACGTAACGCGACCAAACTACGTATAGGTCCCCCATCTGCCTAGGAATCAACTTCTCTGATAGTACATAATATCATAGGTTACCGTTACTCTATAAAGTCTGTATTTATATATTATAGTAGAACAGTTTAGATGTTTTAGCATCAAAATTACGTACCTCTCCTCTTAAAAGCAAGAAAAACTGTTATTTGAATGTAGCAATAGGTAAACTTCTTAGCAGAAAAACTCTACATTTTCAATGAAGTCTATTAACTTTTTCAATGTCCTATCCGTGAGGTCTATTAGCAAACTGGACTACAATGGACCATTACACCAATAATATTCGATTTCTCCGATGTTGGTCTATAAAAATCAAAACATTTTTTTTCGAGGGATTCCTAATGAAAATATGAGCAATCCAGATAGCGAATCTACAACTGGGGCTATAAAAGTGGGCTCGCATTGGCACGTACTATTTGTTTAACAATTATAATACGACCACTTTTTATCTTCTTATAATATAATGGGAGCGCAATTTGAGGCAAGTACGCAGTGGCGTAGCTAGTTAACCGAGCGCCCGAGGTTGAATAATAAAGTATAGGCTTGCAACAAGTGACGACGTGACGCATCTCCTAAGATACAAATGACGCCATAAAGGAGGCGCAAAGTTTAATTACTTTAATATCAGTTGAAATTAATTCAGAGATAGAGGGTCCCCCTGAGCTTGGAGACCTCGGGAGTCGGGGTACCGTCCTTGCAGTAACTGCGCCACTGCAAGTACGGGAATGCGACGAAATGCGGCTAGACCGGCATTCGTCTGGGACAGAAAAAGACGCGCACGGGCCATCGCATAGCGCACTCCCCATTAAAATTCCACGCAACAAAAGTGGTAGTAATGACCCGAGTTTAATTTTATAATGAGAAAAATTAGAATAGTCGGAGACCAGGAATAGATGCTAGATATCGCATTGTCGTCACATTCTAAGGAATGTGCGAAGGAAATAAAACGTAAGATTAAAAGACATATTATTATACAGAATACCATAACCTCGCGCGATCCTCAAGATCAACTATAAAATATGTATTTTTATTAACTCGAACACGACTTTATTGCGTGATTGTTACCGCGACAAAAACATAATATATATTTTATTTCTTGAAACATAAGATTCACAAATATTACTGCGACTGTAAATAGGAATTATCGTAATTATTATAGTTGTAAGGCTGAAACGTGTTGACCGCGAGCGGGGTTGAAAAACTTCGCTACGTCCGTACAACCATCCCTTTCTAATCAGAGTGAGTTATTCACTTTCTCCTTCTCCCGTAAATGAGTCCACGTCCACAATCGGGTGCGATTATAAGGTAATCATCGTTACAACACCGATGGTCTGGAATCCGTCACACCTACTTAGACAATGTATCCCACGCCTCGGCGCTCGCTTTTATTTCATAAGTTCATTTCCACTTATCTCTGTTTCTCATGCGATATTATGTATTATTATATTAAATTAAATAATTCGTAAGCGTGTTAAAACGTTGGAAGAACATAAATCGATATAATAAATAAACACTTCTAGAGAAGAATCGTGTTGTTTTACGTTTGCGTCGGGTGTGCCATAAATAATGATTTTATACGCTCCTATTGGTTTCATAATATTATTATGTTTATGCATATATCTAACTTATTGTAATAAAACTGCTATTGACGGTTATATTTTATGGTTTTGTTACTCCCCATTATTTGGATACTTTGCAGAAAAGCGACGTTATTTGAATATTTAGTTGTACTTTAACCTTTGCGATTTAAATTTTAGATTCTAAATAATTTCCTTTGTAAAGGAATAAGTAATAGTTTCACGTCCATCCATGATTGTCATCTAGTATCTAACGACTCACCACTTCTATTCCTTTTGCCATCAAACAAGCTTATACCCAGTCAAAGGCACGTCATGTTATTGGAGTTGCCGTTTTTCATCCAACATTTTCCAGCTGGCAACATTAATCACTGCCAGGAGCGGCGTCCACTGATTGCATCCGACTTTATTATCGATGGACCCAGGGTCAGCTTTCCCTTTAGATATGATGAGAAAATATTACACAGATTATGTAATGAGGAAAATGAAGTTCGCATGTAATTTGTGTAAAAACATCGGAATATTTATGTTGTTCTTGCTGTATATAAATACATCTTAATTACTAAAATGTTTTATATCCAGATCTTAAATGTGTTAATCTCAGTACCTTCCGTTTTGACGTGCTATCTTTAAATTTTCGGGCCTTATTAAGACGGTTGAATTTTGACCATATTTGATGGTGCCCCATGGTGCCACAGAGACTGACTGATCAAGTGATCACGCTGCGTACCTCAAATCAATCTTCGTATCCTCTCTGACCTCAGTATCCTTCGCTACACCTTCGCTTGTATCTTTTTTATTGGCCGTAACAAAAACAATTCACGCTGCGATTTTATGTTTATTGCCATAGAACTATTTATTGCTATTGCGAGTGTATTATTTTTGAACTTGCTGAACAATCAAACGAAGTTGATTCCTTTGCATTGTTTACTTGAAAAAATGTTTAATTTATCCAAAAAAATCTTCAAGTTACCAATATTTCGGGTACGCAATTCTCTTGTACGAGTATCATCGCAATCTTGATTGATGCTAAGATTTTTTCACAGGAGTTAAACAAATAAGATTTCGAACAATAGTCACGCTCATTTAAGTTAATCAAACAGCTAAACAAACAGCGAGATCAAGGTGAAGTGTGAGCCGAACAGTTCGAGAATCGAGATATTAACTGATTGACTTGTAAATGGCTGACGTGAGAACGACTGGAGAATGTCGAGGCCGACGAATACACGTTAAAATTCGCCTCGCATTTTGTGCCAGGATGTAGGGGCTTGCATCTCTACGACTGAATTCTTGGAGACTTCATCAGTCATCACTTTATATACGTGAGAAGCAAATAAGGCTTTGCATATTCACAGGAGGATCAGGCATTAAATGAGTGCGAGAAAAACATTTGGCGAGGAATTTGCATGCTTTCCTCAGTAGTTTCCATATGGAAGCCTTAAGTAAACAGCCATTATGCTTACTGCCTGACCTCCAGCTTAGGTTAACCATAAGCATTTATGCGTTCCCATTCGACTAATCTACATAACCATGGCCCCGTTTTCTCGCATAATGATTGACAATAAAAATTGCTAATACCCACTTAAACACTTGCCTCGGATATTCAAACCCGTTTGGGAACTTCCAATACTATTTATTGTATTGTTTATATTGGCTGATAAGAAAAATACGAATGCAAATCGCGTATTCTATTAGGTAAACTGGTCTTAAAGTATCTATTACTAGCTAAAATGAATAGAGAATTGATGTAAACAAATCCTATCTTTTATTTGCTTAAAGCTGTATTCCTCAGTTCTCTTAAAAAATAAACAAAACTTCTAAAAGTAACGTAAGGAACATCCACTTCGATAAAAATATAAATTGAGCTTGCTGTGTTGGTGTTAATGACGATACTAAAATGAATATTATATTATTTTCATCCTTTTGTATGACGATTCTTATAAATCGTATGCGAATATGCCTTGTGAGGTCAACCTATAATATCCAAGATTGGCCAAAAATGCCCTATACCTCAGAGTCAAAAATTCAAAGAGAACGTTCTCTCTAGGTTTGGAGAGATAGAAGAGGGGAGAGCCTCTGACGATGATGGATTTGGCCTAAGTGGAGCAAATGAAAGCGTAATTGGAATATTTATTGTATCGCGTCATCGGCATCTCTGACAGCTCCATCGCTCGGACAGCTCCGACCATGCGGACTAAGTGACGTATCATTAACGATGCTTCTGACGGTCACAGAGTGGTAAATCTAGGGCTGTCACAAGTGAGATATCCTTTATAAAAGACAAAAGAGCTGGTTCGCTATTATATCTGCCCAAAAATGTCCTTGAAGTCACTTGCAGAATAATCCGTTGTACTCTAATTAAATGAATTTTAAACTGGCTTTTAAGACCATTTTGGTAATTATGCAATTTCCAAATTCTAATTATTTATCCATAATTCTTTGAAACTTTATGGAACAAGCCAGCTATCTGTTACAGGGTTTGAAATCGAATTGTATAATACGTCGAATGTGCGAAACTAGATCATGTTTATCAATCGCCAGCCCTACTTCCTGTAGATGTGATGTTTTGATAAGCGCAGATAATATTTTATGTCGGTTAGTATGTGTGTTAATGCTTTTGTATTTGCATGTGGGTTACCGTTTTTTTTGGACGTTTGTTTCATATATCATGTTTTGTTTGTTCGTTTAGCTCTAGTCGTGATCATTGCGGCGTAATGGGATTTTACGACCACTGGTTCTTGAACCAAGTAAACATAACAGTCGATGTTAGCTTTCTTGAAGAGCAAAATAATTTTATTTGAATTAAGCGTAAGAGAGTCTTGATCAAAAGATGAACAGGTTCCAAATCGAGCGACTGTGTTTCAAGTGACCTGAAGTGTGGTCTCATTTTAACAGACTTTTGTGACAATTTAAGACATTGTACTTGCTCTGCTGATAATAAAAAATAATGAAGCAAATAATTCAACGAAAGCGACCGAGTTTAAAGAGTCATTGATTAAGTCAAAATAAATAATGAGTTCCAAAAATGGAGTTAATGACATTATTAATTGCGACATTTCGCAATTAGACCGTGTCCTTTCAACCCGGGCTGCGCTTGCGCCACATACGAGTGACCTTTGCATCGCCTGCTTCGGATTTATCATCAGGTTTTGGACATACCTTTACTTAGTTTTTATAGCCTATGTTAAGTATATACCACTCAAGATAATATTGGTGTACATTTGTAACCTAAGCGAGCTGACAAGTCACCACACCCACGAGTTTATGTTTCAGGTTGTTTCTGTTAGCTATCTTGGAATAAAAAGTAAACATCTTTATTTCATATTTCTTTGATGGGCGATGGCGTATCAAATGTCTACCAACTGAGTTTAACTTTTCTTCTCAAAGATGGGGTATATCGTCCCCACCACTATAGCACCTGTGAGACATACAAATGGGGTGGGCGTAATAAAGAAATGCCTTTAAATTGGATGTGACGATACACAGGTGGGAGATGTTAATGACGATTCATTAAACGAAACAAAATGCAAGCCTTTCCCGGCGGAACTGTATTGGATTCCAAAATGTCCGCTCCATTGAAGTTAATCCATTAGCAGGGTCATTACTGTTATTTTCTAATGCATTAACCGAACTATCGGCATGGGCACAATTAGCGACGCTTAAGGGTTTCCGTGCAAATCTTGATAATTACCACGTCTAGGGAGCACCAGAGGACTTCTAACTTTAACGCGTGCTCGTAAGGTTGAGATTTAAACGACGAAACGGCAAAGATAAGTCATTGGAAAGTGAAACGTGCACCTGATGGTTTCTTTGGGTAGCGACATTCTTTTTGATTCAGTGAGAGTGGTCTAGATATGATAATTGTGCCGGTAGCGTGGACGTGACGCGTGCTTGGTACCACGGGTTGTCGAATTATTGCTCTGCTGCTTGTGCTGGTACCAGTCGCAGGTCACCTTTGGTGCCAATACTTTTGGGTTGTGCCCTGACATGGATACTCGATGAGAGATACTTTAAATGCAGTTGCATTATAGAGCTTGGACACATATTATTATACCTAATTTCCACTAATAATGTTCTCTTTTATTGCTTTCGATCATAGAGGTAATACAAAATTACGGCGGAAGCACATTATCGCCATAAACCTTGAGGGCCTAAGTGTTTAAAGGCCTACTTTAATTTGGAGCAATTTTAATGTTTATTTAATTTGTATGAAACTGGATTATATTGATATTTAACGCAAGTAATTAAAGATAATGTCAGAAAAATGTAAACAGACCGGTCTCTGGCGTTGTTTATGAAATCAACACCGATAACAATATCAATTATGTCGAACGGTAGACTTTCTTTTTGCCTTATACGTATCAATAGGAACATACGTTGCATGAATTTTATACCAGGCGTCTGCGGTTTTTTGACAAGTTTATTTTGAGGAACGTTAACTAATCGACAATGATATTGAAAAGATAAACTCTGAACTCCGATTAAAGATTTAGAAACTGGACATATTCGTAGGTTAGACAATTTATTTCTTGTTAATTTTAAAAGTTTCCTGTTCATGTCTAGTAAGAAACTACATTATATTCTTTATCATAATAATCATATACTTACAAATCGACAAGCTAAAACATTTTTCTAGAATTTAATCTAGAGATCTCTACAGGTAGAGTTCTTTAGGTGCCTTGGCTATTATCATTGTCGCTACACGTTTCTATTATAACCAAACTATAAATTTTTAACCAAAATAGTTACTTGACTGCAAAGTGAACTTATTTTCAGTTTCTACCTTCGATTCAACAAACAAATTCGACATAAAGTAGTTAAAAGTATTTGTCGAAAGTCGTGATCCTATCAATACTCGCCATTCTTCTCGAACAATCTTGCATCATGGCGTCTCGTGAGAAAGTGACATCTTTGTTGATTTTTCTATTATTTTGCGCCCGATTTGAGATTCTATTAGGGTTTTTGTTTAGCTCGTTTTCTCTTGATTATCTGTTCAATCGATGTTGCTGTCGTAATGTTGAATTCAATGTTTATTTGTTACGATTTGTTTGGGTTTTATAACGTTGAGATTACGTGCTTTGAGTTTAAAGTCATAATTATTGTTAAGCTGGTCGACATCATCATCAGAATGGTGTTGGACATCAGCATGCGTTGCTTTTGACTGTTTTCTTCAATCTTCGACTACAAACATCGTCAAAAATCCGACAGCTCGTACGGAGCGCACAGCACGATTTCAATGCAGTAGAGTTTAATGAAATTTTAACTATATCACTATAGATACGGCCCTACAGACATGGGTTAAACATAGACTAATATTCAAAATTATTAACGCTCAGTTCAACATTCCCGGAGCTAAGACATGGATATATGGACCGCGCCTCGTTCGCACCTCCCATAACTCAAGGCCTAGCCCTCCCCCGGCGTCCACAAATCATTGGCTAGGTTGCCTTGGTTGCCTAGGGAGCTAGACTTTCTCCGCGGCCCTCCGATGAATGATTAACTCGTGCAGACTCCCGGGCGCCTATCGACGAAAGTGCAAGTCGCTTCTCACGACCTGTTGCCTTTGCACCTGAGGACCAATTCGCGCAATTGTTGCTTAATGCGATATCATCCAAGTGTCAGCGCGAAATCGCGCACAGTATAATTATACAGTAAGTAGGTAAGGGATATATTGTGCTGTGCTATTTATTTAAAGTTATCTGGAATCATGCTACCACAATGCTACTGTGTGCGTGCGCCTGATTCGATGATTTCTGATGGGAAATGGTCAACTATGTGTGTGTTTTGCTTACAAATAAATTAGTGTAGTAAATCGTGAGCGCAAGGCGATAGCATGCGACTTGCGAGCGATTCTAGAACCCTAGTGTGAATTGAATAGAAATTGTTTATGGTATCTTTCAGAAATTACTTTAATAAAGACTTCTCTACCATCTTCGCACTTTCATGTGTTTTATCTCACGTAATTTCGCACTCGCAATCAATCTGTAAAACATGGTAATTTAATATTTTTATGTAAATGTCAATAGTGTATGATTATAGTTTAATTAACTAATAAATTAATTTATTAATTCAAAAGTTTATGGTGCTGTTAGAACCCTAAATAAAATTCTTCCAAACGCAATCAGACCAAATTAAACGCATTCGAATGCTGTTGCCACGAAAATTTATTTTTACAAAATAAAATTGAGATTAATGTGTGTGATACATTTTTAATGTTCCTTGGTTTTATCGTTTTTATCTCAACGTGAAATGTACTTAGATTAGTATCTTATATCTAACGATCTTGCCCTGCTGTCCCGAAACGTGGTATGACATAATGACTATATTTTAGTATGTGCCTATTAATATTCAAGCTAATTAACAAGTTAAGAACATAACCAATAAAAGTTTTGATATGCGGCCTGAAATTACGTAACGAAATATTATTTTCCGTAAGAGGTGATTACACAGTACACTTAACTGGTTACATACGTTGTGCTCTATACATTAACAATTAATAATTGTACACTCTTTCTTTTTTAAGGCAATCGGTTATCGATTAGTAGATCTGTCGGATTATCAACAAGTGTTTCTTTGGACAAGCGTGTGGCTTAGTTTCGAACTACTGTTGTACCGTAACCCGTAGCCCGTAAATCAATTGTTTACGGTCGGTTTTGAGGCCGGCCAAGGTGTGACGCTATTCGCTACGCGTGAGTAACACTATTTATTATCTGCTAGAACTTATTGTATATTCATCCATCATGCAGCTACGTGTGGTTATGCTGTTAAGGCTCCCATATACGAGGAAGCTGATAGATTCAAACGCACTGATAGCAGGCTGACATGACCGGCTACGTGCACACATACGGGAATGAACGAAAGAAGTCCGCTCAGTTTGTCCTAATTAAGTCCTAATCATTCCTACCGAAAAAATCTCCGTATCGTTACGGAGTACTATTATATATTCTGTGGTATCGTATCGTTTCGTACAAGGAATCTTGAGACAATTCGATATCGGCCCAAAAAGATTACATGTTTTGAAAGAAATGTGAAGTCTCTGACTTATAATTTATAATTTCCAATAGGTAAAATGAGGCAGCATCTTCAGTTTTTCTATTTTTACGCTGATTTAATGAAAGGCCATGCTGTCACCTTATAAAAGTTACTTATAAGTTTTTGCGATAAGTTGCTGAAACCTCATGAAATTGGAGCCCTATTAAGGGCATCGATAGTATCTGCGCAGGCGCAGGTATTGTCGCCTAACGGTGGTACCAGTTCTGCGGACCCTGACATACATAGGTCCCCCTAGGTTATGGGACTTGTTAGGTAGGTCTATAGTAAAAAACATATAGTAAATTCTAAAACATAATATTTTGATGATCATCGGGTAGATAGAAATTGGCCAGAACCTATTTTTCATGCTTCTAAATTTCCACCCCAATTTTTTTTATCTTAAGTCATTGAAGTATGTAATGCAGTTGGCATGTATTTTTGTATTTTGCACGCAATTCATTCTAAAGCGATTTTTGCCTCTTGTCGAGAACCATTTTGTCCAATCATAAAAATATTTTACAAGCCAATTTTTTGACTGACCAAAGTTCAAACTTCAAACGTTCTAGTTCAACAAACATACGCGGTATGAATCATAATAGAATAACAATTTGTATGGACCGCTAACGGTAGCTAGGTGATGACATAGCAGGTGTTGTTTTGCTCGGTACCGTTCTATGGTGGGGACGACGCTTAAATTCGTATTATGTACTCGAGCTAGGAAACAAAGATATGGTAGAGATAGGAAATGGACAGAGGTGGCAGAGACAAGAAAATGGATAAGCGTTGAGGCAAAAGTAAAACAGGTACATGAAAATTGAAAAAGACGAATGAAGAGAATGAGAAAAACAAATATATACCTACACAATCTGTAAAAATGTCAGAAGTCTAGCTATAGCGGTTCTTGAGATACAGCCTGATAACATACAGACGGACAGACATCGAAGTCTTAGTAATAGGGTCTTTACCCTTTGGGTACGGAACCCTAAAAAGCTCGTGTTTCTGTCTGTATGTAAGAAATGTTTTTAGTACTTATTCAATATAGGCCACTATGCCTGGTTTCTGAGTTTTTGACGGGGATTTATTTATTCACCATACGCCATAGGAGCTATCGGTATCACAAGTTCGGACTGTCAAAAAACCGAGTACAGGTGACTTAAAGCTTGACCGCTATAAAGTCGACCCTCGTAGCATACATTTAGTATGCTACGAGTATGCTACGAGGGTCGTCTTTACAGCGGTCAAGCTATACTTCCCTAAAGTAATATTTTATGTTTAGATGCGTCAGAAACGTGTAATAAATTAAATCACTGATAACAATTTGAATGGGTAATTCCCATGTGGATATTCGCACACAATTTAATTGTTATAAAATCAGCTGATGTGTGTATGTGATGTTTAACATATTATTATATATCCTCAAAATTTCCAAAATATTGAGGCCATGATGTCATCGTAATAATTTACTAATTATTTCCTTGAGTCTTGCCCTTATATAGGAAGGCCTATTGAATCGGTTGGATTGACCGCAGGCTGACTTGACCGCACTCGTGACACGGGAATGTACAAAACGAATCCGGTCAGATCGGCCTGCGACAGTCCGAACTGATTGAAACCTCGTATACAATGTAGGACCCTCAGAATATATGGAAAGGCTGTATGGTATTGAATCCGCCTATGTTAGTAGCATGACTCTAGCTCGATGTCTTATATCAAATCAAATTTTTCTAACTTTTCTGTCAAAGTCATCGAATGCAACTTGACCACAGGCTGCAGGCTTACCTTATATCATATTGCATACATTTTTTAACATGACGAGATATTTTTCATTCTGTATACGTCACGATGACGCGTGCACAGTGATTATATCGAGGATCTACTTATGATTGATCTGTACTGTGGCTTCCTGGAATCCTTTTCGAGAGCCGCACGTACTGCATGATCAACGAGATGAGGTACATGTTTGGATGTGCTTCCCTGTGGAAGCTAGCCGTCATACGTCTATATGTATGACGGCTTTCCCCGGTTTCGGTGATGATGAATAGTTTCTTTGAGACCAGAAAAGATACGCAGAAGTAATTTAAGCGTTTAAGTTTGCGCGCAGTAGGTAGGTACTCGTACTATCAGAGAAGTTGATTCCTAGGCAGATGGGTGACCTACGTAGTTTGGTCGCGTTATATCAAACTCAGTCGACAGATCACAGCTAACATTGAATTGACATGATCCGACCAAATAAGGTTGGTCTGTCAACTGCCTAGGAATCAATTTCTTCGATGGTACATAAGAGCGCTCTCCTTTACTCTAGTCTAGAATCTAGAAACGACGGGCAAAAGATAAGACACGGGCGCCGCACGGGACCTGTGTCCATCCGACGCATTATCATTTAATGTCATACTACTGGCATTACCAAACTTGGAAATAACATTTTGCTCATTAATCTATAACAGCCCTCTTTTTTTTTGTCGGGGATTAAAAAGGTTGGCAACGTTTATGAAAAGGTTTATGAAGACTGGGATTATCTCGAAATATGTTAACAATCTGTACCACTCTGGCCGTGACCGCTCGAAGATCGAAAAACACATTAAGTACATGTAATTTACTCGGCTGTGCTCGTGACGTAACGAGGTCACTGACCAGCCGTGACAGTACAGACGTAACATTCAAATTATTCACAACATTAGCACAACGATCTTTTGTGTTCCTTGAAGGTTTAAATCACCTAATTCGTCGTTAAGCGCTTTGGGAGGGTTTTATTAATGTTCCTGACTCTAAGCCTTATATCAGCCAATTCGTAGCTTAGCACAAAGCGCAAATCTTGGGAGGGGTTTTAAAATTTTGATATTACGCTCAAGTAGAATTTTAAATACGTCCTATTTAATCTGATTACTCCACGAAAACTACGTTTTTATCTATGTAGATCAAAGCTTTTACTTTTGAGAATTGACCAGGTGGTCACCTAGTTAGGAGTAATTACCAACAAGTTTGAAACAATGAGTGAGAAACACAGTTTTTGTGGTTTGGGAAGCAAATTAACATTCGACCCATTTTGGGTGTAATTAGCTAAGGTAACTGTATTCGTAGTAGTCGCGGTAGAGCTGTTAAAGTAAAGCAATTGTTAAATAAGGTTTTGGTGGCAAAAGAAACATGTTAGGGCCAAATTATTTTAAAGACAATATCATATCTTACCATTGTATTGACATCAGAAGGTCTAAAATGACCTGTATTCTATTATTCGTTCAACTCATAAAACATATTACATAACCATAATAATTGAAACCTACTTTTAGATTCCAAAAACGTATCATAATATTGACTTACTAAAATAGTTTTAGACTTCCTTGTTGAACATAATATTATTTTAGATAAAATATTGTATTCTGGTATATAGATAGAGACTAACTGATGATGTTTCGTCCACAGGCCAGCAGGAAAATATCGAAATGCGGCTATCTGTTCGTGGCGCCGGGATGGGACTTCTCAAATCCGCTCTACAGAACAAAGGTAAGTCTCTTTAAAAATCTATTAGATTAATCATCATTAAAGTACTAAAACGTCTCTAGCTAGAAGTTAGAACTTTATTGGAAAGGAATTTAAAATAGCAGGGCATTTTGTCTGATAAAGTGAGATTTCAATTTTAATATTCCCTTCATGCTGATTGCTGATGATGACAGTTAGATGGAAGACCATTTGGCGATTAAATTATTTGCAATCCTCGAACGCGAAGAAAAATAAAAGTAACCTTAGTATTTGAATCGTTGAAATAAAACGATTTTAAATTAATGCAATTTATTATCGATCGTTTATTTGCTGACCCTCGTCGCTTACTTCTTATTTCAATTCAAACGATGTTCTCGAAAATGTATTGTTATGATACTGCGGGTCCAATAACATAAAATTGATCCGAAATGTAAATAAAGGTAGAGGTGAGGGTAAGGATTTGTTAGAGGGAATTTTAGCAACGAATGATTACACAATCAGAGTCTTGGATCTTTTAGTCAAAGCGTGGACTTTGTAAACAATACTTTCCGGCAGTGCCTGGGCCGCCGATAAAAAAAGAAAATTATTAACACATTTCTCAACCATAAATAAGCAATTTACAATTCCCGATACACGATTCTCTCGGACGCGTGAATTGATAAAAGTCCGTCTCGTGATTAATATTGGCCTGCCATCTTCAATTTACTCCTTGAGGCGGTTGGGAGGTTTTTGACACTTTTTGGCGCCGAATGTCGGTCCCCTGCCGAACCTTATCGCGATCCTGATTCGGCGTTTCGATCGTTTGCATAATACGACAATAATTCGCGTGCACATCGTACCGTGAATTTTGATCATCGTTTTGGAAATCGATTGTATCGATGTTGTTTATTTCTAGGAACCTCGACCTTGTGGCTCTTTTGTTTTCAAAAACGTTTAAATATTTTTCGAACACTTGAAGCTTTTAATAAATTTTGACTTCCTTTCGTTAAATACTCGTTTCGTTTGAGGATTAAAAGAAACAACACGAAACCAAATCATTTATTTTTAGATTATTCTGTCTGTCTGCGTGTTTGCACGAGCATGCACCACTCGAACACGAAAGCACGAAATCGGATGCAGTTTTCGCGGGTCCGGTTTGAAATTAGTGTGCTTTTTATCTTGATTTGGCAGGAGTCGTCATTTCTTACAAGCCTGTGGGCAAAACATTTGATTAAACAAATGACTTCCTAAGAATTAGATTAATGATAACAGCATTTACAGTTTTAAAACTAGCCATTTTGCGAGTGATTTGTAATCTTTGCTGACCCTTTAACCTATTTCAAATCTCAATATTATGTAACGCCCGTTCTTAGATGAAACTTCGTAACTAAAGAATTTATCTGTAAATTATTTTCACATCCACAGTATTAGTTGATAGCAAATTGTACATAAACTAAGCAATGTATTTTCTTTATCCCTTGGTAGATTTTCAATGCTACGGGGTCATATTTATTATTCTTTCCAACAGCTATTTCATCTTTATCTGGGCCATCACCACTCATGTTTCTACGACCATGTTATTGTTTGTACCGCATTACTGGATCTCAATATTCATCACCCACCTCGAAGGCTGTATCTGGTCTATCATCAAAGGCCACGGGGCCGTGTAATTAAAGAAGCGATCCTCACTGGAGCCGCCACATTTGCATAAAAAGGGGGCGGTGCAATCTCCGCCATGTTCCAGATCGATAATATCTGAATTTCTCCGGCGCGAGCCTTTGAGGTGTCAATATGATGAGTCATTGTTAGGCCTATCGTTTAGTCCCGAGTTGCTAAACTCGGGGTGATCCTTATGTGGCTGGCGTAAAGGTCATGTGAGAGGTAGAATGAATTGGAACGGGCCTTTCTAGATGCACCCGATCTGGTTACAATAACCGGGATTTTGTTTAGGATTTTTGAGTTGAGGATAACGAATTTTGTGGTTAGGTACTAGATACTTATCTACGTTGAAACTTTATTACATATTTAATTTCACAAATCTTTATTACGTTGACTGTCTCTATCTAATAATTCTCTTTCTGATGTTTTACTTCAGAATAATTTCAAGATAGTTTTTCCCTATTGATTGAATTCTGCCAACCGCCCAAGTCTTGAAGGACACCCGCGGGCGCAAGTTGTCTCAATTGTATATTATTACGGAAGGCTAGCTGTTCACCGTTATAGAAACGAGTGGAATGCTCACCTGATGCTGACACCTTACGCAGGTGTCATGGTATATGGACATGACAGGTGTATTGTCCTGAATCAATAATTACTAGTACACTTTCTCCATTATTTGACGAGTTGAATAATTATGTAGCAACAGGAATGCGCGTGCCGCCTGCTGACTATGTAAAGCCATGTTCACACTACGGTCTGTAGAACAACTTTTATGTGGAGGTATTTATGACTTTTTTGGTACTTTAAGGAGTTACTTCAGATGCTAATATACAGGTTAGCAGTACGTGATATACCTAATTTTCTATTACAACTTATTGAATTAGTTAATAGTTCCAAAAGTTCGTCAAGCCATTCCGCGGAAAATATCCAGAAATTAGCCTACATACATAATACAAAGTGCTGGTACTTTGTATTTTATAGAAGTGAAAAAGGAAAACCAGTAGGCGTACATTCTTAGAATTTACGTTATATTCTACTCCGCGCCGGTGGTCTACTCCTCTTCCTCTGTCTTACGACTTTTCGATCAGCCTTGGGCGATTTTAATGATTTTTACCCGTCTAAAATAGTACCCAGCACTGCTAAAGAGGTTGTCATTTTAACAGCCATATTATAATGAGCATGTAATTAATACAATGTAAACAAACAATAGATCGATATCTGAAATGCTAACCATTCGCCATAGTTCGAATGTCGATCGGCGGTCGTGAGTTACCCAAAGCCGTTTATTTACAAGCTATAAACGAAATATATTTGGCAATAGCTTCGATTTTGCAGTTCCGCAATGCAATAAGAATAACTTCGGTAAATTGTATGACGTAACTTGTACTGTCGAGTTCCAGTCAAATAGGACTGTCTTCATCAGACTATCAATGTTAAGCCTCAAAAGTTTTTTCTTCTTAATTCCTCAAACTGGAGACGTAAGACATCTTTCATGAAATTCTTCATTTCTTTAACGAGTGCTTGAAAACTTCTTGCACTTTTGGGATGGGTAAAAATGTTATACTCGACTCAGATCAAGGAGCCGTAAGAGGTAGGGTAGGGAATACTAATATCCGAAAATGTATGATGCCTTTAGTGAAACACTTGGTTTTTACTGTCGTTGTCCAAACGAGCAAACGGGTCACCTGATGGAAAGCAACTTCCGTCGCCCATGGACACCCGCAGCACCAGAAGAGCTGCAGGTGCGTTGCCGGCCTTTTAAGAGGGAATAGGCTAAGGTAAGGAGAAGGTAGGGATGGGAAGGGAAGGGAATAGGGGAGGGTAGGGAAGGGAAGGGAATAGGGGAGGGTAGGGAAGGGATCGGGTAGGGGATTGGGCCCCCGGTAAACTCACTCACTCGGAGAAACACGGCGCAAGCGCTGTTTCACGCCGGTTTTCTGTGAGGACGTGGTATTTCTCCGGTCGAGCCGTCCCATTCGTGCCGAAGCATGGCTCTCCCACGTCGATGTTGACGACGATGACTTTACATAAAATAAAAAAAAAAAATAAAATAAAATAAAATAAAATAAAAAATAAAATACGTTTATTTCAGGCAACAACCCATAGAAAAATTCTTAAACTAAAAGGAAATAATTAATTTAAATATTTGCCACCCTCTGGCGTACCGGATACATGCACGTGTGCACGGACCCAGTGCTTCAGGAGCGGGCTGTCCAGCTTGTCACTGAGTGTTTTCAGGATGATGTTGGGGCTGCCGCGCGTTCGGAACATCAGCGATGCAATGCGACGTCGCAACACGGTGTGAAAACCGTCAGTGCGTGCGTGCGCAAACATCGCCGATGCACTATGCCATCGCGGAAGCCCCACCAACACCCTGAACGCATCATTATATTGTACCCGGAGAACGTTGATAGCCCGCTGCGTATAGTTGATCCACAGATTGCAGGTGTAGAGAGTTTGACAAAATGCTTTAAATAGTGTAATTTTCACATCTGTGCTACACTTTGCGAATCTGCGCGCAAGCATGTTACAGCGGACTGCCATCGCTCTCCTCTCCCTTTCAATATCTCCATCGTCTTTTAAATCTTCGGTAACTATGTGACCTAGGTATTTAAATTCTTTTACTCTTCGGAGCGCAACACCAGAGTGATAAAGAGTGAGGCCTGCAGTTCACTGTTGAAATACTTGAGTGACATTAGTCCCTAGGCTGATGATGTTGTAACTTGTAAACTGGCCTCATGTGGTTAGGAACACGTTTATAGGATGTCGTCAAAAACACATTACGTATGGTGTGAGCGTTTATGGCTTACAACATTGTGCCGCTGTTAGTTTGCTACTGGTGAATGTTCTCTGTGTAATTCTCTAAGTATTTGCTAGTTTTCTTTATTGAGTACAACTTAAACACGAAGAAAGGTTTTTACGTTTGTTTGGTGCTGCTTAAACAAGGATAATAGCTCTACCATGTTTGGCTGCGCAAACAATTTAGCAGTGTCATTTTTGAGCATCTGCCTACTTTATTGGACAAGTTAGAGTGTCTTGGGTGTTGGAACCTTCTAAGAAATCGATCAGAAAAGGAGTAGGGATATTATCAATTTAATTTAAATTTTCTTGTAGATTATTAATTTTGCTGTTTAGTAGGAAACAGACTGGATGGAACTACGCTAAATGGTGGAATCTTCCTAAACCATGCTTCATTATGTTTTATTAAATCTGGGACAACACATTGTCAGTGTCTAGCATTACCTCTATTCTCTCTACTCTACTTTTTCTGTTCTTCATCTTTCTTTCTACTTTCAACCCTACTTACAGAGTAATGTTTTTTAGTTCTCTTTTTTTCCACTTCTGACCGAAGTGACTAATGTATTTCCTGGCAATTTGTCGTTCTCGCTGTTATTGACGATTGCGAAACAATGAATTTCCTAAGCTTTCTACGGCGCAAGTGGCTTGTTAAGTAGTGCAAGTTGTACGCACGAGCGGGTACGTTTCTTTTGCTGCGCGTGCGCACTTCGCGACTATCACGATCATACACGTAGTACAGAATTTGCTACTACATTGTTGCATTAAAATCCTGTATATTTTATATTCGTTTCATTGTCGTTTCATTTTGTATTAAAATTTTGTTTCGATTTTGCATTCCCTTGTCTCTTTTGCTAAGAGCTATAAGGCACAAACTGCTAAGGCTACCTAGATTTAATCGAGTACGTTTATTGCCAAACTCTTCCTAAGTCATAAGTGGTCGAACCTATTTTTATGATATTTGTGTGCGTATCTGATAGATCTGAAAATTGACTAAATGTAAAGGTTGCCACCCCATTCTTTGCTTTAAACAAAAATGTCGTATTAATTTTTTCATGACAAAACAATATTTGCCGGGTCAACTAGCCTGTCTATGAATGGCCTAGTCTGTACGTCGTAACCACCGACGGTGTGACCCACTGCGTTGATTGTCATTGCCTGATTGTCATTGCCTGATTGTCATTAGAAAGTTATTGGTTGTTTACTCGAGTGTCGGGTGCCATTACTGAGATTACGATGTAGGTGCTATTTTTAACATCTAATGACTTTGATTATACAATACCAGATGTTTTATCTTTTAGAGTAGAATCTGCTGCTTTGTATTCTACAGTACACTTGCTAGTAGCTGATCATGTAGGTAATCGCTGTTTTGCTATATTTAATAATAATAATAATAATAATAATAATAATAATAGACATTTATTCAACAAACTTCACAGTACACCACAATTATACAAAGCACACAACAACAAATACAAAGAAAAAAAATACATATTTGTTTCAGGTATGAATTTTGTTCGATTTTCAGGTACCCGAAATCGGTTTTGCCATTTCGGAAGAGTTTGACAATAAACACCATGACACGAGGGTTATAAATAAGCTATTAGATATAGTCCGGATTTAATAGGAGCTGTATATAAATGGTGGAATAAACTAACAGGGTCGGGCCCGTACAAGGCTTTTCGTCATAAATAATCCCATTTAGTATTCAAATATTACTTTTTTATTTGAGTCTTCACAGCAAATAGTTACATAAGGATAAAGGCATCGTTTTTATGACAAAGTCCATTCTTAAATCCAATTAACGAAACGCCTGAGGTGACTAAAGGTGTTAAAATGATATTAGTTTTGACCTTTTTGACCCAACTCAGGGCCTGACAGGTAGTAATTAAAAGGAGGATTTCCCAACCTCTTTAGGAGGGTCAATTTTTAATTTAAAAATGTTTTGATAAGTTTGTAGGTTCGTTTTATAACTTCGTTGCGCCGAATTCGTATACCATTAATTTTTCTTCAACAAAAACTATACTGTGTCCGTCCCGTCGCTCAAATCCTCCATTATCCATACCTTTAATGTAAATCGGTTCAGGTGTTGCGTGAAGAAGTAACAGTTAGACAAACATACATTAGCAAGTAGACCGACACACTTTCGCATTATTAATATCATCAAGGATTTTAATTTTAGGCTGGTTAAACTATTGAACTTAATTGACTACAATAATATTCTGATTATTACCTCCTAGCTCCACCTAACATTAAAATTGAACAAAACATTGGCTTATTGAAATACAATATCGTGTTCCCATCAAATTATCTATAGGATCTCGTTCTCCACACGAGTCACGAGGTTATGATATTAAAATCTGTTTCCGAAGCGTTGGGTAACATGGGGAGTGGTATGCGAATCGCGGGCCGACGGAGCACTGTGAGCGATATTTCGTGACTGTGCTTTCTGACGCGTCTACTGTTTGGAATTCTGGTGGTGATCGCTTGTGTTGAGGACTCATAACGTTCTTGATTGGGATATTTTCATTTTTGGGTCTTTTGTGTCGATTTCTTTAGATTTACTGATGACTTTATGTTTGGTGGTTCTAGAATGTTAATGCTGTTTAATTGCTTCTTCTTTATGCTCAGATCGCGAATGTCCTTGCTCCTTAGGCTTTTCAAGAAATTTGTAATTATTGTAACGGGTTTGCTTACTATTTAGTTTTGATACTCGCAAGCTATAGCTTTGCTACAACCCGATATTTACGTAGCTATTTCATTTGACTTTTTACGTGCTATAGCTTATAGCTAACGTTCGCGTTCCCATGATTGCTAGCTCTATAGTTCCCTTGTTCCGGATTGCTCTACAACTATTAAATTTACTAAGAGTTTAATAGACTGCTGTTTCTATAGTTTTTTTAATGTATTTTCCCTGCTAGGTACAGCAGATATATTTCCTAGGTATTACTGGCCCTATAGGTTAAGTAGCTATATAGTTGCACTTCTAGCTACAGCATCGCAGTCACTGGCCCACCGTCCCCGCGGGCGCTGTGAAGCAAGGCTTGTGTAAGTTGTGCTGTCGGTATTTATTTACAAATAACCAACCACTTAACAACTCACTTACAAAACGCGGTTCCCGACATTTCTTTTAGCGGGTGGAAATTTTCTGTTAATAACTTTGTCAATAAAGTTTTGATATTTTTATCAAGATTTTCTAGACTTGCATAACTTGCATTATCCATTTGACTAGCTAACATAGGCAATTTTGTAATTGACATAATAAATTTTGTAATTGACATAATAATCAGCTACACGTTAATCATTTATACCTGAAAATACCTTATCCATTCCAATAGTTATGGATTGGTCACTAACGTAACGTAATTTATCAATTTAACAACGCCGTAAGTGTATGGTATTGCCCTCAATACAATAAAACATTACAAGTTATTAGCATAGAAATCGATAGGCGATACAATTTCCATTGCGGTGTGGGTCCAAGACCTAAATTACTATGATTACTTGAGCTTTCCCCGGCTCGTGGAAATTTAATGCCTTGTGTGCCTGCTTATCAGGAAACGGACATGATATTTTGAGTTGTCCTTTCATATTATTACTCTGGAGTTCATGGTTGTTTTCAGTATTCTAATTAATTATTATTATTTACAACATTGGTTGGTGCAACCGTGGTCGCTATAGGAAAATATGGCGCGACGAGCTGGAGTTAATATACCAGTCAAGCTGGCCAACAGTGGCGCAGGAGAGAGTAAAATGGAAGACCCTGGGATAACAGCAGTAGGACATAATCAGTAGGAACATAGGTTGATTAAAAAATACAAAATTGTCTTTAACATAACGCGTTGTCTCCTAAATCCTAATAGTCTTTAAACGTATATTTCATGTTTATTTTACATATTGCGAATATTTTGACTGGGTATAGACTATACCCAGTCAAAATACTTATAGGTACTCCGTACTTCTATCATGTGCTTTACTGTTAAGGAAGACTATACTATAGAGTCTTCCTTAACTGTAAAGCACATGTTAGAAGTACCTATTAATATGCCAAAACATGTTTCAAATTTTCTCATTCCCTTCACGCTCGACTTATTTTCTCTCATTATTATTCAGATCAAGGTCTATGTTATATTCTATAACACTTCCTCATACTTCGTATGATTCATACAGCCGTACTTCAGGGTCTGTTATATAACTATTTGGAGCTCATTTATAGCACAATATAAACCATACCAGTAGACCATCACCTTAATACTAGACCTTCAGAGTACCTGCCTTCTTCTTGATGGTTTTGCTTGTTCTTCGGATTCGCCTGGATAAGAGAGTCTAGCAGGCTTCCCAGACAATCTGAAACTGTCTTGGGACAATAAAATTGAACAGAAAAAGGTAAAAACTCCAGCAATCTCAGTAGTATCATCTGTCGCCAGCTCCACCGTATGATTAGAGTCACCGCCGATTGTTCGAACCTTCCCGTAGAACAATGTCTGCGTGCTGCTATGCGGAAACCTCTACCCCATAATTTGCGGGTTTTTCTCAACTTATCAGCGATAGCGAAATAAGCACTTGTCAGATCCTTCCTGCTACGTTTTTGCCGTTATTATCTAACGCAGCAGACGTATTAACCTTTTTGTGATGTTTGCATGCAATTATTACTCTGGAAACTGCACTTGGAGTCTAAATAATAGACTTTGTAATGTACTATCAGAGAAGTTGATTCCTAGGCAGATGGGGGACTTACGTAGTTTGGTCGCGTTACATCAAACCTATTCGACCGATCACAGCTAATATTGAATTGACATAAGTCGACCAAATGACGTAGGTCCGTCAAATGCCTAGGAATCAATTTCCTCTTATTTCCAAAAAATGGGAAGTAGCTTTTGTTTTTAACTGAATAATCTATTGGCAAATAGTCTTGGAAACTGAGAATCTTGTAGATAATTTCTTAGACATACTGTATGTATGGTTCCGTATAGATCAAACTTAGCATGGGTGCTGTTACAGCAGTTGTTACAAGTTTGATCTTACGGAACCATAGGAAGCATCCCATCCAGACATACCGACTCGCAATGCTCATACATACACAACAAGTACAAGATTATTAACATTTATAAAAGGCAGCATCTGCCACCAACAAAAACCCATCGGACCGGTCGAGCCTCCATTATAGAACTAGGAAGTGGTGGATTACCACAAAGAAATGGAGTAGCGCTTTAATGTGACACGATGACGTCATGAATATTTCACCAGCGTTTGAGGCTGTTTATGACCATGTGGGGGATTATGCTTGGATATGGATGTGTTCTTAAATGACCCCCTTACCAATAGAAAAATAATCTGTGTTCACAATCTTCATGAAATTTTATTAACAACGATCAAAACGCTCGAAATGCCTCCTATTTTGAGCGTTTTGATAGTTTTTAACATCAAATCGAACGCGGGGGCATAAGTCATGTTACACTGATTAATACTCTGATGGTAGAAGACAATCTTCTAAAGACCTTTGCAGGACAGAAGTTAGCATAGACTTATTATATAGTGCAGATCTTATAAATCCTTATATCATCAGGGTCGGCTCAGGCGTTATTTACGCCTACTTTCTGCGAGATCGTTTTGAAGACGTTAGTATTCCACAACGAATAACAATATATATGTGTTACAAACTTAGTTACTTAGTTGTATTTCCGGATAGAGAAACTTCCTAGGCAGTTAACACTAAATCAGCGGGTCCAGTCGACACGCCCCGGGGTAATTGGTGTCACTCGCGCCGGAACATTGTAGGGTTAGCTCGTAAACAATACAGGGTCATATTTTGCGCTTGCGAGTTCAAATTAACCCTGCAATACTATCTTTTTTTTTTCATATTATGAGGAACGAGATATAGTGAGAGTTGCCTAGAACATTTTTTTAAAATATAAACTAATATCTAACCCGGACTAATAGGTTACTAAGGCCCACTTGCGCCAATCTGGGTTAAAGTTAACTCTGAGTTAAACATCATGTCATCTCTATCACTGACTTGGTGAGTGACAGATATGACATGACGTTTAACTCAGAGTTAACTTTAACCCAGATCGGCGCAAGTGGGCCTTAGTATTTAAACCGGGGCTAACTTAACCCAGACTGGCGCTAGTTAGAAAACGAACCTAAGTTTGTCTACAAAGTAAGCTGTAAGAGTTAATAAAGTCATAACGTTGAGAGTTGAGACAATTTACTATGTCTTAACTCTGGGCTCAATACAAATATACACAGACGCAAAGGAACCTTTTTAATATAAAGTTTTATTATCCGATCACTTCACAGTTCACACACTTCACTATGGTCTAAATTATTATGAGTCACGACTTACGAGTTACAAATCGTCATGGTATAATGTCATTTATATTTTTTGTCTCCTCTTGAATTTTGAACCATAGGCCATAGCTACTAATTATTACTATACACCATACAGTAACAGTATCACTGGTTGTGTGGTCGGTGAACAGTATACACCCAAAAATAAACATCAATAAAATAGTTTACCTGTTGCTTCCTGTGGTACGAGCTGATGACCACGTCTGATCGGGAGGGGTCATCGGCCTTTCTAATTGGCGGTAATTTTACATGTTGATTGAAACGCGCCGCCCCCCGCCGCTGCCTGAGGAATGCACTTGCAACACTCGCTGCCGGCTGACGTGCGATAGATACCTTTTATCATCAGCATCATCATTGAGCTCCAACGCTCTCCCATATTTTGTATGGGGAGTGGGAGAACCGTGCCTTGGAACGAATGCGCCAGCTCTGGAAGATCGATCTATTCGGCTTGACATATCAAAACTTTATGCTGTCTTCTATGTTTGAGGCAACCCGTGGTCTACAGAAAAGGGAAGGGATATTTGAATCTTTACTCCTATAGAACTCCTCTGATACTTATTTGGCCCTTAGTAAACGGTGGAAAATCCAAGCTGTGTTTAGGCGCTATATTGAAAAAACTGTCCTTTTTGACGTAATACTATAGGACCCTCAGAAATGTTACAAAATATCTGGTATGAGATATACATATCTTCATAGCCTTATCTAGGTTTGAGAAGAACTAGAAACACGATTAATGTATTTTGCCTCGATACATTTAATTTTCGAAATGACCTCTTAAAAATACGAAATTTGAAGATTATTTTTAAACGGAAATAGATGTAGGAAATGCAGGAAATTAGTCTAATTGATAGACACCTTTGCAACTCAAAATCGTATAGAAGCATTTTGCTTTAATGCTCCTAGTTATTTTTTAAATGATTATAATTACGTTTTTTCGCATGTTTTCCGAGCGAGCCGATAGCTTCTGGCCGCAGCGTATTCACTATTCACGACTTTATGGTCATACAAATTAAGTATAAAATTGCCCTTGCGGTAAAATTACTTTCGATATAGCGCCTTAAGCTGCACCCGAACCTGCATAGAAGTTTCTGCCATAACGACGGCCGACGCGCCGTCTGGAAAAATACAGTTTCCAAAGGAAATTAGCTTCCAAAGGTAATATTGGAAACGTCAAACCGCTTTAAGATCCGAGAGCGAAGAAAGCCGTCTAATTATATCTGTATTTGGCATGTGGATAAGCAAAAAGTAACTTTCATACGTTGCTGTAACGTACGGTGGTTATTCTCTTCCTGTTGTGAAAGTCATTTGAGGAAACAAAATCTTAATTAGGTGGGTTACACACGCGCGATAACATGTGAAAAATTAGCTCTTTGCTATGTCTCAAACGTAAGACCAATGAAAGCAATTATTACACAGAACATGCACAGAACAAACTAAAATAATAATCTATTAATTGAATGCCATTTGACTGAAAAATAAAAGAAAGAATGAGAAAATCTCTGCTTTTAAAAAATTACTGAAATGAAGGCGATAAAAATTTTATTTATCTTTCTAGATAATTTAAATTTAGTATGTTAATTGTTATGTAACATTTATATTAATTATCGCGCGTATTCCTTATCGAAGACTGCTGCTAAACCTCAAAACCATACACAATGGCGAATCGCAGTCATTCGTGATTCTCGAGAGTGTAGAGCCAACATAACATTAATTTTATAGACTCAATCGCAAATACTATCTAGAAATTGACCATTAAAGAAGGCACAATAGGATGAGCCATTAAAAGTTATAATACTTCGGCTTATTTCGTACAGCAATAAAATATTAATTGATATTATATTATCATTATGGATACTATCATAAATGTTATATAATTTCAGATTTTAATATCATGTTCAATTAGATAGCTTTCTAGTTTCTACGTTATCCACTGGTTTTATTGCTGCTGGGAGATCATCGTAACTTTTAATACCAGGAACCTCAATTCTAGTATTCAACTGGCTTTTGAATTACTTGCATGGAATTATAAACAACTCCTCTGGATATTGTCCTGAGATTATGAACATATTTTTGGAGTTTCGGTCAATCTGAAGTCGTCTGATATTTTATGGCAAATGGCAATACTATTTTCTAGTTTTTTTAAAGACTAGAATCGATCCAAAATAAGAACTTGGAAATATTGGAACATAAAGTGTGATCTACACAAAAGCTATAAGTATATATTTTGATATTTACGTTACCTAACAAAGTTTGTTGTGTAATCACAACTTCCTTATCTGTACAATTAGCACAAATTCCATCCTGAAATTAAATTAATATCAATAATGATACAGCATTGCCGCCTTAGGAAAGAAATTTATCAACGCAAATTGGTATGTCATTATACGTCGTGTAACATTACACAACGCGAAAGCTGCTAACAAGCTTTTAATAAGCTTGTAGCAAGTGTCGACAGACATTTTGCGTCAACAGTTTAGGTAGTTAGGTACTAAGTAGACTTATACTAAACTTGAATTGAGTTATAATTTATAGCATTTAATAACGTCTACAAATAAGGTATGTAAGGCAACGTAGAAAACACATCACGACCTGCACATCTTCAAGAAGAGAGCGTAGTCCCTCTTAAGAGGCTAAGGGCTAGAGAAATTGAAAACAAGTATTTGTAAACTCCCGATTTAAGTACTTACTTTTTTCATTAAAAATTAAAGCAAGGCTCAAGCCTTGCTTTAATTTTTAATGAAAAAAAGCTTAACAGCTCAAGCTGTGTTCCTATGTTTTATTTTTTTAGGGTTCCGTACCCAAAGGGTAAAAACGGGACTCTATTACTAAGACTTCGTTGTCTGTCCGTCTGTCCGTCTGTCTGTCTGTCTGTCTGTCTGTCTGTCTGTCTGTCTGTCTGTCTGTCTGTCTGTCTGTCTGTCTGTCTGTCTGTCTGTCTGCCTGTCTGTCTGTCTGTCTGTCTGTCTCCAGGCTGTAACTCAAGAACGGTAATAGCTAGAGATTTGATATTTTCACAGATTATGTATATCTGTTGCTGCTATAACAACAAATACTAAAAATAAAATAAAATGAATATTTAAGGGGGGCTCCCATACAACAAACGTGATTTTTTTTGGCTTTTTTGCTGTCTCCAGGCTGTAACTCAAGAACGGTAATAGCTAGAGATTTGATATTTTCACAGATTATGTATATCTGTTGCCGCTATAACAACAAATACTAAAAATAAACTAAAATGAATATATAAGGGGGGCTCCCATACAACAAACGTGATTTTTTTGGCCATTTTTGCTCTATATCAAAAATGGCAACAGGTAGGTACATGAATTTTTCACAAAATCCTTAGTTATTATGTGTACCTTAATATTTAATAATAATATTAAAATAAAATAAAAAAATAAGGGGGGCTCCCATACAAAAAACACAATTTATGGCCTAATTTTGCTCTATAATGGTACGGAACCCTTCGTGCGCGATTCCGACTCGCACTTGGCCGATTATTTGTATATTCTAGCCAGTTTTTTTTTCTTGTTGTTTGAACACAGAGGAAAATGTGGCCATTTTTTGGGTTTTTGAACGTTCTTGATGGCCATAGATATCCAGGAAAAAAATATAACTCCACCGGCATTATCCAGGGAGAAAACAGAGAACAGCGTTTGTATGGAAAAACGGCTCTAGCTAGTAGTAGCTCTTAAATAGGCCGGCAACACACCTTTAACTCCTGATGTTACGAGTGTGCATGGGCGACGGAAGCGACTTTCCATCAGGTGACCGGTGAAAATTTAGGGGCAAACGAGTAATCGATAACGTACCTTTATATAATAAAAAACCTCAGCGCATTTCATTCGGGACCCAAGAGCAAAGTACATGAACGTGGACAGTTATAGACACCCATATCATAATATTTTGTCACGTACTTAAATACTTTGTGAATTGCAACATTAGCAATAATACGTGTTAAATTTGTCAAAATTACATAACGAATGTGCAAATAAAAAGATACTAAAACGTATAGGAAAATACTTAACTACATAACTTTGCAAAGAGGATAAGAGAGACCTGAGAGAGTAAATATTATCGTGTAGTAGTAATGGGAATTAATGCTATTTTCTATTAATTTCATTAACATGCTAATTTTGATGTCACAACATGCTAAGTATTATTGCTTTGCTATTTGCTAAAAACGCGGCATCGTGAGTGATCGGTTCGCATCGCACCGTCGCGTCGAGTATTATTTCGCATCGAGTGAAAAATAGCAACTGTGGTGCGAAACAGCGCGGACGTGATTTTTATCATGATCGCAGACCATTGCATTGCTACGCACGATAATATTATTAGCAATAGTATTTTTAGCAAGTACGATTAATTTAATTGTTGCTAATGGACATTTAACAAATAATTATTATTGCTAATTCTATTTTTACCAACATTATCGTGTAGTCATTAAAAATTGCACGTGTTCCGTTCTGCAATGAAATGTTTACTTTCAGTTGCATTGTTAGCGAGAAATAGACTAGAAATTCGCGTAATTACATCGAAAGCGGGTCTCATTTTTGCGACATGCATCGTCCGGACTTCGGACGAATACTTTCATGTAGATTGTGGAGTCTACATCAGTACTGTCAATATTGTAGACGATATTGGTGGAACTATTTATATAAGGGGTCTCCACGTTGACACCATGATGGTATAGCCGAGGAAATGATTCAACTGCCTTGGAATCATTTCCTGTAGTGTCAATTGACAGACTTACGCCGTTTGGTCGGCTTATGTCAATTCAATGTCCGTCATGCTACGGCCGCTACGGGTGCTGGTAAAGACATTGTAAAGTTTTTATCCTGAAAAATATACGGTTTTCGCGCAATAAACTAATTTCGGGGCACCGCGCAACAAAGTTGTTGTCTACAATAAGTTCTAAAAACAAATATTAATGAAGTAGATTACGCCCGCAATTCCGTTGCGCCAATAGTCGTTTATTGCGAAGGAACCGTACATTATTCCGGGATAAAAAGTATCATATTATGTCCTTTCCCGGGACTCAAAGTATCTCCATGCCAAATTTCAGTAAAATCGGTTCAGCGGTTTGGGTGTGAAGACTGAAGAGGTAACAGACAGTCAGACAGACAGAATATAGACAGACGACGGACAGACAGACAGACACACTTTGCATTTATAATATTAGTATGGATTTCTTAAGCTTTCGTGAGTGCTAGACATTTATTTTAATCATTCGGATTTTGTCGCGGAACACTTTTCTTAGATTTATCATAATCATGATCAACACCGGCGTGTCTAACACCGGCGCCTGCCGCGGGGAAAGTCCATTTGTCAGCGCTAGTTAACATCGTGGGCGATCACGTGGTCGTCGTGATCGATTTCATGCGATCACGTCAACTAGTCATCATCAATCTGCCGGTTAAACGCCTCTCCTATAGTTGAATGCTATAAAATTGTGTACATAATACAATACGTGTTTTATTGAAGATGTCGCGTTCGCAAATTTGTAGCTTAACTGAAAAAGTTGAGAAAAAAAATAAGCTTGTAAATTATAACAGACTCATAACATTACATTTTCGGAAACTAAATAGAGTACTTAGGTTACTTACCTACCTACTTCATACTTCTTTAAGAGCTAGCTTAAGGGATTCGGGAATTGCAGGAACCGGTACCTACTCTATAAAACTAAGGTTAAGTGATAATTTTAACAGTACCGTTTAACTCAAAAGAGAATTACGAAAATTCTGAGGCGTATGACCTATTAATAAGATTTGCTCACTGATCTCTATTATACAAGTACGCTAGATAGTTGATCCCTTTGAAATGACAGCTATTTCTTGTGCCTATTTGAAGCGGAAGCGCCCCCATTATTCGGGTAGAGAACAAAATCTGACGTAAAAATTACGTTTGAAAGCCGCCATATTGGCGCTGATAGCAGTAGTGAGAGTACTTGGAACTAATACTAGTGATGACAATTACTGTTGTTATTGGTTGTGGTTACGTCAAATTTAGTTCTCTACCCGAATAATAGGGGCGCTGAATGCTGATTCCGCTTCAAATAGGCACAAAAAGCAGGTGTGTATCAGCTATCCAGCGTGTTTTGCTCCGTTTAAGACTACTGAATGCGCTGTCTATGAATTGTACCTAATTTATAAACGCCATCTGTCATTGTATTTGTGCACTGTTATGTCATTGGATGAGGTCATATCGAACCTGTCTTTTCCTGTCTTTTCAAAATTTCCCACTACGCGAGTTTGGCGCCACATTCGTCAATTGTGAAGTTCGCCCGCGTTTTACCGCTGCGAAGTTGACCGCGCTTCAAGGAAGAGTGAAGTGTTCCTGGTGTTTAGTTCATAATGTTTTGGCCACCGCTCAAAGGCCCACGCATTTTCTTTAATCCGCTAAGGGGGGCCCCCCGGCCCCCACACATCCGCGAAGCAGAAATCCGAAAATCCCAGGTAAGATCTTTCCTTTGTCTTATTTCATGTGTATTTTTACAGTGATTGATTGTAAATTAATGGTACAGTGCGCGATCAATAGATGTAGAACGCTGGGTATAGAAAACAATGTTTTTTTTTTATAAAACCACCTGCGGTTCGCCTTCAGCCGTATAAAAGAGGGATCCCGGATCTAACAAACACGGGACTCCCTCCACGACTGGCCGGTCTACCTCAAAAGGAACCGGACTTCCACCAAGGTAAGGGAACGCTTAGGCAAACTGAAGCGTTCCCCTCGGCGCCGGGACTGGCTGGCCGGGGAGGTTTCCATCCTCTCCCGGAGCCCCGTTAGACAAGAGTTAGGACGTTCGCATAGCGTCGCCTCCGCACTCCCGTCCTACGCCGGCGGAGCGGCAGAGAGGTGGGATCGTCCTCTCTGTCCCGCTCCGCGGCCTCTTTCTGCGACATAACAATTTCGCAGAAAGAGACCGCCGCCTGCCAGGCCTCATCGCTCTCGAGCATGCAGCGCACCATGCTCGGAAGTGAGAGGTCCCCACCTAGCACTGCCACGAGATCGTGGCGCTGCACGGCCCAACGATCGCACACCTCAAGGGTATGCTGGGCCGTGTCCTCCGCAGCGCCGCACTCATAGCAGGCTGGCGTTGGCTCTCTCCTGGCAACCTTACACAGGTACTCACCGAAGCATCCGTGCCCGGTGAGTACCTGCGTAAGGCGGAAGGTGAGGGGTTTCTTCTTGCGGCGCATCCATAGAAAACAATGGTAATTGGTATCATGTTAATTGTAAGCGATCGATTGGAATCGTATTATTTTGGCTGATACATGATATCAAATTGCGATTTTGGAGCAATTATCGCGCAATAATTGCTATCGCATTGCTCTTGCAAGATACGTGATACGGCTGCGGGTTTTACCGCAATATCATAGTTCGTTGTACGTTCTACTCAACTATATCATGTCAGTGGACACCAAAACGGTCAATGGATGACGTTAATTTACAGCGCGCTGTAAAGTCGTTGTAAATCAGTCGCGAATAGTTGAGATTTACCGCCGCGCCGCGCCCACGGAGAAAGTAACAAGTGAAAATTGACCATTACTCATTACAACTAGTTGATTTGCCGATACTTTACTCATTTTAGGCATGCAAGAGCTGTAGCTTAGTAAAGCAAAGAAGAATTACAGTAACAGTGAAAAACAAGCAAGCAGGAATCGGCCAAAATATGCAAAATAGAGATGGCTGGTCGAGGCGTAAAGCGTGGTCAAGTAGCCCACATCGAAGCTTGAATATTTTTTGACATTGGACATGATAACTTAACTTGCCGGAAGATTTTTAAATATATTTAAAACCAGCTCTTAAGACTGAATTCTCAATACGCACTATAGCAACTTTTATAGCTCAATTCTGGTAAGCCTTGATAATTTGATGAAAATTGTTCTTATCTGTGACTGTTATATTTTATGGATGACCCTTTATTTTACTTTTAAAAATATGTCGTAAACTTTTTTTGTGAAAACAACAGGTTTTCTGTCTGAATAGATCATCCTTGCGGACTTAACAATTATGATTTTTTTGTTTATTTAGTAGAGCATAAAATTGTTAAGTATTCCATTACAAAGTCCACTAACAATAATTATGTATTGTTTTTTTTGTTGCAGGTAATAATGGCCATCGGCCTTCCATTGCTTCCGGTATTGAAAGGTTCCCAAGCTTTCTTATCTAAGAGCTTCTATTATAAAAATAATGTTAGTAAGTACATACTTATTATGAGTTGCAATTCACTACAGAACGAGCTTTACCAATAAGAATATGAATGAATAAAAAATGCAAAAAGTGTTAATTCAAAAACAAATACAGCGATTAATGTTTTATAATTATTATCTGTCAAACTCGTCAAACTGCAGTTAAATCTGCTAGCTGTGGAACTATTTGTAGGCAAGAATTAAAGTTCGTTAACAATAGAATTATGACTTAATCGACATAAATGGAACTCGTATTTTAACGATTATAGCATAAACATTAACCATAAAACATGGAACAGGTAATAAAATCAAACAATTTATAGAAAGCGAAAAATCGCAGATTATAGAAAGTAAACGTCGGCAGATCTCACCACTTGACCACAATAACTGTGAAAATATTATTGTACACCTCTCAATCAAAGGCTCGATATTCGCAATAGAATGTACTGCCGAAAAGTACTTCTTACCCGACGGCGATGACAGAAGAAGGGTAATTACTGATTTTTGCAGTCTGTGAATGTTTGTATTCCACATTGAAGTGCATAGGCATGTCTCTTCGTTAGGCCATGATGAATAACCATGATTTCACAATCACCCTCATGAGCAATCGTGTACGAATATGCTACGTTCTTAATCACTTCTATGGTCTGGTCCCTACAATTTTTTTTACCGTGTAGTCTTACGTTTTTGACATAAAATCAACTTATGCAATAATTATAATTCACATACACAAACACCGTGCCGAAGTCTGGTAACGCCGCACTGACTGACAGTGGAGGTTGTTAGGTTTTATTCGTTACGGAATTTCTTGATACGGTCGCCGCGTTCAAAGCCCGCGATAAAACTTATGCAATAGATTAAAATTGACATGTTCTTAAGGTGACGCCTTGATAATTTGGCTGTAGCGATGTCCATTTTTCTCAGCAATGACTAAAGCTAAGAAATTAATGTTCACTGTCAGTATTCCTCATGTCTTTGTCTTTGAATTACCCATAGCATAACACGATTGGTCAACTTTTATAACACAGAATAATCAATCAAAAAGACCTTTGTAAAAAAAGGGATTCCTATTTTGCCAACAGAGGAGAGTGATATAAGCTTCCAAAATTTGTACATAAATTGGTTCTAGTATACACTTTAATTTGTCCATAGCTTATATGAAATGTATTTATGGTTTTTAAATTACGCGACAAAAACCATTTTGTCGCTACGCCCTTTCCATTTTTTGCTGTTCCATTGCTTGTTTTCTATGAGAGGCCGGGCCAGCCTCGCATAGAAAACAAGCAATCTCAAACACATCCAACACGGTTTTTTACTTTAACATGGCGTCACCTTAAAGCAAAATACATACGTGTGATAGTTTGGGCAATGGGCATGTTCAAAGTTGGATCGGAAAGGTAGGCGCTCGTCCAGGTTGAGCAGTGGACGATAGGCTGATGATGATCGGAGTTAGTGCTCGATAATATAAACATAACCTGTTGCTACCAACCACAAAGTGTAATGAAAACAAACACACAACAGGTTTCTCATCAACTCTCCATTTTCCACACTTTTCCGTTCAACAACCTATTCATAGCCAGTTCAGCTTTCTAAGCTGTACGAGCAACTGAATTTGGTTATGATTATTGAAAACAGGATTGATTTATAATGTTTTTAAGTTACGCAAATATGATGACGCCCGCAATTCCGTTGCGCCAAAATTCGTTTATCGCGCGGGAACCGTACATTTTTCCGGGACTCAAAGTATCTCCATGTCAAATTTTAGCCAAGTCGGTTCAGCGGTTTGAGCGTGAAGAGGTAACAGACAGACAGACATACTTTCGCATTTATAAGATTATCATAGCTGAGACATCATCAAAATAAACAAGTATATCTAATAGAAAGGTCGTACTGGTGTGTACAGACTTAATTAGTGGAATTTAGGTTTCTTCAATGTTATACATTACCATTTATAGAAAAACGACGTTTGCCGCTATCTATTCATTTTACTGTACCTTTAATCAAATCCGTTAATTGAAGAATCAATAAAATCGTAGATTCCGCTAAATACAATTTCTCATCACTCGTTGCATAAGAAATATTTTACAAGATCGCGCTGTGAATCGATTCGATCCACGGCGCAACTTTTATACTTTTACTTTTATGGCGTCGAGAGATTATTCAACAAAAAGTGCGGAGTAATTGTGAATAACAGCTCGTGGGAGCTGGTGGCGACAAAAACTGGGGAATTAAATCTTAGGCTTAGCAACCTTGCTAATTGTTTATGAGGATTCGTCATCATCAGCTCATTTAATCTCTTAGAGCCTTTAGCCAAGTATCCATTGCTTTAGGCATTGCTATGTCTTTAGAACTGCTTATTTCAAGTCCCATTAATTTTTGTTGTCCATTTCCTTTGTTTATCATTTTAAGTTTGGGATCAAATTGTAAAATGTACGGTATCAAGGAAAACACACCATGTTCTTTCCTAGATTAGGACATTACTATTAGGAAATTGTATGTTTGATTAGACTGGCAGAATTTAGCTTCTCCTACGAAGAAGAAATCAAGTTCCAAAAAGTGTAACTACTTCGTAATAAGTAAGCATTATTAGTCACAATTCACAAACCGTCCGATCAAAACAAAAACTGCTAAAATTACATAAAAATGCTGATGCCGACAAAAAATGACGTAACAGAGGTTGCGAATTTCGATCGTGATGCCACCAACGTCGCCGACGTAAACAAATCACTCACAATCGCCGTAATCAATTTAATAATTCAAAGGTGTTCGGTAATTTCGGTAATAAGGTAATTTTGAACAAATTGCCGTATGACGCTGCTGGAGGTCCAAAATGTTGGCAGGAATGGATACGACAAATTAGCTAGAAACTGTTAGTAATTTAGAGTGTGGCGGATTATTTTCAAGGTAAAACTTTACTTTTTATGAACTTTTAAAAGTTTTCTCCAACAGGTAAATAATTGTCTAAGATATCTATCCCCATCCTGTAAAATGATTATTATCTAATAACGTTGAAAAAAATTTATGAAACGTTTTCTAATTTACAGTTACTGTTACCGTAGAGTCCTGTTATAGTGGGTCCGAATTCAAAAGACGTAATTTCATACTTATCAGGCACTCCGGAGTACAAAAGAACTTTATAAATTATTGCAATATTTGTCAATGCGAGACATGTTCAAAGAGTCTCGGGACTCGAACCTGCGACTAGCGAACCGGTCTTTAGCACCGTTACGTGTCGAGATATGATTTATAACATCATAGGCGTGAATACCAACATCTGTGTCGTGTTATAAATTCAATCACATTTATGACAACTGAATGTGGGGCACTCCTGCGCAGGCATTAATGTTCTATCAGGTGCTGCTTTATGCTGAAAACGGTACTTGGGATAATCATTTTCAATACGCATTTAAATTCCACGTCTTGTATGTAGTCAAATAGAATCGGGACATTACAATCGCGACAAAAATTAGAACCAAAGTTAGGGTTATGAGCTATCGTTAGACGGTCATAGTTTTAAGAAAATTATTATATTTATCATTGCAAGGAAACGTTGAAAACTAAAGACTAATCAGTAGGAAGTAAACAGTAACTTCAAAAAAAGCATCTAGACAGAAAGAAGGATTACTAGATGATGCATTATGAAGCGATCATCCAAGGCCAAAGTCGTGACACGGATCCGACTTTAAAGCAAATTAGATGGCTCACACCCAGAGTGTTTCGGTTTAGATGCAAAGTACATCTTAGCTTAGGGCTGCGGAGTAAAAATGCTAGAAAATAATAAAATGCTATAAGAATAAAAGTTTCTTTGTAATATTTGTATTTGAATAAAGTGCTTGATTTCAGAGAACTATTACATAATGCTTTTTGAAAGAATCTTCTTATCTACATAGATAAATCAAACAAAAGACAGTATGAAACAGTTCTTCGTCCTAGGAGCTAGAGTCTAGGCCCAAACAGCAGCCCTGCTCGCATGTCAGCGTACAATTACGAGGGACCGTTTTAATGTCCCTCATTACGCCAGTGCCGGGAAGGTATTTGATTTGACAAAATTGTAGCTGTCTCTCGCACGAGGCTCGCCACAGATTGCCCGGCGACTGATCGCTGTAGCATGCGACCGCAACTTTCTGAAAATTCCAATGGTGTGAAATATCTAGGTCCATTCATCAATCAGCATTGTCCATTTTATGAAGATACTGATAGGAGAATGAAAGTGAGACGTCTTGGAATAATTATCGTGGAGAACGCTGATTTTTTTGCTGCAAAAGTTCCAGAAAATCACTGCAAAATCTGTGAAAAGTCAGTACACTAGCTGGCTGGTAGGTCGCCAGTGTATGCTCCTAATTTTGAAACCTCGTCGAAGCAGCTCCGATCTGGGTCGTTCGGGATCAACGACCCGCGATTACGTCACAAATTGACATCGATAAAGTTGTCACTCAGTAAACAGTGTCATGATTATAAGATTGCGACCGATATAAAAACGTTATCAGATTTCAAAGACATTATGGGAACCAGTGGGGCCGGTTGTTGCAACGCATTGTTCGCGACAAAGAAATTACCGATACAATTGAAATTGTTTATCGCCATTATTGTTTGCTATGACTCGATCTAGCTTTAGAATTTAGATGATTGATTTATTATTAGTGTAATGAGTTATCGAATTTTATGTAACAACAAATCCAGATCCTTAAAATGTAACAAATGCTTGGTGATTGAACTCATCAAACGTCTCGTCTCTATATCTTGACGATATCTTGCATAATATGTTAATCAAGTTTGCATAACATTTCCTTAGTGTTTTCCTTAATCGCATGCACGTCGAACGCGTCCATACATCACGATTGATTTCTCACGTAATAACCGAGGCATTTAAACCCCCGTCCAAGGGCTTCGCTAAAACAATCAAGAAATCGTGTTCTCCTCTGCATGCCAAGTGCCGAAGTCAACGCACGCGATGTCGCGCATCCTAATAGATCCCTTGTCAAATGACATTCTTTTAGTCAGAAACAAAGGTATCTGTGGGACGATCTGTATGCGCTAGGTATTTTATCGAGAGTTTTATAATTTATTGTTGTACGTTATGATGAATGTCTTCATGTGTGGTCATCACCATATAACCTTGTAATTTGAGGACATTGTTTGTCTTAGCAACTTATTTTATGCTTTTATGAAATTTTGGATGTTCCGACTTGGATGATGGATCTAACATCAACTTACATCGCTGCTATTGCAATCATATATCTATTTCTAACGAGTCATCTACGAATATAACATTGTCAGTTCTTAAACAATACGATGACGTATGTCTGTCCTCACCTAACGTTACGTCGGATGATGGACCGCTATTCTCTCTGGTTATCACATCCATGACAGGTATTGAGTGTGACAGCCAACCTTTGAATGCTAATGAAATTAAAAGACAAACACTCGTCCTCACGCACGGTCTGACAGACTTACATCATGTTACGCAACGAGGAAAGGTCGCACGCTTTCTCTCATACGGGAATATTCTAAATTAGATACGAGAATCATGGTAACATATCGCGCATGAAATAGGCATGACTGTCATGAATTTGACGTATGTAAATAGATTCTGATTTTCTGCACGTTCGAAGTTGCCAGGCACCAGTTTATCAGAAATTCTTGCGAAGACTGTTGATGATCATGGCTGGTAATACGTATTAATTGTATTGTAATCCATTTAATTTACAATAGTAGATATAATTAGATTATGGACTGGGTAACACGTGACTACAGAACGAGGAAACAGGCAGATACGCCTCTTTACTTTGCATTTTTAACTAACAAGCTTGTGGACACCTTCTGGGTGTCTTTAGGCAATAACTATTACGTCTGAAATAATATGTAATACTCATAACTCATCTACGTGCTGCCTAACAACTTTTTTAATTCGGTGTCATAATTTCTTTCTATTTTCAAATTTTCAAAAATGTTTGTTAGCACTTTTTACTTATTTTTCGCAGTTCATCGGTCATAATTTCATGGCATATCTACTCTCGCTGGGTCTGTATGACCCAGCTGCAGCGATCGCATTAGAATTGGCAATCGCGCGGTCACGACGCGGACCTTGACCTGAGACGTACGTTGCGTAAACTATTGCGTATAGGGTAAATGTTATCCTGGGGTTAACTCGGGTCTAACGTTTTGTTCTGGAATAGGTATGTACTAAAAAGACTTGTCCCTAGTGACACTGCCAACCTCAAAGACATATTTTAATGATTACGTCTTAATTTTCACTTCATTAATAGTTTAGGAAAAAATTTGTGGCGTTTATGTTAAAATCTGTTGTGTTAGACTTGCGTTTTTTTTTTTTTTTTTTTTTTTTTATTTTTCGGAAAACATACAGTGTTTATTAAATTTATAGAAGGCTGTATAAAATCTAGACACCATTTACACGTTTTCACATTTAGAAACTAATTAATTACGAAAGCTTACAAAAGCTTACAAAAACTCACTTAGAAAAATAATAGTTTTTAGAAAGGTACAGACAGGTTTGTAATTATTATGAATTTAGTAATAACTTATAAAAGATATATATTTGTTATCAAACGACAGTCAGAGAACACCGTTAAACCAATGCTTAGATATAAGTCTTTTTGTGCCGGTAACTGTTGAGTTAAATATGTCCAGGTCAAAACGTTTGTGCAAATCGTTAAAGCTATTACAAGATCTTATGAAGAAGGAATTTTTTCTATAGTTTGTGTAGGAAAAAGGAATGTAAAGGGGATTATAAGAGGACATTCTAGAAGATCGATTAGGAACTTTGATATTAATTTTTGAAAGTAGGAGAGGGGAGTCTATTTTACGTTGTGCGATTTTGAGCAGTATCGAGATGTCCGTTATTTGACGTCTTAGGTGTAAGGGCAGGAGGTGGTATCGCCTGCACCTGGACTCGTAATTGTGATCGAATGTGTTGCATTTAAATTGCAGAAATAGCACACGATATTCAATTTTGGTAACTTTTCGCAGTAACTAAAATAATAATCTCACATTCGAAACATGGCAATCGATCAATTATATAAACAAGCCTATTGATAAGACCTCACCCATAACATCAGAAGTGGGATCACTCATCTTGTCCGAAGCGAGGCTCCACAGAGCCATCATAGATCATTTTTAAATCGCGTGATTCATCGTAGAATCATTCGATCAGATCAGATCGTGATCAATCGGCCTTGGCCGGTTACCTTCGTGACCCGCGGGCGCAAATGCCACCTCTGGAGTCTGGACCATTGTTACATCAGATAACCTATATTCCTCTATAGATCATCTACCTGTTTAAACAAACATTTATGTAAATTTTGAGAGACACGTAAATAGGAAAGGTAAAGTTGTGGATGCGATTTAAATAAACTTTTACGCAATTAATAGAGGAGTTGATAGATGTGGATGCTGAGGCTATCAATAAAGTATAACAGGAAAATACGAAACACTCAAAAATAAATTAATTACTCATTTAAAACACTATCAGCTGGCTAGACCACATTGGAATTTTGATTACACATGCATAAAATTAAGATAAAAAGCGAAAGTCGTGTCATCCATTATCTCAATTTAATTAAATTATAAAATCGCCAAGCGAGGACGCAAAAATCTAAAACACAGGACTGACAAATGGTGATAAATAGAACAAAACCGTGCGAAGATCAGTCGCTGCGCCTGCACAATCTCCATTTAGCATAAAATATACCCTTCTCTGCCAGTTGAATATAAACCGTAATTGAAATCAATAAGGATCTAAATCAAATAGATGCTGGTCATGGGAGTTTTTATAGAGTGTTTCTCTGAAACCCTGTGATCAGAATAGCCGATTATCATTTTTCAAGGTGCGGGGTAATTTCAAAACTGTCATATGGTCCTTCGCGATTTGTATCGTCATTACTCTACGTTGTCGAAGTACAATTACGCACCTTAAATTTTTAACGTTAAGGGCTTTTATGTAATGACTAATGAATGATTAGTTCCCTGTTAATAAATTTCATCCGTGCGACGGTATGGTGTAAAATTATAATTAATCGTTTCTTAAAAACAAAAGGTTTGTATTGTAACCCTAAACTGTACAAATTAAGAACTAGGAATTGAGTTTTGTTTAATAATTTTGTTAGGGATTAACACTGACGGCTGATCATAATATTTCAAACATTTTAAGCACACAAAAGGCCGGCAACGCGCCTTCAGCTCTTCTGATGTTGCAAGTGTCCATGGGCGACGGTAGTTGCTTACCATCAGGTGACCCGTTTATTCGTTTGCCCCCTTATTAAATAAAAAAAAACATTATATCAACCATTATATTTTAAACCTACACAATACCACGCAAAGCGTAACAAAACCATCGCACAATGTATCAAACACGAAAGAAAGATGCACGTCTACAATAGACGCGAGCATTAGCCGGACAAACGATCTCTCCTGACAGATCGCTATCTATCGAAAGTGTTTCGATCTGCGACTAATTGTTGCTCGTGAATGGCGATTATCACGCGTTTCTACTCCCGATACTGCTAACTCGATTGTCGATGTTATTGCAACTATTATCTATAGTTATAAAGAGCAAGATGCTGTCTGTGTTTGTTTTTGGCATCGAATAGGCAATTAAACTCCTGGATTTTAAGGAATTTTGGCAGATACATAAAAATAGTATACGGAGGTTCCATTTAATTAAAAGTGTCTGAAATTATCGGCTTTAGACTTTTTAAATAAATAGTTTTCAAATAAAAAAAATATTAAGTACTAAAAAGCCACATCCAGAGCTGTAAATAGTATTTACAAGTACCAAAGTAGAAGAAAGTGTTGTAATAGCCCCAATCACGATAATGCGACTCGAATTATGTATGCAGCTCTCTAGAAGCTTACCATTTTCCTTTCCACAATGCACGTGCGGTGAACTATCGCGAATTGCGCTTTAAATCATAGACAGGTCTTCGTGGAATCTCTGATAAAGGGCGAGGGTGCGGAGCCGGCTTGGCGCCGGCTTTCACTGCCGCCGAAACCCGTCCGCGTCGTGACGTTAGCCGCTGAATGCAATTTGCGCGCCAAATTCTCGCCGCCATGTTTTTCGGCGTGTGATGACCATAGGGTGATGACTGATGACATTTATGTTTTTTTTTATTGTAAAGTCGGTGGCTTGCGATTTGCTCGAAGGCTATTATGGAATGGCGTTGTTGAATTAGCAACATTAATATCTTTTGTTATTATTTGTATTTTTTATACGATCAAGATAATAATAAGTAATTCAATAAATGAAATAATTAGCATACCATTATCTTATTTATCTAGGTTTCTGTTTTTTCTACTTCAGATCATAGGACACAAAATTTTTAATCTTCCTTAACTTTAATTAAAGTATTTTAAAAATACTTAAATAGCAAAAATCATTACAATCACTAAGCCTATATTTGGGAAGAAAGTTCTATAAAAAGCCTTTAAAAGAATTTTTAGAGCCGATTTCTAAAATAGATGTTACGATAAGAGGTTAATATAAAATTTTACGACTAATCGTTCGACATCGTCTTATGCATATCGCAATAAACTATAACATAGACTAATTAGTAATTGTATCTTTTTAGCTTCCTACTAGCTAATTTTCATTGATAAAACTGTAATTAAAGTTCAGTTTTCTCAAATAGATACAGTACTAAGTTAAACCATTGTGTGTCCCAAATCCCAATCCATACTAATATTACTTATAAATTCGAAAGTGTGTCTGTCTGTCTGTCTGTTACCTCATCACGCCCAAACCACTAAACTGGTTTTGCTGCATTTTGGTATGGTGATACTTTGAGTCCCGGAAAATGTACCTACGGTTTCCGTGTGGTAAACTTTGGCGATGAATTTTAACGTAACCGTGTGCGAACGTTATCTAGAATAATATCCGTAAAATATCCGAAAATATACAGGAGTATATTAAACAAAAACATAGTAGGTACCTCAATGGAATGATCTTATTTCATCCATTACTGTATTTTGTTAAAAATATGTTAAAGTGAATAAAATATTTAAATAAAATAAAATTAGTTTCATAAATGATATAAGTTAGTATCAAAAAGTTTTTTTCATACTAACTTATACCATTTATGAATATATATACCAATCTCTTATTTATTTCGCTTGCTTCTCGTTGTTTAACGTTAGTGTAAAAGTATTCAACGCGCACGCATCTTAATCTTAAATTATAAGAAAAATAAATCGGTGTTAAGAGTTCATTTAAACACGAATTAATAATAAATTATCAGAATAAGTCAGAATAAGCATAAATAACATGTTTTATTAAACTCGAAGGTGGAATATTTGACCCTACTAGCAAAATTGATTTTATTATGGTCGAAAGGTTGCACTTTTGACATAGATTTTCACCATACTAATTTATTTGTAGGCTGTTCCAGAGAGATACTTTCATTACGATAAACATATTATATACAAAGGGCCGTCCATAAGTTGCGTAAGATGTTTTTGACGATGTTTTTTTAATTACAAATACTAAATTTGCTAATTCAAAAACAATTATATTAATTTAGAATCTACTGTTCACATTCAGTTAGCAATAACTCATTAGTGAATATTTAATAAATAAAATATTATAATATTATAAATCAATTATAATAAATAAAGTAACTAAAGCAACTACGCACGCAAGGTGCGTTGAAGTAATTAAGTAAGCTTTTCTGAGGCCACTCTTCTTATTCTGATTAGACTGGACCAACCCCTCCTAAGCATTTACCGTAATTTGTGGATACCCTTACCTGTAAAAAGCGGCCAAGCCCGTTCCGATGTAATTACACTGCATATTGGAGGCTATCTGAGGCTGTCACGCAGATTTATCTCTAGGAATAGGCATCAATAATAGTCTAGAGTCTAGACCTACACTAGATAGGATTAATCTCCCATGTACAGTTTAAGCAAAATTAACCGGCATATTTTAGTAATAATTATTTTTTTAAGTACGATGAAAGCAGAAATTAAAAAAAAATGAAAATAAGTATACGAAACGCAAAGGAATCATAACTTTAACGTAAATTATCCGTACAAAATTAAAACTGGACCGAAAAATACGAAACGTCATTTTTGCACATAAAATATGTTTTTATTTAAGCTTTCAAAGTAACCCAGAACAAAACGGTTTAACACATTACATATTTACCGGCCAAATGTTAGCCGACTGTACTTGTCACAAGATAACCTCGATTTCGGAATTCCGTTAAAACAACACTCCACTTCCCATAATATAGTGCGCAGACGGGCCACAGGCGTCCGCAACTGATTTGTCGCTGGACGCTGACTCACCGTCCACCTACAATAATAAAAAATATAAATGATTGGCAGGATGGTCTAGCAAACAGCAAGGAACAAGCGAACATTTTGAAATATCTGCTGTCAATCAAGAATTACACATACCTAGGAAAGGATCAAAATAAATTCACCCTGCCAGTCATTTAAATCTACTTACTTGCCTACTATTACTTCAAAAACTTGTCTATGGATTTCTTCAGCTGATCCTGCCTATTTGTGTCAAAGCATGGGTATTTTAGGAAAACAATTATGTGGCCGTCAAATGCTACATGTCCTCAAAACGTTTGAAGAAGCGGTCAATAGGTGTTGCCTGTGTCCGGTCTGCACTGACATCACCTTTCTACAGCGATTACACAACGCATTGTCTGCCCGACCCGTGTTAACGCACGCGATCCTAAAAAAACTGGTAATGGACATGTAGGAAACGTATGTTTCGAACGATTTCTAATTCATTGAACAAGCTAATAGCGATAGGAATGGCGAAAGAAGCGCTGGCATGCAAATGTGAAGGAGTAGAAATCTTAAAAACTTTACTTTATTTATTTACTCCTCAAAAATTTGGATGGTTAAACTAAAAGACACTCGACGTCTGCTACAATAATATGTCATCATAATTTTACAACTAATCAGGACTATTATACTGCTGAGCATGTTTCAGAACACAACAGCTGAGATTCATAGCCAACACATTGTAAGATCCGAAGCATAGCTCAAAATGGGACAGTGTTGTAAGCTGCACAATAATTACCGACGTTATCTCGTCCGCCGTGATCATTCGGCGGACTCCTGACAGATTTATAGAAGTTGAGTAATCTAGCAAATTCATGAGAAAGCAGTTGCGTCAGG